>CAJQUW010010645.1:0-328814 GCA_907163375.1 Prostheceraeus crozeri
ATGCATACTTGTAGATGGAGAATCATCTTTTACGGGATACATTGTTGTCTTCTTTTTCCACATTGTACCTCGCTCAATTACGCAGAATACAGGGACAAGCATGAATATATCAAAATAATGCACGATTTTGCAAGCTTTTTATGTCACAGTGTTAATAAGTTCAACGAAACAGGTCATTTATTTTCCTGGTTTGAAATTATTTGGTTTTTATTATTAGTTGGATTTCTTTGGTCATATGTGTCATAATAACCTCGAGCGTTCAGGATCTCTGGTTAATTTAGGCAATTATGACTCGTTTATGGATTATCCATCACGTAAAGATTATTCTGCAAAATAAGAAACTGCAAAACGCACACGAAGTGAAGGTGGCATATTTTTGCAAAAGTATAAACATCTATGATGACTTTCGACGCGAAGTACGCCTGAGGAAAGGATGAAACGACCGGAAACGCATGCTTCTTGGTGATGGGAATGGATGCAGTGGGCGATCGTGCATCTGAAGTGCATTTTCCTTATCGTGAAAGGGCACTTTTTCATTTTCTATCACTCAATGATTCCAGACAATTGATAAGCAGTCAAATTCTGCAATTCCAAAATTTTGTTTGTGTGCGCGTCGCTGTTGTTTATCGAGTATTCGGCGATCATCTGATTGTACACAAATAAACAGTGGTTGATTCAGTGAAAAATTGGTCGCAAAGTTCTTTATAGACAGTAATTAGCTCAATTTTACTGATGATCTTTGGAATACTCTTACGCAAGGAAGTCTCTGAGGATAACAAAGATGTAGCATAGGTCAGAATAACTCTTCTATGCTAATTCATTAGAATAATGTCATTCCAATGGATGAATCTTTACTGTGAGCGCTTTGTTAGCTTAAACACTGTTCCGTGCGGTCGGACCTGTGATTAAACTTTACGCTTCGACGCCGACTACACGCGCGCGAAGCGCGAGTTCAACGAGAGTGATGTTCTAGCCAAAATGACATTGCATCCTCGATGCTGAGTCATAGATATGGACCATTTCGTGACCAATGATTTTCTGAAAGCGTTTCCAAACTATCAACAGCCAGAATATCGTTATCTTATTGGTTTGTCAGGTTTATCTAGACTCATAAAACACAGATTTAGAAAGGTCGTCTTTCTTCTGCGTGACTAGAAGGGAAAGCAATTGGAAACATGTAACGTTAATGAAATGGCACAATCTGCTGAACATAATACCATAGCAATCGAACAATCAGCAGCCAGGTCAACATTTAAACACGCCAAATTGTGCAAAGTTTCAGTGACTGTGTATCGCAATCTGGATTCTCTCTACACAGCAAAAGGAGACACAGAACGATGATCAAGTGTCTACATGAGAAGGCTTGCTGAACGTGTCTTTTTTGTTTTTTTTTTTTTTTGTTTTCTTTTTTTTTTTTTTCTTTTTTTTTTTTTCCATTCACTGCTAAATTTTTTTTTAAATTGATCGGAGGGCTGCCAAGATTATCAAGAAAATCTTTTGCGCAATGACTGTGAATTTTCTTACGAATCTGAAGGAATCGTGGCGATCGGAAGCGCCTAGTTTTGAAGGAATTTCAGGAGCAAATCCGCAAGTGACGCACGACTATTTTTCCTATCTCTGTCTAAGGTATTAAAAAATTTCTTATTCGCACCACTTATTAAGTTCCTGCATCGTGCCATCTCGTTTCAAATCAGTTAGAGAGGGGCACTTTCTAGCAAAGCTGATGCGATTAAAAACCATATCTAAATTCTTGTGCTCATAACGCTTAATATCTCTACCCAAGATTGCTGCATACTTTACCCGAATGTTTCTCTATCTTTTCCTATTGTGTCTTTCTATCCTTTTTGTATGCTAAACTTTATGATTAACACTTCAGTTTGCTATTTCTGTCAGATGGAGAGAACATGGACCTTCCATGAGACATTGAAAATGAATCAACTTGAGCGCACGCCTTCTCTAAATGTTTTCTCTTTAGACATCGCAATCCAAGAACTTTTCCTGATTTAGATATCAGCAGTTTCAGACGAATCTTCTAATTCTATTGAAATGGTTCATCTTTACCGCCTGCTTTTATCGCAGGGGAAAAAAGTTATTAAAGACTCTATTCGAAATGATCCCACCATGATCGGAAAAATTGAGAAACACAGCAGAAGAGAAACTTTCTTCGACCAAATATATTTATTCAAGGTAAATGAATTAAATGAAATTGAAAATAAATTCACAATATTTCGCCTTTGGCTTCGCTCTGGTGAAAGAGGAGGCATCATGGTAACAGCAAGCTCTTCTTTTTCGCTTCCTTTTGCAAGCGAAAAACTGTGTTCAAAGAGGTTAAACGCGCTCTCAGATGAACTGTGTCTTAATCTTCAATTTATTTCAGTGTCTTTCACTTCACGGAATTTGACTTCTCTTCTGAGACCAACCGTGTACACGTCAATGCGTCTACAACGGCTGTCAAAACTGTCCGATATCTATGCAAAAGGTGAGATCTGCTGACTAGTTCTGACGTCTTACGAAATCGGTAGATGTGTACTGGTTGTGCTTGCAATCATACATTGGAGAGACTTCACAAACAATGAGAACTAGATTGAAAGAACACATAACGACGGAATCATCACTGGTACATAGACATCTGCTAACGTATGTAACCAATCCCTCTTTCGACTTGGTTAGATGGACCATTATTCATCGCGGGAGGGAGCTTGACAATGTTTTCGTTCGACGAAGATTAGAAGAGAGGAAATTCATTCCCGAAGACCTGCAATAAATGTCCAACATTCAGTCGTAAATTGACTTTTCACCAGAGGAAGCCTAAGGCGAAATATTGTGAATTTATTTATTTCATTTAATTCATTTACCTTATAAATATATTTGGTCGAAGAAAGAATTTCTCTCTTCTGCTGTTTCTCAAAGACCTCAATGTTTGAAACTCATTCATCTGTGGATCTACTTGCTGAATTGTTAAGTAATAGTTTCTGCAACTACACAGAAATCGTCTCAATGTGGTGCATCACACTTGCAAAGAAGTCGCACTTGTCATACATGTCAGCCTCACAACTGTGGGTGAAAGTGAATTAGAACACGCTGGGCTGTGTGTTTCTTAAACGGCTACCGTGCAAACAATTAATGATTGATGTTTATTAGTTGTATTCATCACCAGTGATTGATGCATGAATGACTGATAATCAATGGCTTATTCACTAGCTTTGTGACGATGACTCATAATGAACCACTTCCAGGGCTCGATTCAAACTGGCACGCCAATTTTCGTGATTACATAAGACACAAGGCGTGTTAAACAATTGGTAAGAATTGTTGGGTATGAAGGTTTGGGTTTCTTGCATTGTGTGGGAGACGGATGAATAAGAAACAACAGTCGATATATCAAGCCATTCCCTTCACGGTTACGAAAGGAAGGTAGTTTCAATTGGAGAGTGAAAAAAGCTTCCACATATTGACAGGTGAAACAGATTCTATATAGATAGCGATACAATAGAAGCAATCCTTCCAATGAAAGAAATGAAGATTTTGTAAGTGATGATGATACGCTGACATAAATCGAACCGTTTTTCATATTATGAAGTATATTCAATTACTATTGTATGATTTAGATAAAGATAACCTTTGTCTAGAGACTGTAAATTTACGCCACACCCGAATAGGAATTCAACAGAGTACAAGAAGAGATAACTGAGTTTGACAGAACGATCCGCCCAAATGTATTATTCAAGAAATATTGATGTCTACGATGGAAGCTTGAGTATAATTATGATAAAGCAAATACTTTCCCTTCCTTATCCCTGAATAAAATACAAAATTGCAGAATTTTACAAGGGAACCATAATAATTGATTTAAGCAAGCAACATTTTAGCTACATACATTCAATGCTTAAAAGTGATGCACCTTTCAAAATTGCCGGCAAAAGCTATCCATTAAAAATGTTAACCATTTGACCAAATTTGTTCAATGTCGATTCCATTAATATAGCACATGGCTGTATCTTTTGAATGAAATTGTGCTAAAATGTGGAATAATTTCGATAATTTCTGGTACCCTAGTGGGCGACATATGATTCGGCTAGGGCACCAAATGGTGCCCTAGTATAACAAAAAAACGCCCGGATTTCAGATGCCTTTCAGATGCCCATTTAGCCTGTTTAGGTGTACATGAAAATGGTAGCTATTTCTTTCCATATACTGTAAACCAGCACTTCCTAAAGCAAGCTGAATCACCTCCTAAAGCAAGACACTATTCGTAACTAATAAAAAAATCCTAAAGCATGCGCCTTTTAGAAGGCTAGCCTCTCACCTCCTAAAACATTTTTTCAATGCCATATTCTACTTTTCCCTTATGACAATGCATGAGATTTCTTGCAGACAAACCTCTCATTATATTCATTCAATATTCATCTCTTGCTTTACAAACAACCGCTCTTCAAAGGTTTTCAGATATCTTGAAACCGAATAACTTCATCTATCACTTGGCTCCCCTAAGGTTACCTGTAAGCGGTCACTTTTAGATACCCTTGTCTCATCCCGTATAAAAAAAATTCGCTCATTTCATTTAAAGAGCATACATATAACGTATATGAATCATATGGTAAAAATATAAGTATTCAAATTACATATATGCTTAATCTATTAAACATATATATGACTCATAGATGAAAAAATGATTTTGTGAATAATCATAAATTGCGTTCAATAGAATTGGGTTGCAGTCCCATAAAAATTGTTCCATGAATGTCAAATTTAACAACCAAACTATCCAGTTTTTCAATAGGCACGAAAACCTGTTTCATAAACAGGATTCTGCAAGTAAAAGAGGTGCGGAATATATTCCATATCGTCATCAAAAATAAGGGAAGATTCTTCGAGAAATTTGAGCTGAGAGAGGTTTTTCACAATGTCTACCTCGACAAATACCTCACTGTGAGAACGACATGGCGAACGTTCGCAACTATTATAAGAAAGAATCACAAATTTCTTCATATCACAGATGACAATCAGCTCGTAAAAGAGCGCAATGAGAATTTCGCTTATGATTACCATCATAGGACTTCGTACAAAATAGAGTATCATTCGAAAGACATTTGGAAAATGAATGTGCACACGAAATAGAATCTAAACCGAAAAGTACTGAATACTGTCCAATGTCAGTAAGGTGTAACTTTCCAATACAAAGAGTTCCTGATTAAATTTGGAATGATTTCGAAAATCGATGCTTCCACGAAATTTGTTCGTCTCTTAAAATAAAGTTTTCTTCCAAGATCTTTATAAATTGGGATATTGACCTCTGACTTCGATGACTCGATGATTTGATGCTATATAAATGGGATTCAAAATGTCTGGTCGACCAAACCCACAAAGGCCCCCAAAATTTAACAGAAGATGAGAGATGTAAAATTTGGTGATTGTTGTAAGTAGTATGTTCCGTGCCAATACCAAGTTTCAGTTTAATAAACAACTGAAGAGTGTTAATTCTCTGGATGATTTCCTCAAACTCTTCACTAGTGATATTCACGCGTACATTTGAAAGCTGCGGATGAGAGAAGTAGAAGTTGGTTGTAAAAATCTGGAGACAAATAATTTCTTAAACAAATTGGACCCCAATATATAAGAAAGTTACAAAATTCACTACCTCTTCAATATGGAAGTTCAGTGAAGTCTCTTGGTATGCGGCGAATACCATTGGTTGGATAACAACACGACGTAAGAAGATGATTTATTTCTTTCATAGTCGATGGACCGAGGTACCAAGGATGACCGTGATGCTTTGTCTCCGTCCAGAGTTTCAGTAATTTTCTCACAATTCCCAGGAGAACAGAGTGAAGATAATTCGGAGGAAATGATAGGATGATATCGAAATCTTTCAATTCCGAAAATAAACTTATTCTGTACACACCTTTTAAACGCTGGCCATCATGTAATGAGCCTCTCATAGATATAATGTCATACGAATTCCTCAACGGGGAGATTGTGTAAGCATTGGGTAAATCATTTTCTTATTCAGTCTCTTGCCCGGATGTTCACATAATCCGCAACCGTAATAGCCATTAAATTGTGAAATCAATTGAAGTTCTGCTCGCATGGGAGCATCGACGGAGGCAAAAATAAATCGCACCTCATAGCGGTAATCAGAACCGTTATATCTCAATCAAATTCCAGTATTTTCTAGCTTTTTCCAAGATGGAATCAATTTGTCGAACAAAGATTTTGTCTTGCATTTGTCACCATACCACAGAGCCGACGTAACTATGCTATTAAAGCGTTCTTTTGGTAGCAGCTCGTTGATGATTAATAAAACAGGCGTGAAACTCTTTCGAGATGTAGTCGTTGCGGGAACCGAGTCGATATTGAAAGATAGCGTGATGAAATTAGTGCTCTCCAAATTGTTAGTTATTTTATCATACAACTCACCACAGCTACGTTTAAGAAGATGCATTTTATTATTTAAGATGCCTTGAATCTGAGTCTCGATATCAAATTCGACGAAATGATTTACACTTGAATTGTTGCATTCTTCACATAAATCACTGTCGGTGATCGAAGACTTGCAATTTGAACAGTATCGAAGAGTCCTCGTATACAATTGTTTGGAAATAAGGGATCGACGACATTTATCAAATTCGTAACGGTTCGACGGAATACGATTTTCCTCGGGTGTCACGGATTGGATAAATATATAACAGTTTCAGTAAATCATTGAGTACTATAATAGGTAAATGAAATTTTCGTAGAAGTGTCAAATTGTCCAGTACAAATTTGCGAACAGTCATTGATGAATGGGTAAATCTAGGCAATTGTCAGTGGAGTATTCGGTATCAGAGTTACTCCCTTCAAAATCAGAATATAAATAATCCCTATTTACACTTGTCATTGGATGATCTGTTTCAGTTGTCGGAAAGATTTCGTCATCTGATGAATTCGCAGCGAATGAATCATTGATTGAGTCAACATGAGACGTAGGCCAACCTGTTGGTGAAAGATCGTCATTGTTCGATGTCAGGAATGCTTGAAATCGGCGTTTCCTGTGACGGTATCGGCGCTATCTTTCGCAATGAGTTGGTCTGTCACTATCATCATCACCGACACTTTTATCCATGTTGAAAGTCGTTTGCTAATGTAGTCGTTGAAATTCGAAACTTCACACAAAAAACCTGGACGAACTGCGTTCTCATATACAATAATGATTCATCGATTGTCATTGACGTGTAACATTGCTAAGACTGTATGAGTAGCAGTGGCGCAGATAGTGGGGGAGGGGGGGGGGGTTCCAAGGTATCCGGAAACCCAGCGCTATCGCGGCGCCTTTTTCAGGTATGCCTACTAATGCCTTTTCAGTACCTATTTGGGCATCTTCAATAGATAATTAATTTGAAAAAATTAATAGTTATTTACGCAACTATATATAGTGCATGATTGCTTCTTTATAGCATTCCACGAGTTAGATATCTTAAATGCCAGAACCCGTAGCCGTGTGAGGGCTATTTAAATCTAACGAGTTCGAATGATATGATGAAGCAATCTCATGCACGAGTTGCGTAGAGAATTATATTTGGCGACGTGCTATGATGATCAAGGACAGATTGTGATTGACATGTCTATGATGATGAAGGACAGATTGTGATTGACATGTCTATGATGATCAAGGACAGATTGTGATTGACATGTCTATGATGATCAAGGACAGATTGTGATTGACATGTCTATGATGATGAAGGACAGATTGTGATTGACATGTCTATGATGATCAAGGACAGATTGTGATTGACATGTCTATGATGATCAAGGACAGATTGTGATTGACATGTCTATGATGATGAAGGACAGATTGTGATTGACATGTCTATGATGATCAAGGACAGATTGTGATTGACATGTCTATGATGATCAAGGACAGATTGTGATTGACATGTCTATGATGATCAAGGACAGATTGTGATTGACATGTCTATGATGATGAAGGACAGATTGTGATTGACATGTCTATGATGATCAAGGACAGATTGTGATTGACATGTCTATGATGATCAAGGACAGATTGTGATTGACATGTCTATGATGATAAAGGACAGATTGTGATTGACATGTCTATGATGATCAAGGACAGATTGTGATTGACATGTCTATGATGATCAAGGACAGATTGTGATTGACATGTCTATGATGATCAAGGACAGATTGTGATTGACATGTCTATGATGATCAAGGACAGATTGTGATTGACATGTCTATGATGATCAAGGACGGATTGTGATTGACTTGTCTATGATGCTCAAGGACAGATTGTGATTGACATGTCTATGATGATGAAGGACAGATTGTGATTGACATGTCTATGATGATCAAGGACGGATTGTGATTGACATGTCTATGATGATCAAGGATAGATTGTGATTGATCAAGATTATATGACTTGAAACTTATCCATATTTATCGTGAAAATATCTATTTACAGATCTAGTCTATACTAAAGCACAAGTATTGTGGTCAGTACGGTAAAGCATTAGCAGACAACATTCTTCAGACAATTAAGCAATGCTCAGATATACAATTTCCACAAATAAAGAAAATACTGCAACATTCGGTGGTATTGCGGGTTACTTCTTGTTCTGCGGAACGATCCTTCAGCCTTTTGAAGCGATTGAAGACCATTCTTCGTACGTCAACAGGTCAATCCAGGCTGACGGGCTTTGCTCTCCTAAACACTTACCAAGATGTCCAAATCAACACTGACGAAATCATGAACAAATTTGCTCAGATAAATCGACGCCGTCTTGAAATAGAATTGAATATGTAAAATTATTATTACATTTCGCTTGGTTAGTAGACGGTACATATAGAATATTATGTGATCTTCTAATTCCATTAGTGATCTATTACATAAAAAAATTAATTTACTTTTGGAATAAAATGTTGCTGTGTGACGAAATGTATTTTTAAATTTTACGCCTTTTTTATGAAATTGGAAACCTACACTCTAAACCAGCACCTCCTAAATCACACACTAAAGCAAGACACTATTCGTAACTAATAAAAAATCCTAAAGCAAAGCGTTTTAGGAGGCTAGCGCACTAGGGTTATTGTTCTCTTTAGTATGTCAACATTCTATTTCACGCAACCTCCTAAAATTCTAGTGTTTGGAGCTTTAGGATGCAGGCTTCTTCGATTTTAGGAGGTGTTGGCTTACAGTGTTCCCAAACTATAGTTTATAAAATCCTATCTGTGCCGCTGAGTAGTAGGACAGTCGACAGTCAGATAGTGCTGGGAAGTGTGTCTGCAGGTAATTAACCAATCATAGTCGCTCTATTGTTTCCGCCTGCAGGCAGCTGCGCTGTTCAAGCGATATAGATTGTAACATCGAGTATTACGCCTTGCCATCTACGTGGACTTTCGAATTGTGTGCACAGTGAGAAGTGAAGCGTCCTTTCTTTCTAATATGTCTTTCTTGGTCGTATGTTGCGATTCCGACAACTCCTTGGTAACCCTCAATTCAACATCAATTACTGAAGGGGAAGCGTCCCGAAATAATTCAGTTAAATTCAAGTGGGGGAAAAGCAAGAAAGAGTGGAGCGGAATTGTAAAGGAGTGTTTGGCGACAAAGAAAAAGCAGAAAGAGCATTGGAGACTTATAAATCCACCAAACCGAATCAGGATGAAGCCTCAATTCGCCCTCTGAAAAGAAGGATCAAAGAGTTGGAAGGTGAACATGGTAAGTAGACGAAATATCATTTCGTACTGTCTTGTAAGCACTCTTGAGTCGCTACTACTATTCTCATGATACACTGTAAACCAACACCTCCTAAAATCGAAGAAACAAGCATCCTAAAGCGCCACACACTAGAATTTTAGGAGGTTGCGTGAAATGGAATGTTGACATACTAAAGAGAACAATAACCCTAGTGCGCTAGCCTCCTAAAACGCTTTGCTTTAGGATTTTTTTATTAGTTACGAATAGTGTCTTGCTTTAGTGTGCGATTTAGGAGGTGCTGGTTTATAGTGTGGTTTAGAGTGCACCTCAGTTGAACATACTTTGATGATTAGGCCTATGTTCCATTATTGCATTAATGATATATCAATGAATGAATAGATATGGATATAATTTATAAAACGAATTACAATATATGTATTGTATATATATAATATACCGGGATATCATCTGGTGAAATCCCGGAGGACATCCATCGAAAGGACCCCCCCCTCATATTAGAAAAACGTACTCCAATATCAAAAATCTTTATTAGTATTATACTGGGAAGATCGCAAGACATATGAATCGCAAGCAAAGGTCGCAGCTGGTAGAATCCCACGCTGATGTGGATTAGGTATGAAATAATCCTGCTCAATTGTGTGAAGATAGTCTCGAACGAAGAAAGGGTTATCAATAACAAGAAAAGAATCATTTTTAACTAGCCAAACCGATGCGAATTTTTCTCGAATTGAAAGCTTCATAGGTCTCTAATTACAGCATTATATTATTCAGTTGTCATCACGAAGATCCGTGTTCAAAATTTGACTATGCGTGTTCATGTTCATCCCTATCAACAAATATGAGGAAAACCGTAGGCCTATATTCCAGGTAGGCCTAAAACAAGTTTCAAATTCATTGAAAGTCAATAAGTCTTAATTAAAGGATTGGAAGATGCCCATTTTTCGACTACCATCCAGTAATCATCTTCAGGTAATTCTGAAGATGATTACTGGATGGTAGTCGAAAAGTTTTGTACTCAATAAATTATAAATATAAGATCAATTAAGCCTGACTTTTTCCAACTCAAAACCTTTCTTAATTAAAGAAAATAAATTTCAAGAAGATTGATTATGTCACAACCTTTAATGTAAGGCCACAATAGTAGAAGTATGCCGACAATTTTGAAGATCATCACACCGCATGTAAATCCATGATATCGCCTACCTGAAACATATTTTCTATTATGCTTATCAAATATCGAATTAAAATATTATGATGGCGTTGCTATAGATTTCTTGTTGTTTCGTAATGCCAGTTAAAAGAAAATATTGATAAATTAGAAATTAGAAATAACACTCCCTGTCCTTTTTAGCCGAAGTTTTTTTGTTTAAAAAGAAGAAATACAGACGGGTCCCTGACCGTCTGACCGGGATATAGACCCGTCTGTATTTCTTCTTCTTTTTAAACAGAATAAAGTTTCGGCTAGAAAGGAAAAATTCAAATTCGCATGCGATGAAAGATTGATATTTATAAAATTTTGTCGACAGCTGGTGTGCATTGCTATACAAGTCTTAACAAGTATCGGTTATTTCACAAAACTACTTACATTTTATTACAGTTTAAGTACATACATTGTTCTATCCTTGATATTTCAGAGATGCTATTATCAGAGAATCGCAAGATGAAGATGAAGATCAATAGCAGCCTCGAGCTGCACGAGTCTCTCAAGCGCTTAGAAAAAGCGATAGATCGATTAGAAAATATTCCTGTAGAAATCAAACGTCAAGTCGAGCTAGGGCGACCCCAAACAGATGACGGTGACGACGTAACCGAAATCTTTAGATCCTGTGGTAATTCCACGAAATCGAAAATTGTACGACAAGCTATCTCCAAACTATTTACGAAAGAAGATTTAGCCAACTGCTCGGCAAAGGATCAGGGGAGCTATGGCGCGTTGGACACCGAGAAACTTGGTCAAATACAAAAGCTGGCGAAAGAGCACATGAAGATGATGCCCGGAGAATTCAATATCATAGTGAATCAAAAATGCGTGGATGCGAGGAATGGTAAGTTCAGGGGTGACTGTTATACTTGTATAATATAAATGCTATATGCGGAATGTAGGTTATCGAATGTTGCGTATTAATTATTGGTTTATATATTATAGATACGAGATATCCGAGCCGTACTGATGAGCCCTTGTAGGGCGAAACACAGCGTCTCAGGCTGCCAAGGAATGTAGTGTATAAATTGTTCAAGTCTAAGGACATCTTTATATTCTATGCCCAGGCGAGCTGGTACATATATATATATATATATATATATATATATATATATTAATAATAATTTTCGCCATTGACAAAATGAATAGGTTTTAAAAAAAGAATGACACGGTCACTAAAGAAGGTCTTATTTCTGGACTATATACTCGATTGTCTCTTTTAAGAGTCCGATGTTAATTTACCTGTATATATATAAATGAATTAACAAATCTCAAGATTCATAAAAACCTTTAACTTTAGCACGAGCGCTTTCTAGTATTCTTCAAGTGCTTGTTACATAAAGTGAATCGGATGACAGATGATAAAAGTTCAATATTTGAAATACAAAATACATGAATAAAATATCTTTCTTTGCATTTGCGGGCTATGGTATCATTCTTATGCATTTTATAAAATGGAAAGATGGCAAATGTTCTTTGTCCACAGATATCAATATGTTCACAAAGTTTAAGTTTTCTATAATTAAAAGTATTTCATGTCTCAGCAATGTAATAATTAAAGTATCCGTTGCATATTATAACGTAAATTGCATTCTGTGTCGAGCATGTAATGTTATGTTTAATTTCAAGTAATTTGCCATTTAATTCATAATTTGAAGCTTCTTTCAGAAAGTCACAAGTTCCGCATCTAGGGTCTAGGCATTTTTTAGCAAAGTGTTCTTGTTGTGCTTCGTTGAATTTTGATTTGCAAAGAATTCTTTGAAGATTGTTAGGTTGTCTTCGGCTATTATTGAATGTTTTGTTGATAAAAGCCTATTTTGTTTGAGGATCACATTTCAAGAGTACGTTAGCATTGTTAACAAATGAATATTTTTATTACTTTACTATTAAAAGAAATTTATTACTTTATTATTATATTTTTATTATTAATAGAAATATATTTTATTGGTGTATTTTCTCCTAAACTAAACAAACTATGATATCTTGAATTTATATGTAGGTATTTTTTTTTGAACATTGAACTTTCATCATCTTATGTAATCCGATTCACGTTATGTAACAAGCACCTGAAGAATAATAGAAATCGCTCGTACTAATATTAAAGTTAAAAGGTTTTTCAGAATTTTGAGATTTGCTTATTCATTCATATTTTACCGGATATTGCGTTTATATATTATTGTTTAAAGTTATATATATATATATGATGAAATATCTTCTTGCGTATTCTTCGTTACCACAAACGCTCTTAGTTTCACGGCGTACAAATCTCCTGATATGCAGAATGAAGTATAATGACATGTTCAATATACTTCCTAAATTATGGATACTTACCTTTAACGATTGGCAACAAACATGAAAGCGGACTTGGGTGATTCCTCATTTTTCAAGTCACATGCTTGTTATACTACTTTCATTTAATTTCTGATTAAACTTATTTTCGCCGGCGTCAAATGCATCTACTGACATCATTTGGTCAACGTGCAGCCTACATTTGAGGTGTGCAGAATGCATCCATGTATGGTACGCCTGACATCACAGCAGTTGCATAGTCGTAAAACTAATATGCAAATTTCAGGAGTCAGGTGTATTTTCAAGATAGCTAAATCTTTCTTTGACTGTTTCTCATACATTATTATTGTTTCCATCTTAGATGCTTATAACTGTCCAAAAAATCTACAAAAAGCTTCTTCTTGCTGCTTTTCAGAAATTAATTACTTTCTTCATTTCTCATAATTCTTCATTTCAGCGTTGAAGAAATCAAAGAAAAATACATGTAATGAAGACGAGAAGGAGAATGATGAAATTGTCAACGTTGAGGACGAGGAACAAGGAGGAGGGGTGACTGAATGATCATGTGACTAACTGACATTGATAATCTTTCGCATGTAGCTTTAGTTCAACAGAAGTTTCTACGTCTATCATTCATTGTTTTACAGTCAACTGTTGTGGCACAATGAGTTAAGTATTATAACTACGTCTATTTGGTGTTAAGTTTTGTATGAGCGATGTGCCGATCGAGTCAAATTAGTTTCTACGATGTTTATTTGAATCATTCCACTTCATTTATCAAATGCTTTGATAATAAATAAGTTAGGTGAAATTTTCTAATCCGCTGAAGGTCTTACAAGTTAATCTGAGGAATGGGAATAAATAGCGGCACAACATATATTGATCATATCCCCGTTCATATAAATGATACATACATTAATAATACATGAAACTTATATGGACGAATAGCGGCGTTCATATATGATTCATAGTTTTCCCCAAAGACTATGTAATATTCAAAGACTGAAAACTCTCCTATCTCTGTATGTTAAGCTTTTGGAAACAACTTATTTGTCCTCAACGAAGATATCGAATAATTTTAATACATTAGAAGATAGGAGCCACCATGGATATTTTTGTACTCATCATAGATATATACCGTTTCCAAATTTTCTACGAGTTTACAGTCTTTACATCTTCCACTGTCTTTGGTTTTCCCGTAACGCTCATATACATTAAAGGCACATGGAAGGTGCATTAGTCATATATGAATAATGTATATTATTATTATTATTATAACCCTCTAAAGAAATAAGAACCCTTTAACCCCTGTAGTACTGTTATGCAAGAGAACATGATATTAGTGTTGTACAATTCGAATACATAAAACAAACTTTCACTTGAAATTTATAAAATTGACACCCAGTACCAAAATGAATACAATTACAGGTCTATTTATGTAACAGATGCAACGAAATCTCATGTATACATGTACAATAAAAATTTTGGCCTGACAGTGCAATTTTTGGTGACAAAAATACAAATGCTACATAATATGATCAGTGTCGGGACAGTAAAAAATGTCAGATACATGCAGGATATTTATTACAGAATTATGTGGATAAAATTATGTGTGAAATCGTAGATCAACAGTTGCAATAAAGATAAAGTAACAAATAGAGTCTCAAGATCCGAATATCGAATAACAATCAAGTGCTAGATATGCAAATCAATCTTTATCATTGTTCAGGTAAATTACGATCTAAACTAACAGATATTGCAGCTCTAAAACATCAAGAAAATCATCAAGGAATTATTATAGAAAGATGGAAAATAAAGAATTCAAAGTAATTTATGGCACCAAAAAAATTCGCAGAGTTTTGCACTGATCTTGGTGAAGATGTGACGCACCCGAAGAAGTCCTTCTAGCAGTTTCTATGGTGGCCAAGTACTGTCGATTGCGTTGGAGATTATACGTTAGAAACAAGACTGCATGTACCGTGATGGTATATCCGTCAAAGCACATATATGACATTTGGACACCATATATTAGTATTCACTGATATTCCAGTCGAAATGATTGCTGAAAGGAAAAAGCAATTTTAGTTACGAACTATGGAGTGAAAGGAAGAAAATAATTAACTTTAAGATACCAGGACGTCAGATATTACATGCAGCAGGCTGAAAAAATTATGATTTTTTCAAAAATTAGAAGTTTTTGATTTGACAGATAATTGAAAAAAATAGAATTTCTTATAATCATGCATACACAGAGCATGTCGTATTTTTTTATTATTTTTAATACGCTATCTATTTTGATATACGCCTGGATAATATAATTTATCAATGCTGAATTGAATACAAGTCATGCACATGTACTGTGATGAAATGATTGAAACCTCTTATTGCAGAAAATTGGCTCCTTTCTTAGTTATTCGATGTTTTACAGATTATGGAAATTCACGAGCTTCAGATCTCCAAAAATAGCAAATATTATGCTAATAATCCATATTCACAGGTACTAACTTTAGTTTGAAAGTTCAAATGTAATACTGCACACGTTTCTTATTGACTCTCCCACTTTAGACAGCATGCACTGTCCTGCAAACTTCTATGTGTCGACAACAAGTAGCCGTACTTATTAATCTTATGAAAACAGTATGAGCGTCACAGGTCTCTACCAAACATGCATGAGCTAAGTTGACTTCAGAAATAATAACTGGCATAGCTTATATGGCCCAAGATCGTCGTTAGAAATTTTATGAAAATAAAAATAAAAAATATGGAATTTCTCCTTTTCTACGGTGATTTAATAGCCATTGTGAAGGCGTCTGAAACTGTTCAACGCCAGAGGTCTTGGTTTTATGTGGCATAGTTCGTTTGAGGAAACCAGTATGATATGAGATGATTTTATGAAAAAGAATAAAAAGTTCCATTCAATAGGCGGACATTTTCTTGCTATCAGAATTACCTTATCATGCATTTTTACAGAATAGGAACATTCTATATTAATTAATTAATCTTCTCTTTTTGTGTTGATCACTGTCTAGTCCTTGACTGTCTTCCTATTTGTGCTGGAGTCTATTTTACCTTGACCTTGATGTCATGCTACGTTGAGAACTTGTTAATAATGACTAATATGAATAGAGTATCTAAGAAACTTTCATTGCTAAAATGGATTTACTTCTAAAAGTAGCCAACAAGATGGACTGAATATTTAGAAGTCGAACACTTAACGCCGTACATTAAAAATACGTTTGCATCCAATAGTGTCTGGACATTGTAGAAAAACCGCGAATATTTGAATACTGACAAGAAGGATATTTATTGGCAGAAGATTTTATACAGAAGTATAGAAGTTTTAATTTGTCAGTAGTCTGTTGGCCCAAAGTTCAACATCCGGAATTTCATATATTTTGATGAATATTTATTAAGCGAATTCACAACTATATGGCAGGAGGATTTCAATAGATTCGATAAAAACGTTTAAAAGATTGAATGCGAAATTAAAGCATATGTTTACAAAGATGTTTCTTCTTAAATGTATGAATCAGGAAAGACTGAAGACAATTCTTCTACTATATAATGGAAACGAATGTTCTTAAGTGTCGTCTATTGCATTTTTTCGATGTCTATACTATTCTCTGACTATAGATTATATTGACAGTTGGTGATAAATGGCTACATTATCAGGTTAATGTGTGCCTCCAATAAACTAAATACAGAATTGGTTGTCGTATTTCTACTTAATGTCATTGAAATAAACGAATTTTCGAATATTCTGAATATAATTGACCACACGTAGATAATACATGTGTACATCAAAGCATTTAGAACTTTGCATTGAATCCTAAACTTGATATGCCAATTCAATTAACCCTTCACATGCTACCACCTACCACTTTTCTACCTTCGTTCGGAAACCTTATTGGACACACTACTAATAACAGATGAGTACTTTGAGCAGCTTCTATGAGTACGCACTTGCTTCTCAGAGGCTTTACCGAGCACAGATAGCGCGAATGAATGCATGAAATTGACAAATACAATGTATGCCTACCTCGAAAATTTGCAGCTTTTTGAAATTTATAATTTCCATTATCAGCAAGAATTAATTTAGTTCTGTTATGAAAAGTTGCATTTTAACTACGGAAGTTGCAGACTCACTTTACATTGGTGCTATACAGCATGCATGCATTACAACTCTTTCGAATAGGCTATCAGAGCAACTGCAAACTCACCTCATTTTTCAGAGCTGCCGTTAGTTGATGAACCAGATTGATCAGTATATCTGTCACGATTGACAGTCACGAGAAAATGTAGAATGCAGATTTTTGGCCATTTGGTTTCAAGTCTTATTATATTTTTTTCCATTTATTCAGTATTTCGATCGACGTTGATGGGAAAGATGCATAGTTTCCTGCCATGACATCATGATACCCATATATTTCCAATTTACAACTGCACAACTTCAACAGATAATTTCACCAAACAATTTAATTGCAATATCACTGACAGAAAGTCAATTTGCCACTCGAAGTCAAAGCCAGTTACATAGCCTCGGAAAGATGAAGCGGAGAATGATTCACGTACGCAACGTGAACTTATGATGTCCTCAGTAGCAGCTATTGTTATGCGACAGCGTTCCTGTTGTCTGGCAAGCAGTGATTCACGCTCTCCTCTATGCAGCTGCTTACATCTAAGGGTTATTGTTCTCTTCAGTATGTTAGCCTACTAATTCAACTTAGCCTTCTGAAATTTTAGTGTGTGGCGCTTTAGGATGCAGATTTCTTCCGCTTTAGGAGGTGCCAGATTACAGTGTACAGTATGTATATGGCGAAACTTTGTAACAGCAGCAGAAGTCATCGTCAGCTTGGTGTATGCGCTTAATCTTACTTTGCAATGATTCAATGATTTTAGTATATATGTATATTTCACATCATTTTACATTTTGAAGAGTAGTATATTTGCTGACTAAATTGTATTGTACAATAAATGCATCCAAGTTTCTGTGTATACACTGGTCAACAAAAAAATAGTCCAAGTGTTTTTAGCTGATTTCGAGTAAATCAAGTATGCTGATTTCAAAAATCACCTCAGATTTGCTCAATCAGGTCAACTTTTTAAACTAAGCTACATTTTGGGTTTTTCAAGTTTTGGCCTATACGATGATCCAGAGCTTCTCATGTACCGGTATTTTCTTACGTTCCTGTAGCCATTATTTTACTTTCTAGACTAAAATGCAATTTCTGAACATCTTTGCGTCACATCTGATCATCTAAAATGTTGCCCATCTGAAAATATGCAATTCATCATCAATGTTTCCACTGCTCAAATACCTTGTTGAATTGATCGCTTATGACATTTCTATGATATTTTTGCACTCTGATGGACGTTTGTTCATTCACTCTGTTAGAGGATTTTCAACAGTCTAGCTGCGAGTTCTTTGCTTCACTTTGTCAATCATTTCAACGAATGAAGGCAAGCTTTCAGAGCAATTTCTATTTCAATCGAAGAGTCATATACTTTTTTTAGCCTTGTCATCATATTTAATGAATGTTGTCAGTGAATTTTGAATAACACATTCGCAATTTGCAGCTGAAGGATGGCTTCAACCAGAAGATCTTGCAAAAACAGTCCTGACGTTTTATTCTATATTTGTGGTGCATATACCCTTTCATCTAACAGGAATCAAATAGCAAGCTTCATAAAACGTGCCTATCAATCATATTTTGGAATTAAACTTGGTGACCAGGATAAAGTTTGGGCTCCACACATGGTATGCAAGTCATGCACCGAGTATCTGCGTCTGTGGACTAAAGGCAGGAAGAGTTGCTTGAAATTTGGTATTCCTATGATTTGGAGGGAACCGAGAAACCATGTCAATGACTGCTATTTCTGTGCTATTGATGTAACTGGGATCAACAGAAAGAACCGAAGCAGCCTGAAGTATCCTAATATTGAATCGGCACGTCGTCCTGTAGCTCAGTGATGAAATTCCGGAACCTATTTTTGGAGAACTTCCTGACTTCAGTGACGACGATTCCTCCAGTGCTGCTGAACATGTAGAAGAGCAACAAATGGATTTTCACGATGCTGCTCCACATCCTTTTTCCCAAAATGAGCTAAATGATCTGGTTCGCAATCTCAGTTTATCAAAGTCCACTGCCGAGCTATTGGCATCCAGATTGAAGGAAACTTATATCCAACAATGCTCGTGTCAGTTTCTATCGCAATAGACATGAAGAGTTCCTTCATTTTTCCTTTAAAGAGAATGACTTGGTGTACTACACAGATATTGCTCAGCTAATGTTCAAGCTTGGAATGCCACGGTACGAACCCAAAGATTGGAGACTATTCATAGACAGCAGCAAGTGATCTCTGAAATGTGTTCTTCTTCACAATGGCAATCAGTTTGCCTGCTCTGTACCTCTTGCTCACTCGGCTACATTGAAAGAGACCTATGAAGCAGAGAAGTGCGTGCTGGAGAAAATACGTTATGATCAGCATCAGTGTTGTGTGACTATCATCAGCTAATTTGTGTTGACTTGAAAATGGTGAATTTTTTGTTGGGAATGCAGTCAGGCTATACCAAGTATCCATGCTTCCTGTGCATGTGTGATAGCAGAGACACTGCTCATCACTACACTAGAAAAAACTGGCCGATCCACGAAGAATTGATGCCATGTAGAGCAACGAACCTTATCAACGACCCCATGGTAAACAGAGACAGGATACTCTTCCCTCCGCTGCACATCAAACTCGGCTCGATGAAGCAATTCACCAAAGCTGTGGACAAGGATGGTCCCTGCTTTACATATTTGTGCCATGCTTTTCCAGGATTGACCATAGAGAAATTGAAAGCTGGCATTTTTGATGGTCCTCAAATCCGATAGCTAATCAGAGATACTGAGTTTGAAAATTCAATGAACGATGTGGAACTGCAGGCATGGAGAGTATTTGTTCTGGTAGTGAAGAACTTTCTTGGCAATAAAAAGGCCAGAAACTATGCAAAGCTAGTCTCAAATATGTTGACTGCTTTCAGAATCCTTGGATGCAACATGAGTATCAAAATGCATTACATTTTCTCACACATGGATCGGTTTCCTGAGAATCTGGGATCTCTGAGCGATGAACAAGGGGAGAGATTCCATCAAGACATAAAGGTGATGGAGACAAGGTATCAGGGACGCTGGGATGCAGTGATGATGGCTGATGGAATCTAAAGAGAGACATCCCTGCAGCCTGAGCATTCAAGGAACTGGAAATACGGAAATTCATGCCCTGACTTTTTTACAATTGCGACTTTCTACCCAGATTGCATGTGCAAGTAGGCCTACATGTATTTATCTTATCCTTTGTCAATAACTTTTATACAAATAAGTGAAATTAGATTTTGTGATACCAATTCAATACATTCTTTTATAATGTATTTTTTTTCTACTTAGCCATTTTGGGGTGAAAACTTGACCTGATTGAGTTAAATGGATGCCATAGTCAGAGTTAGTGGAGAAAAATCGTCCTAAATCAGTTGAAAAACTTGTGACTATTTTCAAAAAGTTTTTTTGCAACCCAGTGTCTTCACATTTCAATAATAGTTATACTATGTTATTAGTTATATCTAATAGCCACTGTCATTAATTTAATTTCGCAGAATAATTAAAAGACATCAAAGTTTTCTACTCACAGTCCGTTTTTCTTCTCCTTATCCTCAATGGCGTCATAGAATGATTTGAATCGGGGTAGAGAATCCAGCTTCTTGAATAGAGCCCAGTAGAATCAACAGCAGTATTACCTTCCTTGATAATCACTTTCATGACTGAACCTGCAAAATATTTTTGAAATCGTCCAATCGTCACTGTAAATGAGAATCAGATATCGCAAATTGGGGACGATATTGTTGATTTCTTGTAATAAGGAGAATAAATGAGTATCAATAAAGCCTCTACAGCGTATTTCATAAAAATGGATCAACCCTAGAGAGGTATATTAAGTAGAGTGGTAACTCCGCATTTATTAAATCCCAAACACTTCCGATTTTAGTAAATGAACTCATGGGAGATACAGGTGATATTGTCACCAAATGTGAGACATGCAAATTTTTGCAGTTTTGAAGAAATTACAACGGAATTGAGTGATCATTATTCAAATGCATATGGAATGATGACATTTCACAGATTCTCATGACAGCCTTGGAGATTTAATGATTCCTAAATTAGCAATTCGATGGGTTCCTATTACTTTCATGCTGAACCTCAAGAATGTATTTTCTTAAGCGTGATATCACAGGCAACCAGGTAGAGCAAAATCACATAATCAAAGACAATGACTTCATTTAAATTTGAAAGATGTAAATTATGGTTCCACATCACTATTCAGATTCAAGAAATGAAACATCGAATTTAATGAATCATAAAATCATGCCGTTGAGTATTGAATTAAAAACTTGAAATTTCAGCCAAGAAAGCACGAATAATATCGCGACTTTTTCATGAAGATTTTCATTATGTCTTCATCATGAAATCCCTTGATAATCAGCTTATTTTCCGCTTAGTTACGATGCTTATCATCAAATATTCATTCATTTTGATATCCAAATTGTTTCATACTACTTATATAGGAGAGTCATCTCGGTAGTATATAGTAGGTTTTCAAAACTGCTAAAATAATTTTTCGGACCACGGGAGCGCAATCTCCGCAAAAAACTGAATCTTTTCATATAAAAATTTTCATTGTATACAGATACATTTTGAGTCGACACTCTACCTATATATCCCTACTCTATGGGACCAACTTCCTATCTGTTTTAAGATAATGTGTCGATAAGTGAATGAAAGTGGTGTCATAATTGGTGGCCCAGATGTAGCTTACTAGTTTTCAAAGCGTGCAGCTTCAAGTAGAAGAAGCACTTGGAAAATGAGCTTGAAATAGCACTTGAAAAACCCCCAATTGTTCTCAAAAATGCATATTGACTTATCTTCACTTATTCATTTCTCTGTATGATCTAAAACATTTTTTGCAATTTTCTATGAGAATCAAGTACACTGTAAATCGCTGGATGCAAAAATTTCATTCAAAAACATATATCAAAATCATATGCAATTTGAAACTAACATTTGATGCGAGATTCTCATATGTTTACAGAGATCTGGTATGATTTTCATGCGACATTTCACTTACTTTCGCAAGCAAGTTGAAATTATCCCTTAGCACCATTTTCTCATAAATCCAAAAGAAAAGCACACCAGTGTTTGAAAATTGAGATGCTGCTCGACTTGATGTGTTCACGCACCCTGATGTGGAGAGGCCGAATAGTGCTGCCAATATACAATTTGCCACAGCTGCTACACTTCATCTGGTACACACAATTGGTGACATGACACAACTTGTTGTCCTTTACAGGACAGTTCTTCAGCTTGCATTCATCAGCTTCCTCCTTCTTCTCTTAGTGTTCTTGTCTTATGATACATCTTGACTGGGAGGTCATTTTGCTGCAGCACCCTGTTGATGTTCCTGTTCAGCTGGTCGGAAACGTACGGCATCTTCAGGAAAATAGGGTCTTCAATGCGCTTTATGGTTCTTCTCTTGAAGTTCGGCTTCACAGGAACGATTTCCTGAGCCACATTACAAGGATAGCCGTTGCTCTTCAAAATATTTTTGAAGTCATTAAGATTGGAGGCGAGGTCTCTACTATCTGTACATCTTTCTCTAATGCGATCCACCTCGTTTCGGATGATATTCCTTTTCGTTTGTGAAGGTAGGGCCGAGTCACAATGCACAAACAAGGGTTTCTTTGCTCTTTTCTTGTAGAAGTTGAAAGTAGCCTTGCCCTCGTCTGTTATTGAGAATTCAAAGTCCAGAAGCTTCAGGGTTCTGCCGTTGTTGTTAGGATGCTCGATTTCAAATTTAATGTTCGGATGTTGTTGATTCATAAACTCCAATATTTTCATAGCCGCAGCTTCGTCTGTGGTGATAATACAAATATCATCAATATAGCGCTTATATAATGCTATAGGCATACTTCTCCTGAAGATCTGTCCTGTAAAGGACAACAAGTTGTGTCATATCACCAATTGTGTGCACCAGATGAAGTGTAGCAGCTGTGGTAAGTTGTATATTGGCAGCACTATTCGGCCTTTCCACATCAGGGTGCGTGAACACATCAATTCGAGCAGCAGCTCAATTTTCAAACAGAAATACTTTAACATAGTTGACCAGTTTGCGAGTCAGGCGATGCATTTCACAGGCAAGTAAAGATAGTTTCTGACTCGGATCTAATTTATTGGTCGAAAATAAAACGATTTAAAGTTACAGCGTGACGGGCCTTCGGCGTCCAGCGCCTTCTTAACGGTCGATGGTCAAATGGCGGTCTGCAAACTCGGTGTGAAGATTTATAAAGAAGTGAATGATATTAAGAATTGTGTTGCTTGTTGAATGTGAGGTGATCAAAGTGAGAAGGCAGACTGTAGCAAGGTAATTCATGTCTTCTATTGATTGTTGGCCTCAAGTGTGTAATAGCTTTTGCTTCAGTGAATGTTGTGTCTCGAGTGTTCGTCAGCTTAGCAATGAAATCGATCTGAAAATCCTCGATGCTACCTAGATCATTATGTTTATTTTTATTATGCTCATAGAGAGCGCTGGATGCAGACTTATTAATAATTGCACGTCTATGTTCTGCGTGCCGAGTGGAGAATTTCCTTACAGTCTTTCCAATGTAGCATTCTCCACATTTATTACAAGTGTACCTATATACTACGTATTTATCACTACATTTAAACTTAGGTAAACATTTACAGATTTGACAGCTACAAGTATTATAGAAATTTTTATTTTTCCTTATTTGGTTTACCGTCTGTCTACCGTATTCATTAATAACTGTAACAGGTAAGTCAAACTTCTTAACTGCTTTATTAATTTTTCTATTGCATTTATCGCTGATAAATGGAACTTTAAAATAACAATTATTTTGGTTCTTGATTTTATTTCTACTCCTATGCTTGTTCCTTTTCTTGGAAAAATTCTTGTTACTGTAGCCATTTTTAATTAGAATGTCATTAAATTCACTAACTTTTTCTTTTTGCATCACTTCATTGCTACACCGATTACTTATATCTTTTAAGCGGTTATTAATGAAACTACTTTTAACATGATTGGGCACGAAAGAGTCCCTTCTTAAGGTTATGTCGGAATGGCCTGGTTTGTGGTACCACGCATATTGAACTTTATTATTAATTATTTTTATTTTTATATCTAAGAAGGGTAACCAGTCCATTGGGTTATGAGCTTCTATTGTAAATTTTATGCTTGAGTTTACTGCATTAAAGACATCAGTTATATGGGACAGTAAGTCACTATTATACTCTATACTTTAGCCGTGAGAATCAAATGACATCGCTGAGAATACTTGAGGCTATAGAAATAAAAAAGAGGTAGCCCAGCATCAATTCCCGTCAGGAACGTGAGGAGCTGAAGGACATTGTATTTTAAACTTCCTTTTTCTTATCCTGTCATTTACCCTTTGATGTTCATGAGTGCGCTTGCACCCATGTACTGCCGTCTCGCTGTCTGCGCCGATGTCGATCACGTGACCCTCTGCTGATAAGCGGTCGTCGGCGCGCTCGCTTACATAGTTCATTCCTCGTGCACTCTTGAACAAGGCGGTTGTCCGCGAAAATTTGAGAATTTTAGTAATACAGCAGCTTTGGCTATATTACACTGGCGTGTTTTTCTTTTGGATTTACTTTCGTAAGTGATTCGCATGTAGCGATACGAACTATTCTATCTGTGATTGGCTGTTTTACACTGAAATACGAGTTGTTGGTATGTTTTACATACGAGACCCGATGCAAATTCATCTTCATTCGTGTGCCTCTGATATGTAGAGCTTTAAGTCACATTGCAAAATATATATATATATATATATATTACATACTACTGTCAAATAACTTTTTTCAGTGATACTAGTCGTGAATATCTCTTTTTGATAGTCAGATATTTAACTAGATTAGATTAATTGTGAATTTTATTCTCCACACGAACATGTTGTCGTTTACTCCTTGTCCAGCAACATTGACATGACGCTTGTTGAGTTATATATCTCAAACATATCTATTTTTGCGTTCATGAATTATAATGTGTTTTTATTTCGGATTGATACTATGCTTAATTTCAAAATTGCATAATGCATAATTGTTGATGGTTGAATACTTATTGATTATTTATGAAATCCCTTAGACTTACATGCATTAAAATCGAATTTAGTATTGTAAGTTTGACTATTGAATGTCATTATCTCACTACTTGCAATACAGTGTACAGTAGTAACATTAGCGTGATCTCTATTGGCAAAAGGCCTTAAATCAACATACTTTAGACATCATTGATGCTTTCTTTTAACATTGTGCTGGTATGGCTTTAGTATGTAAAATATTTTGGTATGCATCCTCCGTATGTGATTGGTATTGGGCGATTTACAGTGTGGGATGGTATGAAATTGTTGTAAGAGTCAGTGGCTGAAATTATTCTTAATTGACAATTATTATATCTATCATCTTGTAATGTTCATAGTAGTAGATGACAGATTTTGGTAGCCGTTAGCAACAACTCCTATCAATTTGAGTGCATCGAATGCTTAGTCAACTCCACCGTCGGTTGCTCAACCTAAAAGACGGATTTCCGCCGCCATTCTATTTACCTATTGTTAGGGCTACAAGAAGATATCATGACTGCATGGGAAATAAAGACGTGTATGACTACCCAGTCAACCCGCACACGTGTAATACACGTGTACTGGTTGACTGGGTAATAAACGGGCTGCTGTAAATTTCGCTCCTGGTCAAAATGACTTTTTTGCAAGAATTGTTTTGGTACTCAATTTTGATGAAATGAAACTGGCCCATAGAAAGTCGAAACATAAAAGTTGAGTAGCATTATCTAGAGCCTATCATAAACTGCGTTTTAATTGACAAACTTCAAGGGCAGATAACTGAGAGCTTTGTCAAATCATCATTTTTCTCACCTTTGCACAGCAACAGGATAATTATCAAACAAGAAAATAATTCAGGCATTCTATAGCTTGAGAGACTGAATGTCAACACGAAAATTTAGCGATTCTCTGTGCAATGCATAAATTTTGTGAATACAACCAATGCAATCCATAAAAATGGAAAGTGTCAGCTGATTGGCTGAAGCTGTGAGTAATTTAACAAAGGAAAACCAGACGAGAATATTTTATCATTTCACTGTAAAAAATCTTGGTTGCAAGATTATTAGATTTCAAAGTCATTGATACGTACTTTGTGTCAAATTACAAACTTTTCAGGAGAAGAAAAAAACCTTCTGTAGATTGTAATTCCTATCGAAAACGGAAACCATTCTAGCATGCGGTTTTGAACATCCTTCTACTATCAACAGGGTGCTTTCAAACATAAATTGCATCCAAATACCCCGTCAACCTGTACACGAGTATTACATGTGTACAAATGTACCAAAAATACCCGAATAATACACTCCTGTTAACGACTTGAAATTTAGCTCTAACATGTACAGTACATGGCTCATAGGAATTCAATTTTGCGTCATGTTGCCTGCTAACTATTCCGAACAGTCATGCGTTTCTTGACTATTTTCTCTAAGCATGCACGAAATGCATAAATCGTTTTATATGGTTGGTCAAATGTGAAATCTATAGCCCATAAAAGGAAAGTCTATAAAACGCAGAATAAGTAGAAACACTATTTTTCAGAATAAAAAACTTCCACATTAGAAGCTATAAATCACAGAAATTCGCCAATATTCCATATCTAGCCAAAATCATCTCATCCTTTTCAATGAAGTCTGACAACTTGATAAGTAGCTTCATTTTCCAGTTCATAAATACAAATTTCCAATCAGGAGTTGAGGAGATGTTATGAAAATTCATCCAGTTGGCAAGAAATTCTGGAAATAAATTAAAAATAAAATTACAATTATTTGTCATTTACGCGAGAAAGAAATTTTTATCATTAAAGATTGTGACAAAAGCTCGGCATGAAATCGGTACATTTCTTAAAATTTAATTCAACGTTAAGCAACGACAGGATTCATAAAATACTCACTTTTTGAAATCTGATGCATCACTTACACAATGAAACTGCAGAAATGTAGAATGACAAAAAAAGGAAATCAAACACACGAAAAATTTACAAAAAATTTGTAAAAACACACACAAAAAAACACACCATCGTTACAGATCAATTTATATTTTAGAAATCTCATACTTAGATAAATTTCTCCACGTCTCTTCTAAATCATCTCCCATCTAAATCAGAGAGTGATACAATAGGACAGCTACGTGTGAATGAATTATCTTCAGGAAAAGTCAGGAATTAAATAATGATAACGAATTAAGGTATGCTTTGATTTTATGGACAGGTTGGTTCTTAGTCAAAAGTCTTTCTATAAATGGTCCTGAAACTCGTTTTTATTGATCTGTCTCAGTAAAATCCTCAGAATGAAATTTAAATAACATACCGTTCTCAGCAGCAGCAGCAGCATTCGAAACCGATGTTTATGTTAAAATTCTAGCCGGTAAATCAATGATATCTTCTGTTAATTCGTGGAGATAGGCCTGCCTTCTAGCTATCAGAGGCTACTGAGTTTCCGGCTAATATGAACATGCTAAAAAACATATGATCTCATAGGTAGAAGGAGGGCAACTGAAAGTCTGCGGTTTTATCGTATTAAAAGTTGAATATATGTCGGTTGTACTATGGGGTTGGGTTCTGCATTGAACTCAAAAGGAGTCTCAAACGATTTTGATAGCAAAGCAGCTCAACATGAACTTAATGTTTATGAAAAAAACAAAAGATTAAACAAATAGTTATAAAACAGAAATGATAAGTAGCCATTTACTGGGTGAAAATATTTCTTCACTTTATGCGTCATCGGTTAAGATTTTGGTACATTTTATTAATTGTGGTTTGAACCGGCGTTATTGATGTAAAATCGTTAACTTAATTCATTAAACTCATTCAAATCAGTTGTACTATCAATATAATTATTCTCGCGTACACTACGAAAAGCGTTCAATCCTAAAAGATCACATTCATTTATGAGGTCTTCTGACCTTGCCATGTTTATTGTCAGGCGTGTGACATGTAATGCGATTAACAACTTTCCAGAAAGATATGCATGTAAGTGAGACACGATTGTTACTGCAGAAAATATCAAAATAATTAGTATTTTAATATGCATATTTCTGAAGAAAAAATGCCGTAGATCAAGCACATTTGCATCAGGGTTGGCCGGTAAAAACCACCCTGGTTTTTCACCCTGTTAAAAGCTGTTTCCCCCAGCTTTTGTCACCATTTTTTCGGCTAAAACTGGCAAAAACTGGCTAAAACTATTTTTCCAGCATTACTACTTCAGTTTATTGGGTACATACAATATAATGGATCATCGTCACTCCTTACTTTATTGATGAACGTTAGTCTCAATAAGTTCATTTTACTTTTTCATCATTCGATAAACATCTAGGTCTGTATTTTCACAATTCAAACCTATCAATATCGCATTTCAATCAAGAATATGTTCCAAGTATAGGTGTAAGAATATGAATTATTATAGAAAATATTGTTATTAAGCTGTTGTGCATTATTCTTCTAAGTGTGCACGCATTTTGTTGCATTACGAATTTCATTCATTGTAAGATGCAACAGACGTCCATGCTGGAAGGAAATCACTTGGCTCTATGTAAAAGATCGAAAACAGTCATTCCATGTTAGAAGCTAGAAGGGCAAGAAAATGTAAAATTTTGGCCTCGGATTTCTACGATTGACCTCCCTGCTGATCTCATAGAATGGCTTGTCTTCTCTAAATCTGTCGCAAATGTCCCATAGCCACTGTGATTACACCAATATTACTATGAAATTGATCCTGCACTCCCAGAAGGACTAGATATAAAATGTTGCCCTTCAACATTTTTCATGTCATGGTAATTTACCCTCACATATTTAGAGGATAAGGTTATTTTAAATGAATTTAAAACCAAAAATTAAGTTTTGATTTGAGCTCAAAATATGGAAATTTCAAGAACTCTAAACAAACTTGCATATCACAATAATGTCAAAATTGTTTGTTGCTCTCAGATTCTATTAACAAGATCAATTTTACAGCTTACTGGACATGTTCTTGTGTTGAGATTATAACTAAAGCTGTTCAGACATACATTAAGCCTCATTTTATCAAGATTGCTGGTACGAACTATGTTATTTAATTATTATTTGTTCTTATAAATCATGATTTCCTGCTACAGTCACAAGCATTAGTACATTTAGTATATTTCTAATAATGTAGAAATGCATTCTAAGTGACTGTTGCACATTGCTTGATTTGGTTGGTGAGATTTTCCGGTGCAGAGACTTTTTGATGGTGTTTTCTCTGCGTTCATGAGACCTGGGTTCGAATCTAGATATGATGAAACCTAAGCTACTATCAAGATACACTCTACATTCTTGCTGAACACTCAACACAGAAGAATGACAGTGGGATTATTTAAGGTCGTCCACATGAAGAAAGTGGTTTGCTTAATTTAGTTCTATGTATAAACCAGTTATATTCGTGCATTTATTTTCATTTTTACATTCATTTGATGATAATTCTGCGAGTATCTAACAACTTCTGTCACATGAACCAAAGAGCCAAAATGGTGCTGAAGTCTACATTTGTTCTTAAATCACTAGAAAAGGGCATAGCAATGGTAAAGAAAGATAACATCGTTTGTCGTTCGTTATAAAAACCTGCGTGGTTCCATGACAGAATGAAAGTCATGTTTTGGAAGATAAGAGTTGCAAACTGCAAACCCGCATGCACCGCACTACTTAAACCCCAACTTGCTGTCGATCATTTCCTGAAGAAATAGACTGATTTTTCGGAATTTTAGTTTTAGCCGGTTTTTAACAGTTTTGCCAGTTTTTGTTGGTTTTTACCTGGTTTTTACCACTTAGTGGCAAAAACCAGTTTTAGCCGGCAAAAAGCCAACCCTGATTTGCATGCATATTCAAAGAGACAAAATGCAAAGCTCACCGCACTTCATCACGGGTAAACCAATATGATGGCAATTTGTCACAAAATGTGAGCAAGTCCCATTTTCCAAATGTTCCAATTCATCATCAAATCTTGATTTCAATTATTCCATTAGATCAATTTTCATTGCGCCAGGCATATCGCATTGAAGCGGAGCGGTTCAAATTTGAATTCAGAACATTATGCTATGTTCCTACCTGTGCAGCTAAGTTTCCAAATTAACTTAGATCTTGGACTTCCATGCATGATCAAAGAAATCGTCAGCAGCTAATAAAGGTGACATAGAAATCGAACAGCACCATAATTACGTATGCAAAATTCAATCACAGTCATGTTAACCATAAAAGTCAATGCATGCTTTTGAAACAAATTTTCTATCCATTGGAAAACAGGTATCGTGAAACTCAGATGATTTGTAAACCTGAGTGAATATAAAGTAACAAACACTTTCAAATAAAGGACATGAAAACTTGATATTTCTGTATGCACTTTCCATTTGAAGATGATTTTTACAGCCTAAATCTTCACAGCGACAGATGCCGAAAGGATATCAATTAAAGGGACTTCAACATGTGAACAAAATACAAATATAATTTAAATTTCTGGATGATCTTATGGGCTATCAAATATTTTGCTTACTTTTAAAGAAGGTTGATTAACACATCAGCGAAGCTTTGTTCGGATAAGTTGATGAAAAAATTGAATGAATTTAATTGCTTCAGAGAAGGAATTTCTACAAAAATGAATATCATGTAGTCAGTTTATTTATGTGGCAACAATAGTTGTTAAGGAGTGTCTTGTTGCTGCCACTTTGTGTATAGCTGCAGTAGAATGTAACTAACTTGACTTGAGTTCCACAGACCTTAGCATTAGTCTTAACTTGAAATTCTAAAATAGACCAAGTCCTCAGCAATAACTATGTAATTGACCAGACGACGGGAGATCATAATGATTTTACCGAAACGATAGCAGCAAAAACTCCCCGAGTAGTTTTAGGTCGAAGTAATATTTCAAAAGTAAATTCCAAAAGTAAACTGACTGATCTTCGGCGTGCAGTTTTTGCTCGGGGAGTTTTTGCTGCTATCGTTTCGGTAAAACCACATTACTATTCTGATTCAAAAAAATGACACCTCTATTCTGCGAGCATAATCTACGAGCTTCGAGATTCTTTAACCCTATCCATACCGGGCCCTGTCGCATTTTTGTTGCGGAGCTTTTAAAACTGAACCGATTGACCCATGCTTTTGTGTTTTTTAGTTTCAGGGTATTTCCCAACTTTTCGCCGAAAATCGTTGCATTTGGTTCATGGGAAGGTTAAATTTATGGCCCGTTTTGAAAAGTGCATTTTTTGGAAGTCTGAATTTTGCCTGATTTTGCAAACATCTGATGTGCTAAGTTTTGACAAAGCAAGCTGAATGTCAAATTTTTGCATCACATCACAACTAGGTGTCCATAAATTGCACCATCAAGATACTATAGACATCGATAAGAGTCATCCAAACTTGAATGTCATGTAAATACTATTTATTTGCTTTTAAGTAGAAATGAGTCAACTAAGTTACAACTAAGTAGTAATTTCAAATTCTAGCCGATTGTTCATGATGTCTAAAGGGCATAAAATGACTATAACATTTGGGAGGGTCATCTAGAAATCAGCATCCAAAAATTTAATCAAGATCTAGGCAATACTACAGGCTACAGTACAAAAGCAATATCACATATTCAAATTTTGAATTTAAATTCATGATGTGTAGACAAACAAATATAGAGCATCATTCTCCTGATCATTAATTGTATGTATCACTAACGTCATTGAACTAAAAGCACTGAATCTTTGTTTGCAGTCGATGAGAAGAAAACATAAAAAATCCGCTTAATTTTGAAGTTCAAATTTTAAATCGCCATTTAAAGCATCAAGATGGACGAATTAGAAAAAACAGATACCACCGTTAGAAAGATCACACACAGAATATTCTACCCTGAAATTTTATGTACAACGGAGCAGCATTTAGGAAGTTAAGGAGGGGGCCGAATCGTCCCCCCCGGGATGGCGATGCGCTTCAGAGCCTCGTATGCATACGGTTAACGAGAGTATCAAGATATCAGTTATGGATACCAGCTAAACAAAATTTGAAAATGATGTAGCATGAGAATATAGGCATAGAAAAATACGATATGGAAATATGCATCAGATCATCTATCATAGAATACCAGGTTAATCAAAGGAATATAATGCATGATTTTGTAAGGCTTTCTATGTCCACAGGTTAATAAGTTCCACGAAGCAGGTAATTATTTTCCTGGTTGGAAATTATTAACCTGGTGCAGACTTCTATGAAAAATTCATGCATTATAACAGATAATACATAGATTTCTTCGATCATTACTTGTCATAATAACCTTGAGCGTTCGCCTCTCGGTAATTATAGCAATAATGACCTCAAATCTATGCATTATATATCATGATCCGAATAGACATCTATCAAATATACCATGAAATATAATCAAATAACCATCAGCGTTCAGAGTCATCCTAGCTGGGCCCTGTGCTGAGAAACTCAGCCTCTGGCCGACAGCTAAATTGTTATCAACAAAGAAAACATTAAGCAAGGAGATAAATATTCACTGGTAAGACGGAAAATTATATCAACCTAAAATTCAAATAAATTCAAATCAAAGATGCGGAAAAATCAACACCAGTTTATGAAAAAACAAAGTTACACAATTGACGAGCAGAAAGCAAACCAAATTTACTTAAAAGATGGTGGTGCTTGTGTAAAGCTTTGTCCGCGTTCAAGCGAAGTTCACTTTTACTATAACGTCTATTAACGAGCGAAGTGACGTTTTCTCCTCAAAGTCTTTGAGTTGTGAGCAGATACGAGCGTACCTGAGTATCTGGCTGCAGAAAACTCTAATGCCTATCTCGTGAGGCATGGTATTTTCCGGAAAAAAAGAAGAGTTACGTTAAAATCAAGATCGTCAATTTTGTGGTATACCGAAGTGGTTACACCAGAATCACACACGTTAATTTTAAAGTCTAAGTAGTCAATAATTTTATTGTTATTACCACATCGGTTGGCTTCCAAGTCAATGTGGTAAATCTGAGGTATTAACTTATCGAAGAATTTGTAGTGAACTATACAAAAATCATCAATATGCCTTAATGTGTTCGAGAGGAGCCTCGCAAGTCCAATTCTATCACCGCGAATTGAATTTGTCATAAATTTGTACTGGCAGTGAAACAAGAAGAGGTCCTCTAGAAGAGGGCCATGTCAATTGCCATCCATAGGGATTCCCTCATACTGTCTAAAGACAAATCCTCCAAAAATGATATGCGCCTCTTATATAATAAACTTAACAGCAGCTTTGAACGAGTCTTTAGTAAATGTAATAACCACTATATCTAATGTTTGAAAGAAAACTTTTGTCGTAACCAATGCACATAAATTTCTTACTGAAAATTATGTCTAACAAAGCAAAAATATGATTGCTAGGTTCGATTTGCTTCAAATTAGTATATATTGCAGAAAAATCAAACACATAAAGATTAAAAATATTTTTATTTCCTATCTTTTTGAGGAATTCGATGCTTGAAAGGACACTCCAAAAGCAATTAATCCCGCTATTATTGTGGATCGAGTCACAATAATTCTTAAAATGCTGCCGGATAATAGCCAGTCCCTTTGTTAATGACAGCAGATAGCTGTTTCGTGCTACAACTTTTAGCACCAGCTATAAAACGAAATTTGTATGGATTGTTGTGCACCTAAGGCAACCGGAACATTTTTGAAAGTTTACGATTTTTGTCAGTGCAGTTAATGCTGAAATGTTCACCAATGTATTCAGAATGATACTAAGAGTGATATCATCAATATTATCATTCACTAGAGAATATTTATTATCACCGTTCGGCAAAGGATCGCCTGGATTTAAACCTAATTCATTCAATAGAACTTGAACATAAAAATTTTTATAAGAAAAGGTTTACGAGAAATCCATTTCTTAGACAAAAAGAAAAAGTAGAGAACGTAAATTTAAATTGGCTTCACTTAGTGATCAAAGACGCTCCCTTAACAAAAAATCTCTTGCTTGGTGATAAATTTGCTGATTACATAAAAAAGTAAAAGCTGGCCTGTGCCAGCCTACCCCGATAAGGCCGGCGGCCGGTTTCCATCCCTGGAGTCAACAATGTTGACTTTGCAACGGTGTTCGCGTGCTTAAGCTGTCATGAGAAAATGTTGAATGAAGTTTAAAAAAGAACTTTTGAACTGATTTGAATAACATTTATTCTTACATCTTGCATTGTAAGGATTCTAAAGAGACCAAACACTAAAACCTTTAATGAAAAATTGGCCGAAAAGGTTTTTTTCCAATACTTTTTATCTTAAACAAAAGATTTTTTGATAATTCTACGGCATCACTATTTCTCTCCCGATCCATCGATTTCGATGAGCCATGCATCAAAAGAAAGCTCAGAGAATGCTCGTTCTCCTCGTGTCTGATTCATTAATAATCATGCTCACATACATGTATTTTCTTATCGAAAACTAACGAGTTAAGTTGTAAATTGAGCGATATTTACGTTTTGACTACTGTCCAAACGGCACAATAACAGATACAAGTTTATGATAGCTTATTTGAAAGCTGAGAATGTGAGCTTTCGAATGATGTAAGGCGCACTCATGTGTGACAAGATTGGAAGGCATGAGAATCGATTGAACTTAGTCACAATTTAGATGGTCCATTTTTTATAAACAGCTCTCTTTAGTGAAATAAAAATTAGTATCGGTGGTAAACATGCCAGCTACTCCTATAGAGGTGTGGAGATGGTTCCTACCCCCAAGAACCGGTTTAAGAAATTGAATGAAAAGATAAGGACAACAGACATTTTGGTCCTATAAACAAACTTGAAATACAATTTTTCTACATCATTCACTCTTTCACTGCACACTAACTCACCGTCTTCGAAGTTCACCAACAAATGAATGACGATGTCGATTGATTGTATTGAAAATAATAATGTTTTTCGATATCGACGTTCTTAAATAATAACGTCATAGATATCCGTCGTCTGGCGAAATCGAGGTCGGTTGAAGCCTTGTGAAAGAATCATCACGTCATCACTGACGATATATTAAAACGTGAGAAATCTATTTCTCTCATGTTTCCTATTAGGAGCCTGTTCTGGTCAATTATATTTCTCTGGTGTTTCCTATTGAGATCCTATCAAGAATAGAGCTATTACTGATGTTCCTACAAAACCTGCCAGGATTTTACTAGGAAATGGTGGGTTTCACAGGTTATGGTAGGAAACACATAGGATTCTTGCCAGATAAGTAGGATTCGAATAATTATATGTACCAAAGGATAGTAAATTAAATAATTACAAACTAAAGTTATTCCAGCAAATCATTGCGGGATTAGTTTTCTAGGAAACCAAAACAAATCATTTGGTTTTCCAGACAACCAGTGAAAAACCAAAATTGTTACAGTGGGAATGATAAGGGTCTATGTGCAGATCCTAAAACAGCAGGCCTATAGATATTTGTCTGAAGTTTTCTATGGTTCCCACAGGATAAAGTCTGCATGCCTCCATTGAATCTTTTTCTACGTGTAGGTCTAGAGTCCATTGCGTCCATTTCCACGGTGTAGCCGATTATACACTTTGCGATTGGCCCACACTGTTAATGATCAAAATCGATGTAATTAAAACCTTGCAAGTCATCCATAAAGATCTGTGAGGCCGGTTTGATTTTGATTGATCGGACCTTTCATATTCTACATAAGGAATCCTTTGATGAGAATCGTGGATTCTAGGGGATTCAGTAGTACACATTCATGGCGTCATTGTTCTGGGTTTCGGAGCCGCCCAGAGCCGGCGTGACAGGTTGGAGCCGACAGAAAATACCACGGCTGCGGCTTGAAGTTTCATATGCATTTGAATTCAGAAACTTTGCGAGAAAAAGGGATAGTTGACAGAGTGGCTGGAACGAATGCAAGTGTGTCATCGTTGTAGACCTCCCAAAATCTCATGGGCTTCATCTCCTCTCAATACATAACCTGCTGCGAATCATTAATCTGCATTTAAAAGGAGATTGCGGATTTCCTTTAGACTGTGTTTCAGACGAAAAGCTCTTGGTGGACAACATACACGTGCATTCCCGTTTCAGATTTCATGCACATATCAGGATGGGAACCGGCCACCGATTACTCATTGCGCCGCCTGCCGGGCAATTTAATTAGACCCATGCCGACCGTTGACGACTTTTAGTCGAGAAATTGCAGAGTCAATCATTGCAACATTAAGAGCATGTAAATGTAACATCATTAAAGTTTAATAAGTCAGATGGAAGGTAAATTTTTTGTGACTTTTAGTTTGCATGAATGTTGAAGTTTCAGTAAATATTTGGGCAAAATCGATTTATTGTAATGTCAGTTTTAAATGTCATTTTTAAAAGTACCTTTTAGAAAAATGATGGTTTTCACTTAAAGTAGCATTGATTGTTATTGCTTGAATGTTTCCGTGTCATATTTACATAATATTTATGCATTTGCAATTCAGGATTGTTAACATATACATGCGTCTTATCTCCCAAGGTGGGTACATGAACAATGTATGAAACCCACAGAATAATGGAAAATGCATATCACCATCCGAAAGATTGCATTCGGAATGTATCATAACCAGGTCTTTATAGCGAATAACTCATTAGAACGAGACATTTGTTAAGATGAATAAATGCAATAATACATGAAAAGACATTATTTACGTTCACATTTCAAATTGCCATTTATAGTACTAAAATGAACATAGAATGCCATACTTATAACAATATAGATATACTTGAGTAAAGGTTTTCAGAAATATTTTAGTTGTAATGAACACTTTTTGATGAGGAAAAAATGCACAGATTCATGAGAAATGAAAAAAATGGAAAATCAATTTAAATTTGAAATATTTTTTATCTTAAATTCAAATCATGCGAAATAGGCATCACCAATCGAAAGAGGATACTCGAAAATTATGGTTTCGCTGTCCTCAAAGCGTTTTATCCATCGGAACATGGAAATTTGAGAGCCCCCGCTGTCCAACGACGTTAAAAATCATCTGGTCCTGACAGGATTTAGAGCATGTAAATGTAACATAATTTGAGAGTATCTTGCACTTATGTTTTGCAACAGAAATATTGCGAACTGCTCTTTAAACAGTTGAAAATGATTACCGGCAACTTATACATGCAGTTCAAACCCTTCTTTATCGATGATGTAGTGTCCAGAATCCTATTTTCTAGCCTTTATGAACTTTGGAAGCACTGTGTATTCCTCAGCCTCCTATCTATTGTAAAATTGTTTCACATCATGAATAATTTCACTACATGGGATAGTTTATATGACACGTGGAGCTTAGAGATGCAATGAATGATGGATTTCAATGCAACCTAGGGCCTTCAACCCGAACATTTGACATTGGATGGTGGAGAATTGTTTGATAAGTTAACGACAGGCGATACATTTTAATTGACGTTGTACAGAGACACTCACTGAAATGAAAAATTGATGACAAGTGAGGCGAGCTCATTGTTCCAAACTCTTATGCGTCAGTTCTCGTTCATCAATGTAATCTCAAAAGATCTGAAACTGTTGTGGAGAGAGTTCGCAATTGACGTCGCAAATCACTGGAATTCCCTCACACGTGAAGAAGTAAATGTCACTTCTGTGAATCACTTTAAATCAAGTTTCCACGTCGCAGACAAAACATTTCGTAACATCAACATTCAGTCAGTGAACAAATTGTTAATCTCAGAACTTTGATCGTTAGAAAAACTTTTCTTATGTTGGAACTTGGAATTGTTGATCGCCTAAAGCTTTCTTGTGGAGACGGGATATAGAAACAATTATATACATGAATTATTATTGTATCAATGTTACTATCATATCAATGCACGTTTGGGTCATTATTTTGATGATCTGTTTTGTATTTGCTTGATTTTGATTGACTATAAAAATGTAGTCAGTATTATTATAGACTTTAAAGAGCTCGTACAACTCATTGGATTAGTACAAAAAGTCATTACGCGTATTACTGATCACCGCACGAAATATGTTATAAAAGTGAGAATAATTGCATTGAATGATATTGTAATCGGCAATTCTCGCTTATCCGGAGTACCGTATGGCCTACCATTCATGCATTTCATGTATGCAATGTGAAAACTGAATAATGGCTAGTAGCATACGTTGACCAAATAATGTCTGACAAACAAAGCCTTAACCAACCGGCACAGAGACGCCAGGCATCGTTCCATCACCGACCGGCCGGTTTTGATGACGCCGTCCCGACCCCTCGTCGACTTCTCAGAACGTCGACCCGGCCGGGCAACCAAATACCCGCCGGTTCCTATCCTGGTGCACATTATTAACCCCGGAAAACCTGGTATTAGAAATATTGGTAAAAAATCATTGTTGCTCTCCAAAACTGCTTATTTGCTCACTCTGACTTCAATGACATGATATTTCGAAATTTTAGAATATCAAAGTGCCAATTTGGGCATGGGCCAGCAGTGGGCCATTGGGCTTTCATGGCAGTGAAACCCCGACAATTTCGATGAAAGAAAAATTCATTAATTCGATTCGAAATAGTTTTCATACATTACGACTTCAGTAAAATGATCTTTCGTGAATAAAATGACAGAAGATTTGCTCCTCCACAATGCTTCCACCACTTGCGGTTGATTTAGTATTCCGAAAATACATGTAGCCTACTACTCATAAACTACTCAAACATCTTCGTATATCACCATCAATGCGGTTTAGCAGAGGTGAAAACAGAAGAAGCAGTGACGTCCTTTTATGCAGCACTTTAATCCGCGACATTACACATTAAATTATCATTTAATCCATCATACTTGGTCCATTATTGGGCAGTTTGAATTCAAAAGCTGTGATGCAGTAGGCCTACTTGAATTGTGAGTGTCAATCTGACTTGTACTTTTTAATAATAGTTTGAACTAAATTGCTATAGCATCGGAAGCACAGAGAAATTGCATTTTTATAACTGGAATAAGCAATTTAGTCTATTATGATGACAATCATTTTCTTCCACCACCGTAGTCCAATGGGTCACAGGTGATGACCCACCAACATTTAAGAAACTCTCCTGAAGTAGGGATTCGGTATAGAAAGTTCTCCTTTAGTATATACATACTTTGGAACATTCTCCGTCTACACACCAAGTCTAGTTTTGCAAAATGGCATGTAGCACAAAAATAATCATCTTTCCTCAAAGGCAGATTCGATAGAGAACCAAAGTTTGATGCACAAGTTAAGTTCTTAGTGATTTAAATGAAATGAATGAAGCGCTCATTCAATATTTTCTGAAATAACATTGACTACCAGATCGCTAGAAAGGGTTGGATGCAAAAAATGTCAAAAAATTCATCGTCTTAGGTGGAGATTTCTGCCCTTGAACATCATCATTTTCATGTCACCAGTGACCCATCGGGTTTTCCTGGGTTAAACCACATTACATCTGTTCTTAATTATTCCTCCCTTATAAAAAATGCATGATTACTCATTTTCTGCAGGGAACGAGGCTGAAAATTAGACTTTCGGAGAATGCAGTGCACCCTATCCATGTCTGCTACGAGTCTCCGTGTCTGCCGAGTTCTACCCGGTTCCTGTTCCTATCAGACAAGAATAATAGCTTAGATACTAAACAGCAGATAAAAAATAACTGCATCATATATCTCGTTTAGACATATGTGCAATTATATTACAATGATTATGATGTGCAATTTCATTTCAATCTTTAGATCAAAAAATAACTAAATTGCTGTCTATTTCTTAAATGCCTTAAATTAGCGTGGATCATAATTACTAAACTGATATTCATGTAGTTTGTACAAATACTAAGGATTTTCCACTATCCATAGGGTTGTACAATATAAACCGCTGAGATGAGAATGTAAGGGATAGTTTTATATTTATTTCCTTTCATATTGGAATCCATTGGAGCAATTGATGAATGTCTGACTGTGATTCTACATCAAAGCTCTGCAGTCAATCCAAAATGCGGCTCCCGTAAAACTCATTAGCTTTTCTCTGTAACTATTAGGGACTATTAGGTCTAAAGGCAAATCTTTGGAAACTAACATGTCATCGAACATTTTATTCAACTTCGGAAACTTCTCCAAAATTCAGAAATTTCCGAAAACTGCGGTCCCTAACCCATGATCATGTAGAGAATTTGTTCTATGTTATCAGTGACGCAATTGCCTTCAATTAGGGAGTGAAGCGCGGTTCGATATTAACCGTATAACTGAAAGGAGATTAACTGGCTCACCGTTCATGTGAATGTGCTAGAAATATGTGAAAATGTTTGTTTCGCTTGTACAGTACCAATTTGCTTTCGATTGGCCACTTCTCATCATAGATTGTCCTGTCTATAGGACGATGACATCTGGGAATGCGCTAACATTCAATCCGATGCACAGACCAGCCATAGTTAGAAATATGTTAGATTCTCCTCCAATCTCCGGTTCTGGATGGATTCATTTTAAGATCAGTCTCCGAACACACGGACCATTTTGCCCAACATTGTGCAAACTCCATGCAAAGGATGGGAATTCTAAGATTCTTGGATGTTTCCTTCCCTAACCTCAAATGAGATGATTAAAACACAACTTTTAGAAGTTCATCAACGCGTCAAAGTCATGAGCGTGATCAATCCGACACAATCAGTAAACTGATGATGAATGCTGACAAGTTAATTCCATGTTCAATTCACATGTTTCATAAGATAGAGTTCTGAGCAAGACTTTACGTGTAAACTAAGGAGGGATGGCGAATTGACCTTCACAGTCCGGTTTAATAAGACTGACACTAAAATGCAATGCCTTTGCTTTAAAGATTGTCAGTATGATATTCTAATATCTAGATCTGTCTACTTTTGATTCCCGGAAATTAATTAGAACACAAAAACTGCAGCAATCCTCATTTCTAGATCTGTCATGTGTTCTCAGAAGGGATTGCTTCAACATATTGTAAGTTTGCATTACTTGAAATATGCCTCAAAAGAAACAGAAGTCGTAACTGATAAAAGTGATAGAAAGTGATGTATTTGGCAATAAATATTATAATATATTTATTTTTACTGTATGAAATACGTTGAACAGTGCTAATAGTCCTGATATGTCAACCAATAAAGAGATCAATAAATAATGATTATTATACATTCAAACTTCAATGAATTTACAATTTATTACAAAGTCAAAAAATTCATGAACAGGACAAATTACCAAAATACCAATTGCTGACAAAGGATGTTTTATTTACGAATTCAAAACAGAAAGCTCGGAATAGAAGTAAGAGAGCAATGTACAAAATGCTGCTGCAAAACGTCACACAAGATTGATGCATCATTTATTGATTTCCTGGAAACGGTCATTGCTTCATAATTCTTATTCATTCTAAAAGCCTGACATTTTAGAGACTTTCAGAAAAGTTAGATTGAGCAACAAAACCTACAAATACGAATATGTCAAAGACTTCCATTAAAAGTTGGATCAAAATTGAGACGAAATTCAACACGTCTCTATACGACTCTTTTTACTGCGATGTCTCTTCTCTCATTGATCATTCCTCAAAGTAAGCTGCAGGAGAAGATCTCAATAATCTCATGAGAAAAAGGACGATCAGAAATATCTGTACAAGTAGAATGAAACCGCGGGATGATGCGGATCATTGCCTAACGTTGTACAACTGTCAGTAAAGGATAAGAATTCAAAGATGTCGTTTCGTGGTTATTCTCTTCCCAATCACTTTAAATGAGATGATTAAAAACACAACTTTTAGAAGTTCATCGACCGCTTACGTCATGAACATGGTCAGTCTGACACAATCAATCAAATGATGATGAATGCTGACAAGTGAACTCCATGTTCAAATCATCTGTTTCATAAGATAGACTTGACTGACATTCAAACAAAGTCAGATGCAGCATGGTGAAAAGAAAAGTTAACAGAGATAAGACAATATGAAATACTTTCTGTATCTTTGTGCAACATGCCTCAAGATCAAGTCCAACTCCACAATTCTACAAGTACATGTAAAAGCTAGCAATAATTTTCATTAATCAAAAACTTCTTTAAACCTCTTAATTCCTTTTTTAATAAATGAAAACTGCAGCTGGATATTGAGATTGATGACACAAAAGCCAACTGCGTCTTCTGAAGCTTTGAAGGTCAAAATAACGAACAGAAAACTGAAACTTGAAATTGATGTAGCCCTAGAGTATCGAAGTGCCCCTCACGAGCCACCACCTACAATTGGATTCCCGAGTTGGATGCAACCCCCTGACCGTTGGAGTCATGAAAAATGCTCTTGGCGAGGGTTAACCTATAAATACTTACAAAAAGTGCATGTAAGCTTATTTGAATTACTTTTATCCAAGCAAATATTCCTCCTCTATCCTTCCGCGACACATTTTAAGTCATGAGTGGACTAATCTTGCTTTGGATTCCACTCAAAATTCGAGAAAAGGAGTAAAAATGAGAAAAATCGAATTTTTTGATATTTGACCTTTTGATGACCTTGAGGCACCCCTAAATGACCTCGGAATGAAAAGTATTAATGAAGACTTTTGATTTTCTCCTAAAAAGGAACATTTTCAGGGGAGGGAAGAAAGATTGGAGATACTTCATTTTTCCTATGGGAGCTTGGACCACCCTAAAATACAATGACAAGTAGAGATAAGTGGTCAGCATATCAACATGCTTTGATTGATATTTAGGGGTCAGTTCAACATCAACAGTAGAAATAGAAGCGCGCTGAAGTTGCATTTCAAAGGATACAGTTTCCTTCAAACCTTTCCTTTTCAATCCAATGTCAGGATTTCACTGCTTGAAATCAATTTCTGTGACCCTTTCTGACCAGCACTTTTCTTATTCTCATGTCCAAGCGGCATAATTTTCGAGGAGTACATGCAATGATTTTTCCTGTATTATTTAATGATTTCTGACATTTTAAGAAGTCAAATTCTTTGCTTATTACACCGTCCACTTCATTTCAATAATCGGAAGTGGAGTTTGGATATTCAATTTACTGCAAATTCAGAAATATTCTATAGAAATGCAGCAATAATTTGTTAAAATCATTTGTTAGCTTCTGCTGACTGTGTTCTCAGTATGACTTGATGTCTCAGCGCTTAAAACACTATTGAAATGCTGAATCAGTTGATGCCAGTAATTTAGTCCTAAATATCAACATCGTTGTGTTTTTGACCATTTTGCAGATGTCCGTTATCCTGTCGGCTGCATTAGGTCTAAATATCAGAAAAACTAAAAGCTAATTGATCAATAATTGTTCAAGTGAAAAGAAAATGCCACAACAATGTACAGACTGCACATGTAGATAATTCCCGAACTAAATTTCTGCACAATTATACAACTGAGCTCAATAGTCACGCGCAGGAAATGTTCTCTTAAAAGATCAAAGCTGAACTCATGTTCACATATCTGAAATAAAGAGCAAATGCACTGAATAGACGTTGTGCGTTGAACCCAATTTGTCTCAGGCTTCTTCTTGTCGTGTTCGGGGGGAGGATCATTGTGGCCGCCCCTTCAGTTCTTCAAAACCATCAACTTGTGTGGCATGACTTTAAGTACACCTATTTTGCGCATGTTCTATCCGATGGTGGCATCGCTTTTTCGTTCCAAATACATCTTCTCACCATAAATAGCATTTTAAAATTCAAACAATCATTTTCCTAAACTTCGTAGTTATAACTAGCATGTATGGACGTCATATTAGTCATCATAAGGAGGTAAAAAGTATCTGAGCATCAATTAACATAATTACTCGACCTTATTTCCTGAACGGACAAACTACAGAAGTTGCAAATCAACTTTAAACTCAAAATTCTTATCAATAGAGGAGAAAATCCAAAATGTCAAGAAATGTTTTTCATGTGGCTGCTGTGGCTAAAATATTGGGTCTACAAAAAACAGCTGTCACTCAGAGAAAGCCAACACAAAGTTACGAAAAGTCACTGAAGGAGACCTTCAAACAATTATTCGTTCCGGCGTGAGATAAAAAACCTAGGGGAGAGCCATGATGCCCCCAACTGAGGCAAATAGGGTCAAACCCAGTCAGGATACCATCTCCTACTCATCCGTTGATGAATAACGCAAATTATGCATGGAGGAGGAATTTGTGTTCTGAAGTTCATGAGTTAGGAAGACATCAAGTCTTGAAGATGTGAAGAACCGTCCTGCGTCCTCCGCAGATGAGCAGTCTTCCACCTGCTGTGATGTCTGTGTGGACAGGTTTCCCTGCTACTTCATAGGTGAAGATATTCCCATATTTGTCCGAATATTCATTGTCCCTCAGATTATACTTGGGCTCATCATCATCTCGGGAGCAGACCAAAGCCACGTACTTTCCTCCGCTTAACGCTCGGACCTGGCCATCCTTCGCATCTTTGCAACGCCGAAGACCTTCTCCAGAGCGGCGGAGACGTCATTGAAGTCCATCCAACCGACACGGGAGGACGGCAGTCGACACTTGATGAAGTTATCCTCCTTCTGCATCCACTCATACCTCCCGTTGATTTCCACCGCAGGCTGGGAGGTGTCCGCAGTGAAATTGGAGGTCGAGTATATGATGAACAGCTTCTCTCCACCTGAAAGAATGAAATGATAAACAGTGTTCTTCTTTGTCTATTCAGTGAACGATATTGTCGATTAGAATGATGAATCATTTTGTTTGCGTCATTCGCTTGTGAAATCTTTGTTTTTCTTTGATGCCTGAATGTGAATCACATTTCAGTCACAACAGAAGGAATTCAAATTATCTGATTTTGTCGAATTTGTATTGAAGATAATTGCAGGACTTTTAATCAATAAACGTGATTATGAATCATTTTCTGCACTGCTTGCTGCGATCAGTTTCATGAATTAATGAATAATCTGATTCAAAAAAATGTAAAAAAGTTTCTTCAGAAAGCAAACAACATGCGATTGAACTCCAAAGAAAAAAGCTAATTAACATCCAGAAAGGGATCGAAAGTTGATTGACCGCACGCACTGTTTTTTGCATTTTCCTATGAATGTATCTCAGCGTGTTCAATGCGTTATGAATGTTCTCCAAAAGTCATGGAAATAAACAGTTATCTTTTGTTGCATGTCTCCATGACTGCTTCATTGACGTTCATTGGAAACTGAGAACGGAAACCAACCCGAAACCTAAGCTTCAAAATGAAGCCAAAACATCTTTTTCCTGATCAGAAAGCATAAAACATAAACCGGAACAGCAAACTAAGTCAAGAGTTACAAACTTACGAGTAATCCGGAAATACGGACTGAAAGGGAAGAAGCAAACTAAGTCAAAATCTACCAACTTAATCCGGAACAGCCAAGACTGAGCTATTGCAGCAAAATGAAACTGAAACAGTGGGATGAAGCTGAACACAAGCCTATGCACGGAACTGGAACTGCCAATCCTGAGCTTCTGCAGCAAAATGAAACCGGAAGACCAAGCTGAAGCTGAACACTAGCCTATGCACGAAACTGGATCAGCCAATCCTGAGCTTCTGCAGCAAAATGAAACTGAAACAGTGGGATGAAGCTGAACACAAGCTTACGCACGAAACTGGAACTGCCAATACGGAACTTCTGCAGTAACATGAAACCGGAAGACCAAGCTGAAGCTGAACACTAGCCTATGCACGAAACTGGATCAGCCAATCCTGAGCTTCTGCAGCAAAATGAAACTGAAACAGTGGGATGAAGCTGAACACAAGCCTACGCACGAAACTGGAACAGCCAATACGGAACTTCTGCAGCAAAATGAAATCAAATGACCAAGCTGAAGCTAAACCTACGCACGAAACTGGAACAGCCAATACGGAACTTCTGCAGCAAAATGAAACTAAAACGGTAAGCTGAAGCTGAACCTAAACCAACACACTGAGTATAAGAACTTCAAGTATGTTGTAGCATTCAGAGATCATGCATGCAATCCCTGTAAGTTTTCTTTTCTGAATTCCTGGAAGTTAACAGATGGAAAATTTCATAAGGTGATGCATCCAATACTGTACAAATTTATAAATTTAGATGCACACTAAAAGCTCCATTCCGTTCAAATTATTATTTGACTACAAAAAGTCTCATTTCAAGGTCACACTCGTTCTGTTTGTGAAATACTACGAGTAAACAGCATTTGGAAACATGAAGCTATAATACTGAACGTCTTTTTCTTCTTAAACATCCTTGATTTCTAAAGCTCTATATTTTATGATTTTGGAATTTTGTAGTTATTACATTTAACATCGCTTGTACTATCTATGGATATACAATGACATCAAACCTACATATCAAAGCTGCACAACATTAGTTGTCAATGCATTTTATTCAGCATTTTACATGTAGCTTGATCCTTACAAATACTTTATCATATATACTCGTTGTATTTCTCGAAGAGAAGGAGGAATGTAACCATGAATTCAAGTTATTATTATTGTTGGATTTCACCAAAACAGACTCAGATTTGTTTAGAAAATCAAAAAAGGTTTTAGCGCTCCCAAGGTTATGACGAGGATTTTATTTTAAAATTGTATAAAATACACCCGACCGGTTTCGTCGCGATAGGACAGTCTCAAGGGCTGATTATGTACATCTCCAAGAGTGCTTAAATATATGAAGTAAAAGGTAGGACAACTCTTCACATCTGTTCATGACGTCTGTTCATTTGTGGCATGTTCTTTGCAATATAGCGAGCTTCAACCAACCTAGTAGATATCGCATTGCGCTGTTTATTGATTATTTTGCAGTTAAAGTCATTAATACTCATCACTTTAGTCGGATGGTCTATACGATTGTGATCGCTAAGTGCACTTTTGCAGTCACGGTGTGAAATACTTCTTTTATGTTCCTGGAAACGATATCGAAAAGGTCGACATGTTTGGCCTATATAGCTTTTGTTACAAAGCTTACAAGAAAAATTATAAATTAAGTATTTATCATTGCAATTATATTTAGGTGCGATAACTTTACAGATATCACAATTACAAATAAATTTATTTTTACAATTATTATTTACTGTTGAAATGAGGTAATTACCTGGTTTAGAAACGATTCTAACGGGTAAATTGTACTTATTATTTAATTTATTTAATTTTCGTAACATAGTGTCGTTAATATAATCTAACGTTACTGTCACCTTTTTACTTTCGTCGGGAACATTTTTGTTGGTCTTACATGTATGTATACTTTGAACTTTATATTTAGCACTGTCAAACTTGAATCCATTTTGTCTTATTCTATTTTCCATAATAGTACATGATTTGGAGAAATCCGCATCATTAGAACAACGATTGTGGATGTATTCAATACTATTACGTACAAAATTATCTTTGATGTAATTCGGTAGCCAACTGTCTTTACGTAAGCATATACCCGAGTGACAAGGTTTGCTGAACCATTTATATGAGAAATTGTTATCAATAGTTATGTCAAGAAAGTTCAGCGAATTCTCTTCTGGAATCTCCATTGTAAATTTTATGCTATTATCTACAGAATTAAAGGCATTTAATATATTTTTGAACGTTTCATTATCTCTGGGGAGCGGTCCCAAGATCACATCATCAATGTATCTTTTATAAATAACGGGTGTGATACCGTATTTATCTTTAATAATAGTTAGAGCCCTCTGTTCTACATAATCCATATAAATAATTGCAAATGGGTAAAAACTTGTAAAAATTGTAAAAACTTGTACCCAAGCATTCCAATCAGCGAAGCATTAACCGTTATTGAAAACTTTGCCACAATTCATTGGCATAAAATTGACAATTATGGCTTCTCAGTCGAAGACTTAATAGATTTTCTTAAGTTCATTTCTTATAATTATGAAGTAACGTATAACAATAAAAACGTACTTACAAATACAAGGTTGCCCTATGGGAACCCACTTCTCACCCCCATTTGCAATTATTTATATGGATTATGTAGAACAGAGGGCTCTAACTATTATTAAAGATAAATACGGTATCACACCCGTTATTTATATAAGATACATTGATGATGTGATCTTGGGACCGCTCCCCAGAGATAATGAAACGTTCAAAAATATATTAAATGCCTTTAATTCTGTAGATAATAGCATAAAATTTACAATGGAGATTCCAGAAGAGAATTCGCTGAACTTTCTTGACATAACTATTGATAACAATTTCTCATATAAATGGTTCAGCAAACCTTGTCACTCGGGTATATGCTTACGTAAAGACAGTTGGCTACCGAATTACATCAAAGATAATTTTGTACGTAATAGTATTGAATACATCCACAATCGTTGTTCTAATGATGCGGATTTCTCCAAATCATGTACTATTATGGAAAATAGAATAAGACAAAATGGATTCAAGTTTGACAGTGCTAAATATAAAGTTCAAAGTATACATACATGTAAGACCAACAAAAATGTTCCCGACGAAAGTAAAAAGGTGACAGTAACGTTAGATTATATTAACGACACTATGTTACGAAAATTAAATAAATTAAATAATAAGTACAATTTACCCGTTAGAATCGTTTCTAAACCAGGTAATTACCTCATTTCAACAGTAAATAATAATTGTAAAAATAAATTTATTTGTAATTGTGATATCTGTAAAGTTATCGCACCTAAATATAATTGCAATGATAAATACTTAATTTATAATTTTTCTTGTAAGCTTTGTAACAAAAGCTATATAGGCCAAACATGTCGACCTTTTCGATATCGTTTCCAGGAACATAAAAGAAGTATTTCACACCGTGACTGCAAAAGTGCACTTAGCGATCACAATCGTATAGACCATCCGACTAAAGTGATGAGTATTAATGACTTTAACTGCAAAATAATCAATAAACAGCGCAATGCGATATCTACTAGGTTGGTTGAAGCTCGCTATATTGCAAAGAACATGCCACAAATGAACAGACGTCATGAACAGATGTGAAGAGTTGTCCTACCTTTTACTTCATATATTTAAGCACTCTTGGAGATGTACATAATCAGCCCTTGAGACTGTCCTATCGCGACGAAACCGGTCGGGTGTATTTTATACAATTTTAAAATAAAATCCTCGTCATAACCTTGGGAGCGCTAAACCTTTTTTGATTTTCTAAACAATGAAGAACCTCCCGTATCGACACAAAAATCAAGTATCAGATATTGATGCCAATCACCAATTATCGATAGTGTTCAGACTGAATCCATTTTCATATCAGTTGTCTTATCAATAACAACGTCATGCAAACTGCGATTAGAGCAAGTGTTAAAACATTCACCATTGATTCCATTTCAACATTTCACCAAGTGTTGAAAGCCATATGAAAAGTGCCTACAATGTAGCCTTTATGTTTTACACAATTAAGTCTTAAGGAGCACATAAAAGGAGAAATGACCTTTCCAAACCTTTGAATAGAGAATAGAGAGAGAACTCGCCGACCAGACTTTCTGGGTTGAAGGCAGAATTTGAGTTCACAGAGCGCCGCCGCTTGTAGATTTCGTGACTCCCACTGTGCCGTCATTTCAGAAGGTCTGGTGGTAGATCGTTTGCACAATCACGTTTTGGAAAGGCTTCATTTTGTTAACTATTAATTAAACGTGAATGTACATTTATTGGCAGGCAGCAGTGGCGTCGCGTGCTCCCAGACATTAGGCCTTCGCTCCAAAGTGGATTCCTATATTTCTGCAGCAGATAGCATGAACTGCATAAAATAATTAATTTGACGCTATCTTAATTTCAGTGAATTTTCAAACACTTGTACAAGTACATGAACATTCAAATCATGCTGACATCCATGACTACAGAATGAAATGATGTGAGAAATAGATACTGATATTTAAATGAAAGGTACACTGAAGTCCATAGACCACCCAATGTAGACTATCCTGCATGTGAATTGTGATTCATGTGACAGCCTCTTTTCGTAAACAGCCTCATAAGCATACAATCCTAAGCTGACTGTTCGTCAACACGACTCTTGTCTTCCCAAGATTTTAAAAGTCAAATGACAATGAAAATGTGATGTTGATTTCTCACATGACGCTTGATCGCCTTGGTGAGATTACTATAGAGAACATTCACTCTCGAGGAAGCTCTCGCCAAAGCAAGACTCTGTTGTGTTTATTATAGCCTGTCAATCACTTGCATGTTTCAAATTTAGGGCTGCTAAATTGATTTTTTTGTGCTCCTCCTGATATTCTATCCCTTGAGAGCGGTATAGTTTTTATTTCAATGCCATAAACTTCGTGTACGGTGGCTGGAGTTTTCTCCATAATACCTCGGACGACTGGCCAGTGTAGAAAATAATCACTGTTGAAATCGCCGCCATAGACATAATATCACAGATATGTATTCAATCTTTATGTCACTGAATCACACATCAAATTATGGAACCTTCATCGCTATCTCCTTCTTGCGGCTTCTAACCTTCCGATCCAACATTCAGCCATTGGTGAACGCAGACACGACGATTCAACGCGCCATCATCTTCTCCAAAATTTGGCGAAGCCACGAATAGGGAAAATTTGCGCATCTCTCTATCTGAATCTAAGAATTTATAAATAGATCTTTTCTTGCATTGTTGCAATATATTTGCTTCTTCGTTTCTATCAGGAGTAGAAACCAGGTGGCGCTCTGAACGTATTTGAGAGTAGTGATTTGAAACTGTAAAGTGTATGTAAAGTTATAAACGTAAAGATGCTCCCAAAAGCAAAAAAATAAAACTATTTGAACCTTTGTTTTATGAACGTAGATAATTATTTTTGGGTATGCGGCGAAGGCCTTGCAGGCACGGAGACGACGCCACTGTTTGGCAGGCAGTTGACACATTTCTGCAATTAATGCTTTTAGGATTTTTTTACATGTTGGTTTCATGTGATTAATTCATAATTCCGCAGACATAATCAAAGCCTACATGCGAGTATACTGTACACGCAGTGTAATTCATAATTGTGTGAAATTTGTAGCATTATTAAAGAATTACTTCGTAAGCATAACTCAAGCTGAAAATCTCTGTTCTGATAACGTTGATTATGCTGCATCTAGGTACGAATAATTTCGGTTTCCAAAAGCAAAACTTGATGCTTGTATTTCACATTAACATAGGTGTTTATATAAAACAGTTTTCAATAATTGATACAATAATTGGGAATAGATTCTGATCATCTTCGTCCTCATCAGAAGTATGTACAACCAGCAGTAAGTCTTTCATGTGATGCAATTGTGCCCGCTACATGAACTCTTCTCTAAAAATCCACATGCAAAAGTAATACGGCTGCATATGAAGTAAGCAAGTAGTAAAACTGTCTGCGCTCGTAGAAGTGCTGCTAGTCATCTCAACAAATCCAATGATGCGAAATATTGATAAATAAAACTGGAATTTCAAAATATAAATGAACGTTGCTATATTTCAAAATTTCTTCGATGATTTTTTCTCAACAACGTCGAACATAAACGTGACCGGTTGATCTGTCCGCTACGTGTCGTCACCTGATGCTGTTATTGAGCTTAACATCGGTTTCCATGAGTCAATTTTCCTCTTGTCTGAGTGCTTGTCGTTGTGTGCTTCTCGTCGTTGTCTCGTTAGAATCCGTCATCTGTGTGTGGAATTATCCTTACTAATCGGCGTTCTTAGTAAAGTCCTATACCGATGGAGCATCGTTCATCGGTCTCTTTCGTTGTGACTCTGTAAAGTAAGAGCTGACGTCATTGATTGGTGACCGGAATCATTGGTTTTTAAAGATCGATTTAAGTAAATCTGTTATTGGCTTCAGTCAGATATGTTTCCATGATCGAGTTGGCAAAGGTGCTACAATACAAGCAATCTGTGTCTAGCTATCAATTTTTGGCTTTCGGATCAAATCTTAAGTGCTTCATTTACGTCGTAAATCTCTTTCTTTGGAACGGTTTGGTTAGTTCATGGCAACGGCAACTCCAACTTTAGGAAAAACAAAGTCAAACAGCGCGACAGATAACCTCACCATGTCAGATGTCAAGCATCTCCTAGATACATGCAAAGTTGATTTGATTAATACGTTCAAAACTGAATTATCCAAAATCTCAGCAAAATGCCCGATATGGTGAGCAGACGCGTTGAAAGCATCGAGGCCAACATGTCAGAGATAATACTTACCTTATCTAAGCCAGATAAGAATATATACGAACTAAAGTAGGGTCTTTCGTCGCTACCACCGGAGCTTCCTTATCCCCTTTTCGAAGAAATTGATGATAGAATGTTCAAAATCAATAACGTTATTATTTCTGGTGTTGAGGAGATTGCCGGTTCTCTCACTGATCAAGAAAAGCATGATCGCTCAAATTTTGAAATTAGCGAAAGAAGTGGATTTGGATTTAATAGCGTAATCGTTTAGGTACAACGCATATGACGCATTAGACCAAATATTTCTCGGTTATTTCGTCTCACATTTTCTGATCAAAGGCATGAAGATAAACTCCTGAGAAACGCGAAGAAACTTAGAGGTTCAAGAACATTCAAGAATGTTTACGTTAATCCCGACAGAACTAAGCAACAAATGCTGCAATATAAGATTCTTCGTAATGAACCTTTTGAGAGAAAGGAAAAGGGTGAAGAAGTATTGATGTATAAAAATCGAGTTATGTCGCGCAGTGAAATCTCCCAGAAAAGTTTTGTGTCAGTGATTTTATGAATAAGCTTTGTGGTCAAAGGCAATTCCCGACTGTCATTCTTTTGTATGCAATATCCATACTCCCAAAACTAGATGAATTAAGTTTAAAAAAGCCAGGCTTGGTGTTTATAACTAAATCGTGGCTCAAACCGGACATTTGTGATGAAATGTTGAATTTACGTGATTATTCTATATATCGACATGACAGAATTGGACGTATTGGGGATGGTGTTTGCTTATTCTTCAGCAATAATTTTCGATGTACGTCCATTAAAAACTATGATTGTCCATGTACTATTGAATTTCTATCTTTGAGAATTCCAGAGTTGAACATTTTTCTTACCTGCATCTACATTCCTCCCAATTTGCGTGCAAATGAGTTATCAGAAATTTCGGACTTCTTTGTAGAACTCCTATACACTGAGTTACTTTTGTAACCTGATTCTAATTTGATAATTTGCGGTCACTTTTACAATTTTGACACTTCCATTTTGTTGAAAATTTCTCTTTGTATAATTGTGTAAGATTTCCTACCCGCAACAATTTCATTTTAGATCAGATTTGGGTTAATGTGGACTTTACTGATTCCTACACTGATGACGCTTTTGTTGCTCCACCCATAAGCTCTTGTGGCCATAAAACCGTGATTTTGCCTTGGAATGGTTGGGATTTTCGTTAATCTCATATTGATCGGTTTTTGCTTACACTTTCAAATATTGACTTTTCATGTGTTTCCAAGTGTGGTTGCGTTGATCATCTGTGCGATGTATTTTATACATTACTGTACAACACATTGTCAATTATTCCTTTGTCATATGTCATAACTTCAAATAGTAACATGACCTGGATGACGCCAGTCCTTAAGTGTTTGATTAACCAAAGATGGGCAGCATATAGAGTAAAGCGTTGGTAGCTCTATAACCTCTTAAATGCTAATGTTCGGAAGAAATTGTCACCGCGAAGAATATTTGGTTCAGCACAGTATTGACTCCAACAGAAATATTTGAATGTTGTCAAAGAGGTTCGGTCGAGGAAAGAGTGCGACCAGCAGTTTTGATAATTTGATCAATGAAATGTGGTATTAAGAATTTCCTCTTTTGTTTACAAACTGAACTAAATAAAAATTTCAACCATGCTGTCTTAAAGGATTATGAATCTCATCTCAATCATGATACTTGGGTTGTTAATTTTGATTTTTTGGATGTTGTCAAAGCTCTAAAACATTTGAAAGCTAGCAAGTCTTCGTGTTGTGACGGAATCCCGAATCGTCTACTGCGTGAGGATGCTGAGTTCATTGCTGTCCCACTATATCACATTTTCAAGAGCTTGATATCTACTTGTGTATTTCCTAATAATTGGAAGATGGCTGAAATCATCCCAGTTCCGAAGACTCGTAATCCATCCTTAAAAGACTTCAAACCAATTTCTTTTACGTCTATGATAAGTAACACTTTTGGATCATTCATTGTCAAATCCATGTATAATTCATTATTTCAACTTCTTGGTCCTTATAAATTTGCCGTCAGAAAACATGGATCGACAGGGAGTGCTCTCGTGAGAATGCATGATGCAATAACGGAGTACCTCGATGTCCCTGAAGTATTCGGATGACGTGCGTAGATTTAACCAAAACCGTTGATAATATTCGATCAGAAGAACTTTGTAGACGTCTCAGTGATGCAGGTATCAACATCGAATTCATAGAATGGTTGAAGTGTCACCTCTCTGGAAGAAGTCACCGCTTGTGTGTGAAAGGAGTTTTTGGTCCAACAACAGCCGAAATACCAGGCATTCCCCAGGGTTCCGTGTTAGGGCCAAGGCTTTTTTCGTCTTTCATGGGATCCATATCAATAACTTCAAATGCATCTTTAGTCTTACCCAATAATTTATTTGCAATTCAAAAGTGGATTACCGAGAATAAGATGATCCTTAATATTCAAAAGTCCAAACAAATCATTTTATCCGCGGTTAAAATGCCATAAAATGAATCCTGCTAAACATGCATATATATTCCTCCACATTTATTTGCTCATGTTTTGTCTGAAATTGTCGACTTTGTCACAAGTTTTGTTGACTCCTATATGTCTTCAAGTCCAAATTCGAGTGTGGTGATAACAGGAGATTTGAACAACCTGAAAGTTAGTGACCTCTGTGAAGACCTGTGCCTGATTGATCTTGTCAATTTCCTACAGGAAGGGATCGTAACTTAGACCATTTCCTGATTTCGCGAGACCTACCGAGCGCTTACCGCGATCACATCCGTCTTGATGCCCCTTTGGGAACATCAGACCATGCTATCGTCACCGCTTTGCCAAATGAGTAACAGTCCTTTACCACGAGCGTACTTTCCTATCATACAGTATATGACTTTCGTGCATCAAACATCCAACGTCTTAACCATGCAATGAGCTTGACAGACTGGTCGATCATAGAATCATTTCAAACGGTGGATGACATGTGGACTTGGATGCATAGCACTATTCTCAGAATGATCAGTGAGGCAATTCCAACTAAAGTCGTAACACTGTCAAACACTGACAAGGAATGGATGACACTACTTACAAAAAGTTTGATCAACGACCGCTGGGAGGCATATCGAAGTCATAATTGGAGTCTTTACAATCACCTTAAGTACAAAGTTCGAGACGAAATCATCAAGTCAAAACGGAATTGGTCAGATAAGTTAAAGAAATCGACTAAAGGAATTTGGTCTGTGGTGAATGAGGAAACAGGTAGCAAAGACAACAGTGGGATTTCTCAACTTATTATGCAATTTGGCTCAACTGAACATTTGATTGACGCTATCTCTAACGACCTATCGTCCAGTTTTTCCAGCAATCAGATCGGAAATCCAATTGGTCTTGAGGATGATGGTTGGCATACTTCCGTTGACGAGTATGAAGTGTACCAATACTTCTCGAAACTGTCGGCCGGCAAAGCTTGCGGCCCAGACAATATTCCGACCAGAGTCTATAAGTCAATGGCGATCTGTCTCGCGAAACCGCTCTCGATCACTTTCAATTGTTCATTGAGAAATAGTGTTCCCTCAGAAATGGAAGTACTTTACTATTACTGCTATTCCAAAAACAACTCCTGCGGACATCGAAAAGCTGAGATACATTGCTCTCCTTCCTGTCCCCTCCAAAATTTTAGAGAGAATCATTATGGATCGAATCCCGATTAACCAAATTCAATGGCACTCTATGGCATTCCATGACACGCAATGGGAGTGCCATAGCACACCTCACCATTCAATCGAAGTCAATTGGATCCAATTGCACTGGAAGTGGGAAAATATGAGTGCCATAGAAGCTATCCAAAAGAAGCAAACGCGCAGCGACAGTTTTGACTCCGTAATCTGACTTTGTCCAATGATATTGCAACATTTGCATGTTCAGTATAATTTCAGATGCCTTTAGCATGTGCAGCAGTCATTGTTAATCACATCCTTTGGTCGTGTCTCAGTGTCTCGTATTCTTATGAAAATCCGTCGTTTGCTGAATCAATCATCTTATCCGGTTTGTCTCAATCACCACACCAATGGAGTAAGTTCAAATGAAACCTCAGCTGTTCAGTATCATTGTTCAGTATCATTTGTATAGTCCATCAGTCAAATTATCAAGTCCTCATTGTTCCAGCAATTCATTCACGCACTGTTTTATTGAATTATGCAATTATTTAGACTTTTCGAGGTGGGAATTAGAATTACTGTAATACAAGATTTATGTAGACAGTCTTATCTATTCCTCGTTCAATTGTCGTATGTGTAAAGTAGCCATTTCAACAATACGTTCAAGTGCTATGCGATGTGCGTTATCATAGCACAAAAATTATTGTAAATTTGAATATTTTAACTAGATTAAATTATTCAGGATATTAATTTGAAAATCGTAAACCTTTCTCAGCGAAGACCTACGCATAAATTTATGCTATAAGTTTTGAAGATAAGCTGTAATCACTTAAATGATGCAGCAGTTAGTTACATCGAAATTAGAACAGAATTTTTCTTGTATTAGATACCGGGTGTATCTTTTGATTCCGCTTGTTTCATAGCTTTCTAACTGGACCAAGCATATTATGTTTTAAATTTCAGTTCGGGCTAATCGGGTTCTCTCAACGAGTCTGCTGCGTCATCTGAGAAATCCACGTTTGGTAAAATCCTCGAATTGGTGTTTTAAGCCATGAAGTAAGTTATCAAGTCCTCGGTGTTCCAACAATTTATACACTACTATCTGATTGAATTATAGCCCAATTATTTTTGGTCTTTTAGTTATCACTTAGAAAACCGTTCTTTAATTTCACTTTCAAAACCTTTAACAGGTGTACCATCAGGTTGACTCCACTGTTTCACAAGTGGTTGGAAAGATCAGCTCGCGAAAATGAGAAATCGAACACAGATTTTCTTCAACCAATTAAGAGAAAATATTAAATTATTATTCTGTGTAACGTTTCGCTTTTTGCTTCTGCTGGTAAAATCATAAAAATAAAGGGAACTTTAAAATCACATTGAACGAATTGTACTAGAGTCTGATGCATGGGAGCTGCTTTCTCTTGTTCCCACAGGCCGACGAATTTCTATGTTCTTTGCTGAGGTGCATAGTTGACCATTGAATCACTTTTATAGAAGGATTGGCACTGTATGCAATTAGCAGTTGATAGACATGTGATATTGGGACAGTCACGTGAACTCACACTCTAGATCTTATTGTGCGAGCCGATTCTCCAACATATGTCGATGTGCAACCTGTACATTCAATGAGACATATACAAAACTTTAGCAATCACACTTCAGATTTGTAAGACTGTGTACAGTATTTACAGATAGCTATCATGTAAACACTCCTGTTGTGACATGGGTAGTAAAATATGAGATAGAGTTTTATTAAGGAAACAGACATTCAATGAGGTGGCAAGCTACTTGTACCATATTCTTTTTATTTCTCTTGAATTCTCAATTCATTGCTATTTGGTAATGATGACCACAACTTTTCTCTTTCACCTCTTTCTCACTCGATATACTCACTTGCTTCATGGCATGTCTGATAACTTTCATTGGACAATCGCTCTTGCATTGCCGTTTGGAATTTGTGTTACATTCATGTCATTTTCCTTCAAAGCATCATTTTTTCACATTTCTTGAAGTTCACCTAAGTTCAATTTTCAATGGATTGACGAGGATATATAAAAAATGGCATTAGTGTATACATGATAGCTATCTGTAAATACTGTACACAGTCTTACAAATCTGAAGTGTGATTGCTAAAGTTAGTAGTGTCATTTTGGACGGACCAGGACAAGTAGAAAAAAAAAAAAAATAGGGACCCCCCGAAATTTATAAAAAAACAGCTAAAATAGATACAAAAATAAAAAAAAATACAAAATAGGAAACTACCTCTAAAATCACTAATTTACGGACTAAATAGATACAAAATAGGAAACTACCTCTAAAATCACCAATTCACGGGCTAAAATAGATACAAAATAGGAAAGTACCTTAAAGTATGTCCCATGAACAAAAATATTCATTTAAAAATGGAAGATGAAAAAACAAAAGAACCATCAGCCCCTTTATATCCTTCATTATCATATGAAATAAAACCTTCGGTTCCCAATGAAATGGATATAGCAAAACACAAAGATAGAGTCAGGTACATGAAAGATAAGGAAGCCCAATTATTACTTAAACTAGAACATTATAATAAATTAAGAAAACGATGGACCATAGCTAAGAATGTGATGTAACACAATTCCGCTGAAAACCCAAAAGTGATGAAAGGCGAAACCCGTCAGCTACACCATCAGCCCCTTTATAACCGTTATGTAAAATCAACCAATTTTGCACAAAATTGTTTCTTATTCAACAAAATTGACGCGAAATTACATATACAATATTTGTACATTTTCAACAGTAATTTACAAAATGTCAAGAAATGTCTCCTCGAAAGGAGACATTTTACTCTGTAATTAAATTTGAAAAGTCTCCTGTCAAGGAGACATTTACATTACTATATAATGATATAAGTAGTGTATGAATTGACACACTTACAAAATGTCAAGAAATGTCTCCTTTCAAGAAATGTCTCCTCGAAAGGAGACATTTTGCTCTGTAATTAAATTTGAAAAGTCTCCTGTCAAGGAGACATTTATATTACTATATAGTGATATAAGTAGTGCGTATGAATTGACACATTTACAAAATGTCAAGAAATGTCTCCTCGATAGGAGAGATGGTGAGAATGTTACATTTGAGACTATCAGAACTCCATTGGGCTTTCCATTCTTGGGACTTCCATTCTTGGGACTTCCATTCTTGGGGTTTCCATTCTTGGGGTTTGCATTATTTCTTCAAATGTTTTTCGGCGTCGTCCATTTTTGATGTGCGATGAAATTATACGAAAATTGATTTTAAAGAATGTTGCGGATTCATGAGAATCGGCGATGAACGGATATTGTAAATAAAAGTTATAAAGTCTTCTTAAAAACGCGACATAACTCCGGGAATATTGGAAATAGTCACTAAATGTATTTCCCGCACGTAGAATTTTGAATGCACGCCCCTTCAAGATAGCTAGTTTCAAACTACTGTTCTCATGATGATTTTCGTAGTTTTCAATTCTTTGTAAGAAACCACGTAGCGTCGGCAGAGTTACTTCTTTATTCAGTTCCTCGTTGAAATTAAATGATGACGACGATTCACAAGATGCAGTTAAAGATGCTTCAAAAGTTTCTATAATTCTCCATTCTTTGTATAAATAATCTTCCTCTTCTTTTGTCTTAATATTCCTCCTTCTGTACTCTTGGAAAACTTCTTCATTAAAATATCCATCCTCAAATTGTTGAATTCAGTAAGTCGAGACATAATATTACACTTTTGCAGATGAATCGTGAAAGACACAGTCACGTAGAACACTCACAGAGAGAATGAAAATTGACAATACGTGGCAGCATCAGTTCCTAATGGCAACCGCTACTGCTTGTGGCAGACAATGGTGTCATGCATAATGCGCTAGAGGCCGCCCCGCTAGAGGTAACAAAAGCCCTGAGTCATACAGATTGTGCAATTCTTTTGTGTCATTTCTGAAATAGAATTTGTCTCATGTAAAATGAATAGCATAAATGACTTCTTAAAGCATTATGGAACGCAAACTACGACAAATTTCGACCTAAAGAAAATTGCTAATCAATTAGGAATAAACAACTTTCATGTTTTAATGAGAGACGAATTACAATTGATCAAAAATAAGCCAACTGTAAATTTCATAACGAATCTTCACACTTCAGACCAAAACGGCGTACATTGGTCAGCAGGCGTTAAAAATCATCAGCAGAACTATTATTTTGACTCATACGGACTTCCACCTACGAATGAAGTAAGAGAAATACTTGGAAATGGTATTTATAATACATTTCAAATTCAAAAACCAGGAACTACCTATTGTGGTCAATTATGTTTATACGTTTTGTACAAATTACAAAAAGGAGTACCATTTCTAGATATAATGTTAGAGTTAAACGATAAAGGTTAAACGATAAAGGTTAAACGATAAAGGTCAAAGCTCGGTTTTCTGTAATTCGTTTTCATAGAATCTACCTTTGATATCCTCATTATCTAAATCTTTAATTTCATAAGTAATCGGATGAGTTTGATTTATTTTAGAAACTTCAAATATCTCTTTCGTCCAGTATCCGACGAAGCCCTTTTCAAATTTGTTCTTATATTTAAATATTCGTACCCTATCCCCAATTTTAAATTTCGGCTTACGTTTCTGTAAATTCGGATTACTCTCATTCGAATAATTATTTTCGAATATTTTCTTTCGTATTAAATCAGGATCGTCAGAAGCATTCTTTGGAGTTTCTTCAATACCTGAATGAATCTTATTGTTATACTCTTCTACAACTCCTGGTAATATCTTCAACCATTTCTGATTTCCTTGCTCAGTAAATTTCTTAAAGATCTTACCTTTTAGCGTTCTATTAAAGCGCTCTATTACTACAGCCTTTCCTGCATTTTCTGTGGAATAAACAGTTTCAAATAGTGGCTTTACATTTCGGTTATAAAATTCCGACCCTTTATCAACGAATAGCTTTTTTGGCTTTCTAAAACTTTCTTTAAAGATTTCTTCAAACGCATATTTAACTGACAGACCACTTTTGTTTTTTAAAGGCTTTACCCAAGCGTATCGTGTATATAAATCTATAACGGTCAATGCGTACTTAAACCCTCTTTCATTAGGCATATTAATTAGATCAGCACTCCAAATATCATCTTTATTAAATACTTTTACCTTCAATAGATATTTCGGCTTTCTATATTCCTTGTGAATTTCGGACGCGTAGGTTCGAGCGTTGCTCTCAGACAGCTTTGCTGTCGTTTCATCTATCCCCTGGCCAAAAAGCATTTTTGCTTGTAAAGCTTTCTTAACAAACATTCTTTCAATTTTTTCTCTAAATGTAGGATTTTGAATACTATCTAATTCTTGTATCATTTTCTTATCTGCTTCATGTCGAGAACTTAGGTCATGATTTCGATAAGCTAAATCATGTTTATAAGCGGCGGCGTCTACTCTATTTATTGGTTTACTATTTTCTCTAGGCGTGTCATCATCGTTTAATCTTAAATCTAATCTTGTGCCGGGACCAGTAAAATTATGCCCAGGTAAATGTTTCTCCTTCGAATATTTACTCCAAATAAAGCCAGGAAAGTTTTCTAATGCTTTTTGTATATCACCACCGAAGTGGTGTGGAACTTTGTTCTTGTCACCTCCGGTGTGGTGTGGAACTTTGTTCTTGTCACCTTTTAAGAGATAATCCATTAGATCTAGATTTGAAATCCTTAAGTTATTCAAATTCATTTTTAAAGATTAAATCTTATCGCACCATACTAGGATTTAGATATATGCCAGATCCGTCTTTTGTTTCTTTTATCTCAATCAAATCATCAATATTGTGTAGGACATTTTTAAGAACTCGTTTCCCTTCATTAGCTAAATTTAATTTACTAATAAAATTATCTACTATTCCCTCACCTCTAGCAGCTTTCTCTAACTCCCTATTATGACGTTTTTGCTCTTCTAATGCTGCCTTCTCTGCTTTATTTTTATTTACTGCCTGGACAATACCAGCTGTCCCACCTGCAACACTTCCTGCTGCTGCTATACCACCTATGATTAGTGGAATTAATGGGAGAATTCCACCATTCTTTTCTTCTTGTAATTTGATATTCTCTATCATTGGTTTACTTATGTAATACTTCCTTTTGTTAATTGTAATAGCTTTAGGGGTATTTTTGTCAATGATGTTACGTAGTTTTAATTCAACCGTTTTATTATTCACTTGCGCCATTTTTTAATAAAAAATTTATAGTCTTGGGTTTTTCTAGCCGATCGGAGCGAAGCTCCTCTGGCTTTAGCCTATCGACGAAGTCTTGGGTTTTTCTAACCAATCGGAGCGAAGCTCCTCTGGCTTTAGCCGATCCTAACCATCTTTCCATTAAGAATTTCAATAGAATATTCGGCGTCTTCTAGCAATAAACCATAAGCCATCAATGATGTTGTGGAATTTGCCTTTTCAATATTAATTGTCACATCACAACCGGTCTTGATAATATCTTCAGATTGTGCACTTAAATCAAAACAGAAAACAGGATATATATTCTTCCAATCTACAGGATTTAATTGTGCTTCAACTCCAAATTCTCGACACAAATTTCTATAAGCGTCATATCCTTCCATGAATTGATTATTTGCGTTATCAAATCTCAATGGATCAATAGGATAACGTGTTTGATTTAATGAAATTTGTAAACTTCGAATTGAATTAGTATGGAAAATACTATTGTTCTTATCAAAACTAGGCGTTTCATTCTTTTGAAAAGTGAGCAAAAAATATCTTGGTGTATTTGATGTCCTTGTGAAATGCCAGTTAAATCTTTGTTCGGTAAACGTGACAGAGCTTGCAGTACGCTTCATAAAACTTACTGGAATTGGTTTGCCCGTATTTAATCGTTTCGTAATAGTTGTTTCAACCTCTAAACTAGGAGTAATGTGCTTAATCCACCATTCAAGTCTATCAATTTTTAGGTATGCTTTCTTCCCAGCCTTTCCATAAAATATTGATTCATTATTTACAGTGCGATGAACTATGAGTTTGAATTTCAAGTGACATGATATTTTATTGTAATCTAAATACCCGAATAATGGAGACAATGACCAATTAACAGTTTGTTTACTTTTATTATTAAAATTGCGTCTTTTCTGGTATGAGCTATTTTGTGTACTGTTTAACTGTTTCACTATGTTTTCTACATCTTTCGCAATTCCTGGTGAATCTGTTCCAGTGTGAGTTAAATCATCTTTAAGTATGCCGGTATGCTTATCCGGAAACCATCCTTCGATTTCATGCATTTTAGTATTTTCACCTATTGTTACAAATCGAAGCATTGAATCAATAATGCCAGGTGAATCACTTATGGTTTCTATATTTTGTGTTGCAACATCTAAACGCATTTGTGTGAATAATCTTGGGAAGAAATTGTTTTCTAATGTAATATTATCCGTAGCCGGTAATGGTGTTGTAAAATCAGCATCAGAATAGAGAGAATATTCACAGTGTAAAAATGAATCGGGTAAATATAAATAACTTTGTTGATTGTCAACTTCAAAAATTAAATCGCCTCCTGTATTCACTCTACCTGAAGAACCGGGGTTCATAGCAATTCTTATATAGTCATTCTTTTTTTGATTGTAACTGGTGAACGGGGGATCATCTAATTTAAATTTATTTTCAATCAGAGTTGCCATTATATTTTTTTATTAGAAAAAATTAGTTTTTGCTACTCGGCTAAAGCCTCTGAACAAGGTTCTACTAGAATTTTGCTAGACCATTTCCTCTCATTTCTTCAATTGTTTTTTCATCATGTTTACTTTCCATCTTCGCTAATTTAGCAATTTTGTTTTTTGTTTCCTCTGAGAGCTTTTTGTCTTTTTGCATTTCTTTTGCGTCATTCCTAAGTTTGCGAATAGCTTCTAGTTGTTTTAATTCGTTTTGTGACTTAACAGCATTCGATATTGCGCTAGCTGTACTACCTATAGCAGCTGCTCCTTTAGCAGCAGATGAAATCAAATCTTTATTATTTTTAATCAAGTTAACGATACTTCCGATACCAGAAAAGATGCCAGCTCCTTCTGTTTGGACGGCGCCTGCAGTGCCTAGGAAGTTTTGTGTTCCAACAGTTTCTATACTATCATAATGGTACACAGGATTCATACGTGGTTCATGAGCAATTTTATTATTTGAAGCAAAATGTTTAAGATTGTGTTTATAAATTATAGGCATTTTTTTAAGCTTAAATTTTGACTTTGGTCTGATTAAGATTTACGTTTGTGTATGGACAACAACTTCGCGGTAACTTTATTAATTGCCTGTTGCACTTTATCTATTGCGTCAAGCAGCGTGTGATGAACTTTAATTTCTTTTTCATTTACTTCTATTTTTTTCTTACTTTTCTTTACTTCTGTTTTAAGAGCGGCCAATTGAACTTTAATATTATCGAAATTCGTTTTAAGGGTCTTCAAGTCACTAATCTTTTGTTTAAGTGCTTTAACTTCATTTATCATTCTGTTCATTTGCTTTACTTGTTGTGTGATACGGCTACTTAATTCATCAACACTTTTTTGGAATGTGGATTGCAGCTGTTGTAAGTGTTGTAATAATTTTCGATTCTTTTCGCTTACTTTTTCTAACTCTTCTTTCAGTTGTTTATTTTGATTTGTATTCTTTGCAATGGCAGACTTTAAATTTAGTGATAACAGGATCACAAGTTTTGAATGTTCTGTTATTTTTTTATGAAGTTTTACTATATCTGCTTCTATATTTCCATGTTTGCTACTTAGGTCTGTTAGCTTTTCTTGCAGTCTTTCATCATTCTGCTTTACCAGTGACACAATTCTATCGAACTGTTTATCAACATATTCTTTATTTGCTAACTCAGTACTTTGTTGTGGAAGAATAGAAAGATGTAACGGACCTGTTAAAATGTCTCCAGTTTTCATGATATAGTTGTCTAGTTCTATTTCTGATTCTTGATTATTCGGTGTGTAAGCACACCCGCCAACATTTGTTAACATCATTTTTTTTATTTAAAAATATGTTATCCAACAATTCATCATTAAATAAACATATGAGAACATGTAGTGATTGTGGAAAAAGTGTAACATCTAAGAACTTTATGCGACACCAAAAAACATGTCAATCACCATCACAACCAAAAGTAAAAGATAGACAATGTTCGAATTGTAATAAGTTTTTTACTAGTCAAGGTTTCTTGAATCATTCTAATTCATGTGCTATTAGTACACGAAAATGCACTAATTGTCAAATAGTTAAGCCCAAAACAGAATTTTATGATAGTAAATACCGATGTAAAGAATGTTTAAAAACACAAGTGAGATGTAACAAGTGCAATAAAGTTCTGTTGGAGAGAAACTTCTCACGACATGCAGCAATTTGCATGATTTAATTAATTTTTTATCCGTAGTAGTCCGACACTCACCTGAGCTTCCGTAATAGTCCGGTGCTCTTTTGAGTGTTTTTCTTCATTTGAGCCCCGGACTCAATAGTCCGTAGTAGTCCGGAAGTCCTACAGAGGTTAAACACTCAAGTGAGCACCGGACTATTACAGTTGCTCAACTGAGTGTCGGACTAGTTGAGAGAGTTTGAGACAAATTTTTTCATATAAAAATTAAAAAATGAATTATGAAAAATTGTATTCCGAAATTCCCAATCGACCTCCCACGATCATCAAACAACGTGAACAAAATAATGATTCGCAATCTTTATTTTCAGAAAATTCAGATCTAGGAAGACTCTTTGGGTTTCTGAAATTTCATTGTTTGAAAATTATTGTTATATGTATTCTTATCTATCTTATTTATTGTTTCATAAACTGGTTAGGGTTCTTACAAACAGCAGAACAAACGAAAATTACATTTTATAAAAATCAAACCAAAAACTTTAAAGGTTGGAGACCAGTTACTCATGACGACGACAAACCTAAAGGACGTGCTGCACAAGAGAACTTACATTTTATAATATATGGCAGAACAGCGAGTGGAAAGACTACGTTTCTTAGAAAGTATATAAAACAACATTATCCTAATGAAGCTAATGTACATGTGTTTTGTCTGCAGAGAGATGAATGGCAAGGATATTCAAATGTTTACGGTGAAAAAGATTTATGTGTGTTAGAAGACATGAGTACTTTTGCTGGGACATACGAGCAAAAGTCTTTACTAGTGTTAGATGATGTAGCTAGTTTAGTGAAGCAAAAGAACATATCAGAAATATTTACAAAAGGTCGTCACCATCATATACAAATTGTAGTATTAGCTCATAAAGCTTGTGATGTAGATAATAAGATTAGAGAAAATGTGGAAACCTTTTATACAACTACGCAAAATAATGCAGCATTCTTTGAGGATATCAAGAGAAATTATAAACTAACTTTACCCTTAGCTAAATATGTACATGTTAAGTACGGTATAATACGGGTTGATACTATTTTGAATCAAATGCAAGTGTATGATAGCGATCTAAATATACTATTGGATACTGAGCATGATTTTTATAGTAATGCATCAGATTTTGACATTAGTCTCTATGCAAGTGCTAAGAACTTATCGCCACATAATATAGAAGAAATAACAATTTTTCTAGAAAACGAATCACTCGAACCACTAACAATCATACCAGAGACATTTTATTTCTATTTCGATCATTATCTGAATAATGTGTTAAAAATTAAAACCCCTGAACGATTAGAGAATAGAGATGCACTAGCCGTTATTAGAACAGGCATTAATGATTTTCGTGATGTACTAAAAAATGTACACCCTCTAGTCACTGATGCCAAAAGTACATTGAGTGACATAAAACCAATATTAAATGAGTTTAATAATATGTAATTTTTTTTTAAAAAAAATATGCCTAAACGTAATGACTATAGTCAGTATATCATCAAACACATACCAGTGCTAACAGATTATCATCATCCTATAAATCCTATAAATTCCAAGAAAGAAGTTAAATTTCATTACCATCATAAATACATAGAGTTCGTTAAGGACTATAAAATAAAACACGGTTTAAAACCTCATATGAAAAATGGATACTTACCACCGTGTCTACGAAGTTTCAGAGTATTCTTAGCGTATAATAATTTATGGTGGTTGGTTAAGAAAGAACATTTAACAGCTTACGATCTAGAGACATTAAATGAACTAAATATTCCTGTGTATATGTAAAACATAAATTTTTATTTAAAAAAAGGTAAAATGGAAGAAGGTAACCTATATTGTACCCTGTGCAACAAACAGTTACAGACGCCTAGAGGTTATAAATCTCATTTAAATAGTCGTATGCATTTACAGAATGTAGAACGACATGATACAAGTAATATAACGAGAATGAATGAATATATAAACTATCTAAAAACATTACCTACTGATATAGAAGTCAAAAGAGTATTTGATGATTATTCGTATTCAGAATATAAAAAAGTTTTTAGTGTAATAGATGAACCTGAAGTAGATGTAAGGTTTTTATTTAATGATGAACATGATGTGTATGATGAAACTGCAGAAACCGATGAAACCTTTTATGATATTCTATATAACTTTTATAACATATTTAGAAAATCTTTCAAATGTTATATGAATGTAGAAGTACGATACACAAAGACTGGGCCTGATGGAAATATTGAAGAAATAATACAAGGTCATTTCAGTAAAACACAAGAAATTCATAACGTAGAGGATATAGAACCTATATTTGAAATAATGATTATTAAATTAAAAGATGCTATACTTGAAGCTCAATTGCGTGAATCTGGTTGGAAGCTTGTTAAAGTAATATCTAAGAAATTAGTAATTAATAAATATAAAAATAATACTGGAGGTAGTTACATACCCCTACCTTTCAGTTCACCACAAATAATTAACATTCAAAATGATGATCAGTATTGTTTTCTGTGGAGTGTTATAGCACATTTACATCCTGCACAATATCACAAAGAAAGAATAAGTCATTATAATAAAGAAGAATACTTATATGAATTTGATCTGTCTGATGGATTAGACGAATTTCCATATGATTATAATAAGCTAACAAAGTTTCATAAAAAGAACAAAGATTTAATAGAAGTAAATGTGTTCGAACTTAATATAAAATACATTTCTGTTGGGAATATTATTCCCTTATATACTGGTAATGTTACAATTAATGACACTGTCTATGCAAACGTAAAAGAATTTTACTTAAGTAACAATAGATTATGTCAAACAGAAATACAATATAATGAACGCGGTAATTATATACACCATAATATTATTTATCAAGACGTTGTAATATGTACTGAAAAATATGAAATTAAAAAGACATTAACGCCCATAATGATTAATCATAATAATTATAAAGGTCGTCCTGTTACTTCTGGAGACCAACAGCAGCTACAGATGTTACAGCAGCAATATCAACAACAGTCACAGATGTTACAACAACAGTCACAGATGTTACAACAACAGTATCAACAGCAGTTACAGCAACAATATCAACAGCAGTTACAACATTTAATACAACCGGCACAAGCAAATATACTATATTATCAAGGTCATTACATATTATGTAAAGATGTTTCTATTTTTACAAAAACTTCCGATCATACTAATTTCCCTTGTCTCCAATGTATGACGAGCTTTAGAACCAAGCAAGCATTAAATAATCACTTGGTAAATTGTCAACAAAATGAAGCAGTCAGAAATACGTTTCCAAAAGAAGATTATTTAGAATACAACAAATGGCACTATAAGAACAAAGTACCATTTGTAATATATTGTGATTTTGAAGCATATAATGTTAAAATTACAGACAAATGTAACAATAATTTATTTGAACAAAAACCATTATGTTGGGGAATGTACATTCATTCAAATTATCCCAATTTGTTTCAATCAGAATATTACCAGTACTATGGCGAGGATAGTGCTATAAAGTTTGTTAACACAATAGAAGAATTGCAGGAGCGTTTTTCACAATTGCTTAAAACAAATAAACCAATGCTTCCATTAACGTCTGAACAATTAGTACAATTTAATAATGAAAAGAATTGTTATTACTGTGGTAAAGAATTAGTCACTGATAAGCGAAGCGACGGCTCTGCCGACAAAGTAAAAGATCATGATCATCTAAATGGTTTATATAGAGGCGCAGCACATAATTCTTGTAATCTTAATGCAAATAAATTTAGATATAACTTTGTTCCTTTATATTTCTATAATGGTTCTAAGTATGATTTCCATCTAATAATAAAAGAGTTATTCTCTTCGAAAATATTACAGCAATTAAGAACGAACATACTGTGTAAAACAGAAGAAGAATACTTCTCAATGCAATTTGGTTGTATTAGAATATTAGATGCATTTAGATTTTTTACTCCTTATTCATTGGAAGCCATGGGTAAAACATTAAAACCTGAACAATGTAAAGTATTAAATAAGTATAACTTGAGTCCTCTTAAAGGCATATTTCCATATGAATATTTAACTGGAGACATAAACAGGATAAATGAAATAATGGAAGAACAACAACTTCCACGACGTAACAAATTTAAAACAACATTGAAACAATCTGAACTATCAGAAGAAGATTATGCAGAAGCACAGAAGAATTGGAAAGAGTTAAATTGTAGAACCATGTACGATTACACAATGAAGTATCTTCAGATAGATGTGTTAATACTAGCTGATCTATTTGAAAACTTTCGTGATATGTGTATCGAATATTATGGAATAGATCCATGTTATTGTTATTCGACACCAGGTTTAACATGGTTAGCAGGACTTAAACATACTGGTGTTCAAGCCGATGGCTCTAGGACAAAGTCCGTTAAACTTAAACATTATAAAGAAAATACATATGATAAATTGCTATTTTTTGAATCTGGAATTAGAGGCGGAGTTTCATCAGTTTTAGGTAATAGATATGTTAAATGTTACAATAAGAAAGTGAATCCTGATACTTATGGAATAATGAAACCTTTGTCACCAGAGGAGAAAGAAAAGATATTAGAAATTTTTCGAACGAAACGAGAAGGAGTAGAACGTGAAAATGCAATTGATGAGTTTATGAGAGAGAACTATTTGTTATATTATGATTTTAATAGTTTATATTCTTCTTGTATGATACAAGAATTACCTACAGGTGAGATGGAGTGGTGTGACAAATTAGTTTATGAACGTACTGTTGAAGATGGATATGGATATGTGTATGAAGTTGACTTAAAGTACCCTGATGAACTAAAAGATACGACAAAGTATTTCCCGTTTTGTCCTGAAAATAAAATACCTAATATGGACGACTTTACAGATTATCAAAAGACCATAATACCCCCAAAGTACAGACCAACCAAGAAACTCATGTTAACTCAAAGTGATAAAGAAAAATATGTTATTGAAGGAAGGATGTTAGATTGGTATTTAGATCATGGAATGATTCTCACTAAAATTCACCGAAAATTAGTATATAAGAAATCTAAGTGGTTAAAAAATTATATAGAATTTAATATAGAGAAACGTAAAATAGCTAAGAGAAATAAAGATGACTTTGGTAACGTATTTTTTAAATTAATGAATAACGCATTTTATGGAAAGACTTTAGAGAATGTACGTAACAGACAAAACATAGAAATAGTTTATAATAAAGATCGTTTCCAAAATTTAACTAGGAAACCAACATATAAAAGAACTACTAGATTCAGTGATGAACTTTGTGCTGTTCATCTAAGAAGAAGCATTGTGAAACATGATAAGTTTAATTTTATAGGATTCACTATATTAGAACTAGCCAAACTATTTATGTATACATTTATATATGATCATTTAGCACCTGCTTATGGTGAAAACTATAAACTTCACTTCAGCGATACGGATTCTGTTTTCTTAGAATTAACAATACCATTTAATTCTTCACTTGATAAAGAAATAGATAAAATAAAAGATATCATTCATCCTTCTGATTTATGTAAAGTGAAAGATGAACTAGAAGGAAATGAGGAGTACATAACAGAAGCTGTATTTCTTAAATCTAAATGTTATTGTTATACAACTAGTAATATTCGGTCATCGGAGATGTCTTCCAGGGCTTTGCCTGTTAAAACACATAAAACATTAAAAGGAATTTCAAAGGCATCAGTAGCTAACCAAATAACATTTCAAGATTATAAGAATGCATTATTTAATAATGAAATAAAAACAGCATGTAATTATAGACTTAATTCAAGGAAACATAAAATGTATTTAAAAGAAGAACATAAATTGGCATTAGATCCATTTGATGATAAAAGAAAAATTTTACCTGATGGAATAACTACTTTACCTTTTTAATTTCTTTAACATCTAGTCGGGGCAAAGCCCTTCGAGGCGAAGCCTAGTCAGAGAACAAATGTTCTATAGACTTTCAGTCAGCGAACAATTGTTCGATAACTCTATCATGTACTTTTTTATCAATATTGACTGTGATAAAACCATAGTCGTTTGCCCAAGCATTGTTACACGATTGTTTAAATTCATCTTTATCTCTTATACATAAGTCTCTTAACAAATCACTTAGGTTTCTTTGGTTGATTTCGAAAAGCATAAAAATATTAGCATTCTTTCTAATAACACTTCCATCTAATGAATACATACTTTGTGTTAAATAAAAGACACTACAGTTATTATGTCTACCTCTTGTAAAATAATTTCTCTGGACTGCCTGATTTCTGTCATTAACACAATCATCAAACACCACACAATGTTTTTTTCGTTTTATTTAGTTTACTAGGATCTTGCATATTACCACTATCATCTATTAATTGTATCGTTATGTGTTTATTTCTATTGGGTTCTACTAGTTGTTTATTTTTCGCTGCTTCTTCACACCAGGAACTTATTTCTTCTTCATACTCCGATTTTTCATATTCTTCAAACAGTGAAGCTATAGTTGATTTTGTAAGATTATTTTCAAAACCATGTTTCAAAAATTGATAAATAGGTTGTTCTGCTGTTGTTGTATAAATGATAAGATTGTTATAATCCAAAAATTTGGGTGTCGTGAGAATTTTAAATAATAGATATGTTTTTTCCACAACCTGATCTTCCACAAATAACTGATAAAACTTTATTTGACAAGTTATGATGATGATTGAATTTCACTTTCTTGTTTAGTGGATATTTTTCACAACTGTTTTCACTCATTTTTTAAGTCAATATTTTTTTAATTATACCTCCCGAACCAAAAGATCTATCATAATTTCTTCACCTCCAAAATTTATTTCCTTTCCTTTCTCATCTGTTATTCTAATTGTAATTGAATTAATTGTTTTTCTTGTAACAGGGAAATATATTAATGATTTTGGGATTACATTCAAACTGTAACCAATCGGAACTGTAAATGCTGGATAACTGAAGATATTATTTGACAGCTTTCCATTAACATAACCACCTTCTATAATATCACATTGAACGTTGATTGAATTTATTTCAGTTACTTTAGGTATATTTTCACTTATATGAAAACCTTGTGTATAGAGTTGCTTTTTAAATCCTAAGAGTCTTGATAAAGATTTGTCAATATTAAAATCAACTTGATGATCTTCATCTAAAGTAAGAGAAAATTTATTTACTGCTGGTTCAACTGCGAAATGTAATTGTTTCTTGTCTTTAAATTGAATGCCCAAATGTCTTTTTATTTCATTGGAAATCGATTCAACTTCATAAGATCCAGGAAGAAAAGTTAATTCTTTCCAAGTTTTACCTTTGTCATTTGAATATTTAAATCGGTCATTTACATCTTTGATAATATTTTGTATAGTGTTAAATGTTGAAAAACTAGTTAGTGCTACTTCATAATGTTTGTCTTGTTCTAAGTGAATAATAGGATCTAAATGACAGGTATGGGATGAAATAGTTGTTATAAATTTTAATGTCGTACTAAATTTTGATGAGGTTAAAATCTCAGTTAAATTTTCTAAATGCTTATTAATTTTTTCTAGTTCTGCCGAAGACATTTTTTAACTAAATTTATGTCCTTCTAGTGCTAAGGAACATAATATAATTAGAGTAGTATTTGTGGACTTCTTCATTTATAACGGCGTTTTTGAATAATTTGTCTAAGATTGCATACATTTCGTTAAAACTGGAGTTATGCCCTTCGTTTGCTGCAGCGAATAAAATATCAAATCTCTTTACTAATTCTTGTGGGTCATCTGATAAAAATACAACAGGTGTTGAATAACCAGTTGCTGTTGGAACACTGGTTGCTGTTGATAATAAGTGTTCTAATTGTTTATAACGCTTAAGATGTTTCCCACTTCCAACCTTATCTAGCATAGTTTTGTATTTCAGTAGATCATCAGTATGATAGTTATCTAAATCCGCTCCTCTTAATAAATCCACGATATTTTTGTCTAAACTGAAAGCTGTGTTGTCTGGTGCAAAAATTAAACTTTCTTTAGGATTTATAGATAATTCTTTTCCACCTAAGGAAAATCTAAGAGATGGCTTTCCATCTATAAATGAAGTAGAATGTTCAAAGAGCATAGATTTGGGTAATTTCTTATCTATGTTTGCTTCTAACAAACCATAATCATCCATGATGGTTTTCTGCAGTGGATCCGCTATATCAATTCGTTTATCATGAACTATAAGTTCTTTCTTAATATCAGATTTAATTTGGTCAACTAATTGGATTTTGTCTTTCATCTCAGATTGAACACCAGCTTGTAGCATTCGATATTGTCTATGTTTTTTCTTCATAATATTTTTCTGTTTTATTAATTCTTCTAGTTGTTTTATTTTTGCCTCATTTGTGTTCATTATTTTATAAGATAATATTTGAATTTTGTGGTAGCATAGAGACACAGCAAAAACACTGCACCAAAGGTGCTGAGACTTGAAGAGTCGACTTTACTGATGCTCTAACGTTTTTACTAAAGTTCTTATTTCTTCTAAAAAAGCTTCATTGTTTACTTTGTCTTGAGGTTTAACAGGAATTTTAGTTGCTTCTCTAGCTATTTGATCAAATTTTTCAATCTCATCTAACGTAATAACATTGTCATCACACACTCTCTGGAAGTAGTAATGTAGTTTATCATATACTTCTTTGACATGTGCATGTTTCTTAGTTAAGGATTTTCGTTTCTTAGACATTACAGATTTATCTATCACTGTTGCAAGTGACGTTGTGAAGACACCTGTGCCTGTTAAAGCAGTAGCGACAACAGGAATTGTAAGAACGCCAGACGAAATGACAATAGTGAGAGCGCCTAAAGAAATTGTTAAACATACACCAACGCCTTGTGTCACATTCTTAGCTATGGTCCATCGTTTTCTTAATTTATTATAATGTTCTAGTTTAAGTAATAATTGGGCTTCCTTATCTTTCATGTACCTGACTCTATCTTTGTGTTTTGCTATATCCATTTCATTGGGAACCGAAGGTTTTATTTCATATGATAATGAAGGATATAAAGGGGCTGATGGTTCTTTTGTTTTTTCATCTTCCATTTTTAAATGAATATTTTTGTTCATGGGGCATACTTTAAGGTACTTTCCTATTTTGTATCTATTTTAGCCCGTGAATTGGTGATTTTAGAGGTAGTTTCCTATTTTGTATCTATTTAGTCCGTAAATTAGTGATTTTAGAGGTAGTTTCCTATTTTGTATTTTTTTTTATTTTTGTATCTATTTTAGCTGTTTTTTTATAAATTTCGGGGGGTCCCTATTTTTTTTTTTTTTTTTTTCTACTTGTCCTGGTCCGTCCAAAATGACACTACTAAAGTTTTGTATATGTCTCATTGAATGTACAGGTTTGCACATCGACATATGTTGGAGAATCGGCTCGTACAATAAGATCTAGAGTGTGAGTTCACGTGACTGTCCCTATATCACATGTCTATCAACTGCTAATTGCATACAGTGCCAATCCTTCTATGAAAGTGATTCAATGGTCAACTATGCACCTCAGCAAAGAACATAGAAATTCGTCGGCCTGTGGGAACAAGAAAAAGCAGCTCCCATGCATCAGACTCTAGTACAATTCGTTCAATGTGATTTTAAATTTTACCAGCAGAAGCAGAAAGCGAAACGTTACACAGAATAATAATTTAATATTTTCTCTTAATTGGTTGAAGAAAATTTGTGTTTGATTTCTCATTTTCTCGAGCTGATTATTCAATGCTAGCGATTATAACTAAGTGTTATTGCGCTTTATCAGGGTTGTACTACAGTAGAGCTACACTTTTTTATTACATTCGTGATGCACCGTGCGCAATATTCTGCGTAATAATGTGTTATAATGCTGTTCTTCTTGAAAATTAAGTAACCTTAATAAGTGTACCACGGCACTCTAACACGAAAAATTAATACACACACACATGAAAGCATAATCGTAAAAGAAAATAATTCTCTGGAAGTCGTCATTAATATTCAATTCGGTTGCCTTAAGCTCATACTTCAAAATATAAGTTAGAATATTAAAGTCTAAACCAAAAATTGAATGGACTAAGATGTACTGTATAATTTCCTTTATTCTATAGATTGACGATGTTTCCCAAATACATGTGGTAATAACCTTAGATAGTCTAGGTAGCAAGGATTCCATTCCAATACGTTTCTTTAGTCACTCAGCTTTGTAGCCGCTGCACAACTTTCCCGCTTGTCTGTAACGCCCACCTTGTGTGATTCATTCATTGCGCTAGGTACATGGGCAGCAGATACGATGCCTGACACCTATGTGCAAGCAATCTTAGTACAAACTCACAGGTTTCTCAAGTGATCGTCTTGAAATAGAAAAGTGAAACTCATGTTTACATTATGGATTATTTCCTCGAAACTTTGCAGACTTGCCTGACAGATTCATCAAATATAAGCTAATCATCTCAACATGCAGTCTGACCAAATAGATTTCGGGTTTTAGTCATTGTTCCATTATGCATTTCCTGTTCAAAATCCCGCTGGGCGCACAGATGTGGACGTCACTCGACAAATGTTCATCATATTTCAAGCGATTATCTATTAATTTTCATCCACTGCATAATTTGCATTCTTGCTTTTGCTAATAATCCTTGCAAAGCGCAAAGAGAATATAAAAACTGCTGATTGCGGCAAATGATTGCGGAACTTTTCTTCTCTCTTCTGCAGGCCTGTTATATCACGGAAGTTGATACCATTTATCGCTACTTGACAAGTAAATCAGTTAAATAAATTAACTATTGGTTGTTGAAATTTTAGACGGCCGAAATAAAGGAATGTAAATTCCGACATTTAGTTGTTCTGATAGGAAATAGATCAAGCAGCGTTTGTGATAAGAAAATGACGGTTTGCATCTAAGAATTTTTAAATGATAAAAAAGATAAATATTTTATTTGAACTTCTCTCAGAAGGAAGGAAATAATTACGAGAAAGTATTCATCTTTCGAATATAGTAAATAAGTGATGCTTCCTGTATTTGTCTTCATGCATGTATGTAATTAAGTATGCGTGATCCACTAATGTATTATTGATGTACTAGCCATGATTCCCCATTCAATGTTATTCCCATGCTACAACGCCCATGAAACTGAGGTTTTCAGTTTTCAATGCCGAATTTTTCGACCGACTTTTAAAGGAAACAAAGAAATTCATAAGGATGATGAGTTCCTCTCTAAATAAGCATGTATGGACCAAATGTAATGACAGAAATCTAATATCACCGCCACTACAGTATATTGATTATCTATGAAGCTTGAATCCATTGTCCATAATTTTTGAAATTATTTTTATTATGTATTAAAATCAAAATTCAAATTTGAATTTTAATGCAAACATGATAATCACTCTAATAAGCTTAACCTCTTTCGTTTCATGTGATGCGGTTTTAGTAGGTGAAAGCTTAGGAGCATAAATCTTATCAATAATAGCAGTGCAAAAAGTTAGAAAAGACAATAACTTTACATACCTACACCTTGAATACGCGCATACATGCATGCATGGAAACCAATATAATGTTTCATAAAGTTTCATTTTACTTGCTTATTGTCAAAAGCGCGTTTCGTCTGATTTCAGTAAGTGTGACACGCAGAATGAATCAAACTGATTAAAACATGATTCCTGCTAGAATATTGATCAAGCAATGGACAGTCATTGGACAAGCAATCACGAAATGAATAAGTAGTAGCTAAAAAGTACATATACAGAAAAATTACTGATATGAGAAGTAGTGCATCGACAACTTGAATAAAAAGAAAGGACCATTGTTTGATCGATATTCTAGCAGGAATCATGTTTCAATCACTTTGATTCATTCTGCGTGTCACACCTACTGAGAGCAGACGAAACGCGGTTGTGACAATAAGCAAGTAAAATGAGACTTCTGGCGTATTTTTCATCTGCAAGATCACAGCGGGGCGCAATTGCTTTATTATGGTATAATCCTATATAAATAATATAAATCTCCAATACAAGAAACATAGCAATTATCAAATATTCTTCAATTGGAATATTTTGCATCATTTTTCACTTAAATGAAGTTTATCTGCCTATATGCAGAACGTCTATGTTCTATCATCAACTTATCATTTATCGCATATTTATCATTTAGTTCCCGTTTGTTGCAGATCAACTTCAACTACATTTCCCAATGGAAGAGAAAGAAATATGGAGAATGATTTCTAAGAAACTTTTCATCGAAGCAAGTGTTTAAAAGACTAAAAAGAGAAAATATTAAAAATCATTGGCTGTTTTTTGAATTAATGGCGTTTAGTGAATGATCATGAAATTAGTAAAAAAATAATGCTCCATAGTGTGATTGATTCTCAAACTATTTTTTTGAAATCTGGGCCAGACTTTCACCGACATGTCAAGGGGATCGAAAGTAAAAAGTGCAAATACCTCATGCATGTTGTTGTCTTTATATTGACATTATCACTATTGCTAAACTAAACTGATTATTCTTTACAATCATGATCACATAAAGCGTCAGTATGTCGCGGAGAGGGTTAGACACGCTGTAGCAATAGGAGCTGCCATGCACGCTGAATTTCCCAAAATTCTATGGGACAGGATTTCCAGAAGATCGATAGGACAGGATTTCCCGAAATTCGATAGGACAGGATTTCCCACAAGTCTATGGGACAAATTAGTCCCAGAGGCAATAGGATCAAAGTTCCCCAAAATTCAATGGGACAAAACTTTCCCACAGTGCCATAGAATGGAGTTCCATAGCAATAGCACTACGCGCTATAGGAAAATTACAATAATTCCGTAGGACGTTTCCTATAGGAGTGCCATAGATTTTGGTTAATCGGGATGCAAAACCAGCTCGAGGAATCCTACGGGTTATCACAACATGGCTTCAGAGCGCACATTCAACAACTACCGCCATCATAGACATTCTCGATCAGATAAGTACCATGATTGATGACAAGGAAAACTTCGGTGCAGCTCTACTGAGTTATGACTTTTCAAGAGCTTTCGATACGGTCAATCACAGCTTTTTAATTTCAAAACTAGGAAAGAAAGGTTTTGCTTCTGGTTTTCTTATGTGGCTCCACAGCTATCTCTAACAGAGGACGGCGAGAGTGAGGATCGGACCTGCTATTGGAGACTTTAAGAGTGTTTATTTAAGAGACGCAAGAGAGCTTAACAAAGGGGTGCCCCAGGGTTCCGTTCTTTCCCTTTTCCTCTTCTGTACTTTTGTCAGTGATTTCCAATCCAAATCAGCTAGTGCCCGAGACTTGAAATACGCTGATGACTTTAACATAGCTCTTTCTATCTCTTGTGATGACGAAGTCATAATAAACCGCTATATTCGTGATGAAACTTCAAATGTATTGGCATGGTGTGGAAAGAACGAGTTATTCTCAATGAAAATAAATCTAAACTGATGCTCTTCACAAGAAGGCAAGTCATCTTCTCCTCACCAATTCCTGTCCCTCTTGTCGATGAAATCAACGTCTTAGGAGTAATCATTGATAAAGAAATCAACATGAAACTTTTAATGTACTTTTGCACATTATGATTTGTATTACTTTAAAAATATACACTTTATTATTATTGTCTAAAACTTCTCGTAGTCTTCATTCATGTTTTCCATGTACTTGTTGTAGTGTGAATCAAATTGTCACCGCTTATTAGATCTCTGTCTCCGTTGATGTGTCACTACTTTTTTCTCTCATCTATGCCGTCACTTTTCTAAATGTGAAGTGTGAATTCTCCAATGTGAAATTTTGATTACTACTCATAAATTTCTAGTCCGTTTATTAGTGTATAATCTATGGGCCTACAGTACCGTGCAAAAGTTTGGAAACACTTGACAATTTTAGTGGATCCTTTGAAAAATTATATTTATATCCAATCCTCACACTCATTTTCACCACTATGCGTACTAAAATGATTGACTAAGATTCAGTTCGATAAAATATCATCAAAAACGAATATTATCTCCAAATCAATTCACTTTATTATAGTTTAGTACTTGATAAAACTTCCTTTATTCTTGATACAATCTGAAAGTCTTTGAGGCATGGACTCGATCAATTTTCTGCAGTACTCTGGAGAGATTTCGTGTATCCATACGCGTTTCACGACATCGATTAGTTCCTTATAAGAAGAACAGGAATGTTTATCTACACACTTTTTCACTTTTACCCAACAGTTCTCTATTGGGTTTAGGTCCGGGGAATTTCCCGGCCAACCCTCCAACAACTGCCATTCTTCTTGCTCTTCTATCCACGATTTGACCAGTTTGGCATTATGGCACGGGGCTCCATCCTGCTGTAGAATAGATGTGCCCCTCAAAGCCATAAATTGAGGAACTTTCTCCTGAATGATAGCAAGATAGTCTCTAGCCTTCAACGTTGATCCACGTGGAATGAAATGTAAACCACAGCGCCCGTCCATGGTTATAGCTCCCAAATCATGATAGAGGCAGCAGAGCGAACAGTCTTGACGGTGTACTTTGGACGAAATCGTTGATTCTGAGGCCTTCGGACAGTCGGACGATTGGAATGAAACTGCGATATTTTTGTCTCGTCAGAGAACATGACATTGGACCAGTCATTCAATGTAAGATGGCGATAACGTTCACAAAATGCAAGTCGATCAATAATGTTTTTCCGAGATAAGAAAGGCTTCTTTGCTGGTTTATATGCTCGTAGACCAGATTTGATCAATCGACGTCGAATGGTAGAAGTGCTGCAGGTATGTAGTGAACCTGAGGGAAGATTTGCACGAATTTCCGAAGACGATGCAAAAGGATTTGACACACACAATCGACGAATTAACCTGTCAGTCTGGACAGTTGTCTGCTTCGGTCGACCTGAACGTTTTCTGCTTTCAAAATTATTCATTTCCTTAATGCGCTTTAAAGTTTTTGACACACATGACAAGGAAACACCCATTCTAGTTGCAATTATCCTCTGAGAATATCCCTCCTGGTGGAGAATATCGATTTGAGCACGTTTTTCAGCTGAGGTCTCTTTCACTCGACCCATGATGAAATGACCGTACAAAATTCTGTTGTAACTTTCTTTAGCTTCTGTTATGCAGAATTTCGTCATCCATTGTCTGATTTGCCAATTAACTGACCAATAAGGATACGGTAACTGTCTAAACTACAATTGACAACGGATAAAACAATTGTCAATTGCCGCTATGCAAGGTCGTTCAGACGTTCACGTCGCTAGGATACAAGATTGGATAGAAGAGCAACCCAATAGAGAACTGTTGGGTAAAAGTGAAAAAGTGTGTAGATAAACATTCCTGTTCTTCTTATAAGGAACTAATCGATGTCGTGAAACGCGTATGGATACACGAAATCACTCCAGAGTACTGCAGAAAATTGATCGAGTCCATGCCTCAAAGACTTTCAGATCGTATCAAGAATAAAGGAAGTTTTATCAAGTACTAAACTATAATAAAGTGAATTGATTTGGAGATAATATTCGTTTTTTGATGATATTTTATCGAACTATATCTTAGTCAATCATTTTAGTACGCATAGTGGTGAAAATGAGTGTGAGGATTGGATATAAATATAATTTTTCAAAGGATCCACTAAAATTGTCATGTGTTTCCAAACTTTTGCACAGTACTGTATATACTAGTTACTGCATCAAAGCCGTCACCAGAAATTTTCTCAGGGAACTTTTACTAAATTGCATACCAAATTTCAGCCAGATCTAAAATGACATGCATGTATTTTTGGCCTAGAGAGGGACATCAATGTATTAACTTACACTATGTCAATATGCAATGCATTTAGCAATCATCGCAAAGGCCATTGGACATTGACGGTTGAAACATAGGGGAGGAGGCGTTCTCTTGAATGTTTGAATGAGAGATCAGAGCTTCTATGCCAGAAATGTAGAGTTGGACTTAACATTTTATATTTGAAAAATTCTACTTAGTCCCGCACAAGTGCATAATGCTATTTATGTGAAACGAAAGTTGCCGAAAACTATTGGCTGTTGTTGATTGATCATCATCATTAATTATTAGTTATCAATTCAGGTATGCCTATCTCATGTTGCTTCAATTTTCAATGGCCTGAAAATAAAAGACTTTAAAAATAACATTTTAAGAACTTTAAAAATAAACTAAAATTAAAATACGCAGAAAATTTCAAGTTTTATTTAGTTCTAGGAAATCTTTGTTTGTACGTGAGGCAACATACAGCGGCAAGCATTTGTTAATTCCCAACTGACACTGAACAGTGTCATTCAACAGAAGCTGAAGCTGTAATGAACCACTGATGAGTACAACTATACCTTGCAACGAACCATTCCTTTTAGCTTGATTACTGCACTGTAAATCGCTCAATACGAATCACATACGAAGGATGCATACCAAAATATTTTTTTGGTATATTTCTGTATGATCTTGGTATATATTTGTATGCTTTTCGCATGTTATTTCAAGTGTGGTATGCATTACATACTAAAGCCATACCAGCACAATGTTAAAGGAAAGCATCAATGATTTCTAATATATGTTGATTTAAGGCCTTTTGTCAATAAAGATCACACTAATGCTGCTACTGCTTTGTAAGTAGTGAGATAATGACATTTTATAGTCAAACTAATAATACTGAATTCGATTTTAATACATGTATGTCTAAGGCATTTCATAAATAATCAATAAGTATTTCACCATCAACAATTATGCATTATGTAATTTTGGAACTAAGCATATTATCAATCTAAAATAAAGACACATTATAATTCATGAACGCAAAAATAGTTATGTTTGAGATATATAAGTCAACATGGTTGCTGAAAAGTTATCGTTTTATTGAAATGATGTTTATCAATTTAGTTCAAGGAAATGAGCTAATTATGAGTCTTGTGAATGCTATAAGACAAGTTGCAAAGATGACATGCGGCTTTAATTCCACAACAAATCTGATCTAGTTAAATACCACACTTTCACAAAGAAATATTCACGGCTGGTATTACTGGAAAAAGTTATTTGTAAGTAGTATGTAGTATAACATATTTTTTGCCATATGACATAAAGCTATTGATACGAAAGACATACGAAACACATACCAATTTGCATCGGGTCTCGTATATAAAACATAACAAGAATTCGTATTTCAACGTAAAACAGCCAATCACCGTTAGCATAGTTCGTATCGTTTACATGCCAATCACATACGAAAGTAAATGGCCATTCGTATGAAAAACATACCAGATTTCTTTATATATACCAGAATCTCGTATCAAATGTTGGTTTCAAATTGTATGTAAACTTGGTATGTGTTTGTATGTAATTTTCGTATCCAGCGATTTACAGTGTGGTTTGAGAACATTAAGTTTTGCAAAAACTAGTAAAAATGACTTTCTCTTAAGTAAACGAAGAAGGTTCAATATTCAATAGGAAGAAAGATCATCTAATGACTTACCTAGGGACTCTATGACTGATGTTATCCGTGAATTTAAGGACTCCTTCTCCGTCTGATGCCTCTCTTCTTGTTCATGTACCTTTTCTTGAAGGTCATCGAACTTTTCATTCAGTGATTTCTTGTCTTGCTGCACCTGCCTTTGAAGTTCAGCAATACTTTCACTCACAGTTACAATGGAATCATTCAATTTCGTCACTGCTTCTTTCAAATTGAAGTTTTCCAATTCCTTGTCTTTGAACATGCTCTGAATCTTTGTAATTTGTTTTCGCAGGTCAGCGACGATCAGTTCAGCTGCAATAGGAGAGAGAGAAGCTGATATTCCTGTGGTAGCGCCATGTTTTATTCGCAAAAATCAATATTGTGATATTCTCATAAACAATTATGTTGCTGAAAATGATGGAGTGAACATATTCATGAATGTGATGCGACAAGTTCTTGTATCGCTAAAATACTTAGTTAGATCAAGTCGAGGTCTTTCGAACGCACCGAGTAGAAGGTGGGACAGATCCATCATCAGGTAGAAACAATCATTGCAGTGCTCTGTGTATCGGAAAGCAGGCTTGCCGTGGGAGGAGACTTCTTCGTTCCATTCCCATCCCATTCCCACGGGATTTTGATGGTAATTCTCATGGGAAACCTGCCCCACGTCAAGCCTGTCAGAAAGTCATGCCATTATAGCATTTTACCGACACAAGGACTGCACTTGCGATTCGCTATTTAGAGATGAGGACATTCTTAAACTTCTCGAAGATTTATTCCAAGAATACCTGAAGTTCGAGAATCAAAGGATTATCCAATCATTATAGACATAATTCATTGATTATTGATGAGTTATATGTAATTTATTATTATTAAGTGTAATTCAAAGTTGAAAGACAGACATGGAAGATTTGCAGATGATATAATCGAAGAGTGACAACTCCGACAACCTCTTATAGTTTCCCGCAAACTTTTTGGGACACCTAAATGATCTAAACATAAAATAATTTTGTACACGAATTTACTCTTGGTTGGCAAACAATCTCTTCTGAATACGCAGTTGAATATCAGCATTGAAGAAGACTTCTACAGAATCAGATCAATTCATACGAGTTTAATGGAAGTTTAACACGCACTAAAATTATTCCATCTCATTTCTTTAAATTAAACTCGATCACGCATTTTGATTTTACCATTAATGTAATAGGTTGACATTTTTCAGCAACATCTTCACTTTGGCTGTCAAATTACTTTTATCCGGTAAATGATCGCCGCCTTTTAGAAATAGAATTCCATTGAAAAAATCCAATTTCTCCGATCAAGCAATAGTTTGGACTGAATTTCACCTAATGATAGTGATTCTTATAAAACTGGTATTGAATTTTATTCATACTGTTGACATTGTTGTGACAACAAAATTCAGCTCAATATTTCATGTTAGACAATGTCGACATTTCAAACGTGTTCCTCACGATACTTCCATTTACATGTCCGAATTCTCTTAAGTTCTTTTCAGCTACTTATGAAGCACGCTTACCTCGCCAAGTATTCAATATGTTTTGTATTATTTTTTGAGATCCACATTCCTAGGTATCAAATATATCATTAACTAACTTTATCATTCATTAACTTTGTCGTATTTCACATCATCGATATTCATTTCCATGGTGATTCCAACTACTTGGTCAGATATAGATCTTGGCAAATGCTGTTAGATCGTAAGAAGAATCAAAATATTGAAAATGTGATGTACCTATAAATTCTGTGAATATCATTTTATGATCAGGACAGTTTGCTTGTTTGTCTACAACAATAACATCGGTTGATATGACGCTTTCATTATCTTTAAGAGCAATTCGAGCGATCGTGTGGTTACAAGCACAATTCTTTCTACCCTGAAAGATGTCTGCCTTAAAAGTGCAATCAAAATCATAAAAATGACAACTCTCATTTTGAGTGATTACATGGATGCAAGATCCTCATGTTATTGAGTGCAGCAAACTCGGAAGCACGTGGATCTACGCAAACAAATGGAATTTTGCGATGTTTCACCATCCGCAACTTGCAATACGATTGGAGTTATGACATGCGAATTGTAGCTTTAAATATTTTGGGCGATTATCTACAAATTAAGTAAACTTTCTTGTTTAGCTCTCTGCCTAACCGAGTCCAAAGCCTTCTTTACGTCCGGTATTTTCTGAGTCATTATCACCAGAAGTGCTGTTGTGCTTCATAAAGGGAATTACGATTATAGCAATTCAAAAGTTGATGTTTATTCCTTTGAAATGACGAGGATGTATAAAATTGTGAAAATTAGCAATAAATGTATAAATCAGCTTGCTACTTCTTCAAATATCACCTTATTTCAGGGCAAGGCTGTGGGGCAACTAAAAAGGTCTACGCTACAAATATAACGCAGTGCATGTGTTAGAAGCCTGTCCCTGCTTGTCTTTTTAGTTGCAAGTTAATGTGTTTTTATCAAGCCTGTGTCTTCATGACAATTGAAATTCCTTGAGTGACGAGAAAAGAAACAAACGACATTTTGACATTATTTTTGTCATTTATCTTAGGTTCCATTTTTAGCATCAAGCATTTTTTATAGACGTCTATTGTCCACAGACATAAACGTCACATGAGAATGAATAGCTACGCGTACAAACAGCTGATCTGTGTCAAGTAACTACTGACCTTCAAAACATATTTTGATGAAGTCAAGTAGTGAATGCAACCAGCTGGTGATGTGTAGTGGTGATTCGCTTATTCGAACAGTTAGTGTACTCATTTTATTATCCTGCCTTTCTCGAGGAAAAGTAATTGAAAAGTATTATCTACTCTCTCGGTCTGCTTAAGTCAACGTCACGTCATCACAGCTCTTTCTAAACTGTCGGTTCTGGTAATGGAGCGCTCTACATGACATTGCCTTGTTCTGATTAGATCGGAAAAAATGCTTAAAAGTAATAAAACAATTTGAAAAGCTAGTGAAAAATAATGAAAACAAAGTAAAAACCGCAATTAAAAATATGTAATTAGGCTCAACTGAAGCACCAATTCCAGCTTTCTTTTCCGTCATAATATGTGAAGGCATCATCTCTTACTTTTGGTGAGAACTGGCGCTCGTACTTCCAATTCCTTTGACTGCTTGCTGCAACAGTTTGCAGGAATGTTTTGGAACTGTTCTTCCTCTTGTGACAACTTCCGACCACATCCTTAGCAATAAAAGTCAATTGTACAAAAATCTCTATCCAGTTCCTCATTTACATCTGCATGAATCTTTGCTAAGATATTGGTGTAGGAAATCGGTTGCTGTCGTGTCTCCCAAGAGAACGTCTTTCCGTTCACCAGAACACTTAGAGTCAGTTCCTGTCTTTTCTCTACTCGGACAATGCTGTTGGAGATATTTGATATTGTACCAATCATTTCATCGTCATTGTCCAGCTTTCTCTGTCCAACTATGAGATCAATTTCCAAGTCATTCTCAAGATTAGAAACAAGTCGCTTCAGATCTGTGACTGTTGCAGACTTTGATATTCTTGTGGACACACATAACCCATCCGATAGTTCCACCGGGATTATTATTGGATCTACAACTATGATCCCGTCTTCTTCAATGTTCAAATCAGATAAGAGAGTATCGGCAGGAACGATGCAATCTCCTTGAAGAGCTGATGACTGGGAAATGTCTGCAATTCTCTGTCCGACACGCACCAGTCGTCGTTGGAGTCCATGGTTTATCAGTATGTAAATGTTCCTGGTGATGCTGATAAGCAACTCATATACTCTCCTCCCAGGAGCTCCGAAACGCAGCAGAATGTCCATCAGCATTCCGATGAAGTTGATTTGACTGTTGTCTAAATAAAGGTGTATATACTGTTGTAACTTTTCCTCTGTCACATCGTCTTGCATTTCATTGTCGGAGTCTTCTGCTTCAACTTCTTCGCCATCTCCACCTTCTTGTTCTTCGTCATCATCATCATCACTTTCTTCTTCGCCACCTTCTTCAATTTCTTCTTCTAGTCCTTCCTTCTGCTGTTCCACCTTATATCATTGAATGATGTCTTCTATAACTCTTCTCAGATTTCCGCTGTCCTCGGTGTAATGCACATTCTCGAATGTTATTCGCAGGTTCTCCCACATATTCAAGAATGTGATTTCGGCATCCAAATTCAGGAGAATTGTTTTATGTTCCCCCTTCAACGAAGACATTTTCGAGTCCATCGTCAACACCTGACCACCATGAGAGAATACTGCTGCATTGAGATCCTGTTCTGGTTTCATATACTGACTTATTTCGGAGATGACTTCTTCTAACGTCTGATTAGGCCAAACGTTTATCTTCAATGTCGAATCAATGGCTCCCGACACCTCAATCTCTATCGACAATTTCTCCTCATAGAAGAATCTCAGAAGGCCAGAATAATCTTGCTGAATATCTTGAAGTTGTTGCTCTTCCACAGCCGGTGTTCCATCATTATTCAATAACCGGACGGATTCCGTTATTTTCAACTCCTGCTTCCATTTTTCTGTTACCTCTTTAACTGTAGCAGTCTTAGGGAATGCGTATATCTTCCGCTTCGCTGCATCTGTTCCAGCAATGACGACATCAATTTCATCTGGAGATAAATATGGTTTGATAACTGAATGAAACAGAGAAGATGCATCACCAACTCACTTTGCTCAGGAATTGCAGCCATTTTAGTTTTAGTTTCCTTAAATTAAAGTGAAAACGAAGAATTGTGGGATCTGTTCTGAAAAAAATGAAAGAAAGGAAAAGCGCTCAAAGGTATTTGAGTTCAACTTAGACTGGAAAATTCAATGTTTGCAAATAAAATGTCTTCATGTCTGTATTGAAGAATATGAACTAATTGAAGTTTGAAAAGAAATTGCACATTTTTACGAGATGGTCCCACACACCTTCATGCTAAAATGATGTAGTGTAGATATCACCATCGGCTAGAAATTCTGTTTTTCTCTGCGTCGGAAAGAGAACAGAAATCAGAGACACTCTCTTTAGATGGTAGAAGGCATGCACGTGATCTATCAATTTTAGTGAATCAATGAAAAGGTCTGATCAAGTTGTTTGAATGGTACATGGTAGTCGCCACAAAAATCGTTTAATTGAACTCACAGCTATCCTGAGCAAATAGATAATTCATTTAAGACACGTGTTGTTAAGGATATGCTATCTGACCGACGCTATGTTTCCTGTGAGAATTGCCGTCAAATGGGGTAACCTGTGCAACGTTCGTTTTTCTGACCTACACGTCCATCTGCAAGATTTGTAATTATATCATTGGTCTTGTAAATATTTTTCCTGTAGATTTAAATCAATTTAGCAAAAAGTTACGTCTGTCCTGAGACGTCCTACAAAATTTAAATTGTGTCAGATTTTTTTGAAAATATTCACTTTTTTGCACTTCTTCAAAATGCAAAAACTTTCATGTGGTGAGTATCGATGCAATAATTTAATTCATTTAGCATTCAGATATCCTATTATATGGCGTATTGGAATGAGATACGAAAAAGAATGAACAAAATTGGTCTCACCCTATACATCTCATCGAATTCTGTTGATGAGCTCACATGGACTACCAACTCCGAATTATCAGCCATTACAAACTGGTGCAAAGTCAACAGACTCGCTGAAAATCCCAGCAAAACATTTGCTATGCTATTGACGGTTCCACAACGTCGCCCTTTTATTACATCCCAGCCAAACATTGTCCTGGAAAACAGCGATGTTTCACTTGTTTATAAGCACAAGACTCTTGGTGTTGTAATCCACAAAAATTTGTCATGAGATTATCACGTTGACCGGATTACAAATTACAAATTACATCACATTATTGATATTATATTTATAAATTTTCATTAAATCCCGCGTAATAGGCTCTTTGAATAGACACTTATAGCCTCAGAAACTATGAAAGCTAGTATCATTCGTGCAATCATGCTGTGTTGGACTTGTGAGTGCGCGTAGGCTTGTGATTGAATATTACTATGATGTCATACATCCTCTAGAAAGGTAACTAAAGGTTTACCTGCAAAAAACGACCACCTGTCTATAGCAACTTTACTTGCTTTGCAGAGAGGTAGTCGCTATAGACATGGAATACTGTAGCTAATATTTTTTATTCAGCGCATACTGAAATAAGTTTAATTTGACAAAATGTAATTCAAATCTATTACCAATTATTTTGGCCTACACTGTGATCAGTCACCTCCTAAAATCGAAGAAATCTGCATTGAGAAGCGCCACCCAGTATAATTTTAGGAGGCTACATTGAAATAGAAGGTTGACTCGCTATTGAAAACCCATAGACGCAATAGTGCGCTAGCGTCCTGAAAAGGATTCGCTTTAGGATTATTTGCTAGTTGCGATTAGTGTCTTACTTTAGGAGGGGATACTGCTCGCTTTGGAAGGTAGTAGTATGCGTTTTATTCATATGAAATGGAAATCATGCATTGCACGATTTCACAGATGAAATATGAAGAGTTAAATGTACAGTATGCTGAAGACATGCACAGTAACTCTAAGAAAATACATTAATTAGTATATTGCTGCTACGTTAATCAAAATAGAACATCTGGGAATAAAGGACAAGTGGCGTTGTTGCATTCTTGAACAGGGGACAGAGACAGCGAGGGAGTGTCGGGAACTTGAAAGTTTTGAGGGCATGATTTTATGTAATAGATTTTCAGGTTCTAACATTCTTCTGAAAACTGTGACGGCAATTCTTAGGGGTAAAATTGTAGCGCGATCAAAACTGCAACTTGATCTGCAATTGATTTTATGAGAACGTCTGCAAACCCTTTCCAATTTCTCTGCATTAAGCTGGTTCAGTCCAACGAGGAGGGCAGCATTGTACTGCATTGTTGAAAGGACGGCGGCATTGTAAATATGAATGATCTGAGACACAGACAGGCGTTGTTTTAATCGCTTTGTGACATAAAGACGCTGATTGAAACGCTTGCATAAATTGTTTACAAAAGTATTCCAAGATAGATTTGAATAATAAATGACTCCAATTATCTTCTTGTCATTCACAAAATGAATATCACGAGTCACTAAAGTATTCTGACTTTCGGCGATAAATATGCGTTGGATTTTTCACAGTCCATGAAAGTTGCACCAGTCTTTTAAATGATTGATTTCGTCTCGAGTTTCCAGTTTGAACTACGATTTACGTGCTGGTTTATAGCGCAGGTATTTAATAAAGCGTTTTGCAAAATAGCGGCTTCAAAGAAGCAATCTATCAATGAATGCAAACTTTTAACTTTTTGACAGAGAGATACTTGAAAGAGAAGCAGGCATTGCGGTCCAATAGAAATGTTGATGCATGTTGAATTGCTCATAGACCGGATTAGGTCAAATAATTATGAAAACGCGTATCCTACACTGGCCAACTGCAGAATTGGCATCAGCAGATCATCGAACAAAGGTAAATTTCTCATCATTTTGTGAAAATGATACATTATCCTAAATTTACCCGTGAAGAGATAATGGAACTCATATGTCCAATAAAACTCTCAAAGCCCTCATAATATTGGATCCTTTAACTCATGATTTATGATGGAAATTGATCACGAAAGTAAACATAGAAATATGAACCGTGGCCCCACTGAGGGGAGAGTGAATTCCGCCACCTGCTGATCTCCCAAACTATTCCGCCAATTTTGTCAAAACACACATCAATCGAATGGTCATTGAAAAGGATTCATAAAAACAGCATTACTTTTGTTTTTAAGGTCATCCCTGGTTGAGGTGAAAGTCAAAGGTCAAAAAACGCCGATTTTTAACAAATTTCCATTACCGGTATATCACTATTTGAAATGGAAAATGACAAAAATAAACTGATTAACCACACTAATCGAAAGACTTTGTTAAGGTGGTTAATAAAATGCTGATTATCAATCGATATGAGATTGCCTCATTGTATTAGATGATGTCAAAGGTCAAATAAATCCAAACTTTACTTCAACTCAAATAGCACTAAAATCGCACTGTCAGGTGAAGAAACAACCCAATTCAATGACTTTATCGAGACACTGAGGCTAAAACTTTCAATCATTGCTGATTAGATGCAGAACTAAATAGTAGAGAAATAATAATGATTCATATTTGAACTCTGAATTTTATATTTCAAACATGCATTCATAACAAGCTGATAATTTCAAATACAAAACGGTTGCATTTGTGAATATCTTTATATTAATAGGAAGAATCCTTTATGTACATGTAATACCAACTTATTTCATCAAGAATTGATTCCGCAATAAACAGTACATTAGAAGTGATTTGGTCTGAAAACAGCCGAAATATTCCAAACATTCAACATTTAAAATAGATCTCCCGCCAAAAGTATTTAGCCAAATTTATTTTCCTTCGGCCAAACAATGCATAATACGTAGAAAGCAAACTGTTAGAAATCCGGTGGCCATAGCTTGCCTGGTTTAAAAGATATTCAAGAAATTCGCCTTGCGGGCGAACGGGGCGAGGGTTTATATTATTATCTTCTAAATTTCCAATCAACTTTATAGCATCACATTATACAGCAGTGTCTTTCCTTTAGCCGCTACAATTCCGCGAAACTATTTTTCAGTTACTATCGTGCAATAGCAGAAATACCAGCGGATTCGCACAGACTTCTGTTATCAGAAGACTCGAAATCATTTTCAATCAAATACATTTGGATTATCTCTTCTTGGACTCAAAGATAATCTTACAAAAGGAAATGATTTTTAATTCTTCAACATTTTAGTAAAATTTATAATGACTCGGACACTGTTTGGAGATATCTGGGCAATAAGCATTTTACCGTGCAAATGAACTGTAGGACTGTTTCCTAACACTCTGTACCGAAACTGAGACTTACTTGAGAATATTGAAGATCAGTTCCAAGATGGACTTGAAAGAAACAATTTCTATTCTTATATATTGCCAGACAATCATGAGATTCACGCATGAGCAGGGCCTTTCTTTGCTGTTCAGATTTGGATACCGTTGCCTTGTTTTGGTTGACAACAGGGTCTGGAAATCATCAACCATGAAGACTAGACAATGTCTTGCGTTTTGAAAGCGATCTATTGATGACACACCCATCCGGATTTTGTTCAAAATTGATGATTATTTAGGAGTGGGATAATTATGCATATTTTCAAGCCATTCTTCCTCTATTTACTGAACGAAAAATGTTAATGTGACATTTATGCCCGAAGAATTCAAGAGCACAATTACCATCAGCGTGTGTAACAATATGCAATACAGAGCAAGCACGCAGAGAGAGAGAGAGAGAGAGAGAGAGAGAGAGAGAGAGAGAGAGAGAGAGAGAGAGAGAGAGAGAGAGAGAGAGAGAGAGAGAGAGAGAGAGAGAGAGAGAGGAGATAATGAGGAGAGAGACAGGAGAGGAGACAGAGAGGAGACAGAGAGAGATGCAGAGAGAGAGAGAGAGAGAGAGAGAGAGATGCAGAGAGGGAGGGAGAGAGGGAGACGAGGAGGCCCCGCCTTGTCGCTCGCGCTGAATTTGTTCAAAACGAACCAGAGTAGGTGGAGCTTTCGATTTTATTCTTCGTCAGCACCTACGTATGCACATCTGGTTGCAGAAGACCTGATTCGACTTTTTATATTAGAGTATTATTGAGTGATTTCAGTTTGAATCTAGTTGGCTGTTAGCATGACCTTTTCCAGTACAAATCAATTATTGCAACATCGATCTTAAGTTCTTGTTCTTAGTGAAAGCTACATTTGTGTTTATTGACGAACCGCATTTGTTCTTTATCATATTGTAAATACAATTAGAGCATTGACTGTATGGTAAAATCAATGTGGAGTCGTTACTTTTGACCTGAATAGAGATGTTCAAGCCGAAATTGCCGTAAGTTCTTAGTTTCTTAATCCAGTGCGATTCTCTTTTGCGTCGTTTTCTGTCGATTGGACAGTGTTCAATAGCAAAGAAAGTAAAGTCAATTAGTGAACAATTAGAATTAAAGTGCTTTGCTATGACGGATCGATTTGGATCGCCACTTCTGATGTTGCAGAAATGTTCACGCAAGTTAACGCAAGTCACGCAATTAGGCCAGTCGTGTCGCAAGTTATGCGGTGAACAATAGGATACAGAATATCATTATGCGGATTCTTGAAAGTTAAGGTAGCTTGAGAAAAAGAGCAGTAGCATTGGGCATTGTTGCAGGGGAAGAAACCAGTTTCCCAGTTTATTTTCTGGTCCGTTAGTTCGAGAATTTTGGCGGTAGTCTTACGGATTAAACATCACAATTACCATCAGCGTGTGTAACAATATGCAATACAGAGCAAGCACGCAAGAGAGAGAGAGAGAGAGAGAGAGAGAGAGGAGATAATGAGGAGAGAGACAGGAGAGGAGACAGAGAGGAGACAGAGAGAGATGCAGAGAGAGAGAGAGAGAGAGAGAGAGAGATGCAGAGAGAGAGAGAGAGAGAGAGAGAGGAGATAATGAGGAGAGAGACAGGAGAGGAGACAGAGAGAGATGCAGAGAGAGAGAGAGAGAGAGAGAGAGAGAGAGAGAGAGAGAGAGATGCAGAGAGAGAGAGAGAGAGAGAGAGAGGAGATAATGAGGAGAGAGACAGGAGAGGAGACAGAGAGGAGACAGAGAGAGAGAGAGAGAGAGAGAGAGAGAGAGAGAGAGAGAGAGAGAGAGATGCAGAGAGAGAGAGAGAGAGAGAGAGGAGATAATGAGGAGAGAGACAGGAGAGGAGACAGAGAGGAGACAGAGAGAGATGCAGAGAGAGAGAGAGAGAGAGAGAGAGAGAGAGATGCAGAGAGAGAGAGAGAGATGCAGAGAGAGAGAGAGAGAGAGAGAGAGGAGATAATGAGGAGAGAGACAGGAGAGGAGACAGAGAGGAGACAGAGAGAGATGCAGAGAGAGAGAGAGAGAGAGAGAGAGAGTGAGTGCCGGAGAGAGATAAATTGCGGTAAGGTAATTTATACAGCTACATCATATACTGTTCTAATAAGTTAATCTGAACGATGTGCACGAGAATATCGAAGAACTTTTCCAATGCGGATTAGGTGCGGTTTCATCGCGTTTCAAGTATTTTGAAGTTTTGAGGATGCAGATCGGATGCCTTTGCCTGGACAGAAATGGCCTCAATTGCTTTTGCATAACCTCTTCTCGTTAGTTTCTATTTGCATGAACGCTGCATTGCTATCAGCAGGGTATCGGAGCCACCCAGAGCCGGGGTGAGACGTTGGAGCCGACAGAAAATACCACGGCTGCGGCTTGAAGTTTCATATGCATTTGAATTCAGCAACTTTGTGAGAAAAAGGGATAGTTGACAGTGTGGCTGGAGCGAATGCAAGTGTGTCATCGTTGTAGACCTCCCAAAATCTGATGGCCTTCATCTCCTCTCAATACACAAACTGCTCCGAATCATTTATCTGCATTTAAAAGGAGATTGCGGAATTCCTTTAGATTGTGTTTCAGGCGAAAAGCTCTTGGTGAACAACATACACGTGCATTCCCGCCTCAGATTTCATGCACATATCAGGATGGGAACCGGCCGCCGACCGGCCGATCGTCCGGACCGGTTTTAGTAGCGCCAGCCGCCAACCCGGCCTCAAATATTGAAGACCGGCCGCCGACTACTCATTGCGCCGCCTGCCAGTTAATTTAATTAGACCCATGTCGACCGTTGACGACTTTTAGTCGAGAAATTACAGAGTCAATCATTGCAACATTAAGAGCATGTAAATGTAACATCATTAATGTTTTAATAAGTCAGATAGAAGATTAATTTTTTGTGACTTTTAGTTTGTATGTATGTTGAAGTTTCAGTAAATATTTAGGCAAAATCGATTATTGTAAGGTCAGCTTTAAAGGTCATTTTTAAAAGTACATTTTAGAAAATTGATGTTTTTACTTAACCTTTATCATACCAAGCCTATTTTTTGCTACGTGGAATACCAAGCCTGGCCAAAAATGTCCACCCTGCAAAAGCGCCTGTTTATTCCACTCAACTTTTATTCAAGTTGTCACATATTATTTAACCGTTTCAACAATATCAACACGATAAATGGAAAAGCTTAACCAAAATTTAGTCACAATTTGGGCACCTTACTGACCAATGGTCCTTGCAAACGTGTGCTCCGCAGGAATCGCACGTTTGGTTCATTCTCCTGCGGCTCGGACAGAACCCCCGGATATTTCGACTCGCAACAGCAATCACAGGCTCAATGTTGATGAAATAATGACTCACTGCGAGGTCCTTTAGCCCCTGGGGGATTCAATTAAAGTTTGTGGATTTCCACTGCTCCATTCTGGCGTCAAAGTTCGGTTTGATAAGTTTGAAGCCAAGATCTTCGATAGTCTTCCTGCGAAACACTTTTTCATTATTATCGGGGGGGGGGGGCTTCTTCATCTTCAGAAGAATGACACTGTTGGTGACAATTAGATCAAGGAGGTAGTATAGGACATTAACAGTCCACTTCTGAGTTTTTCGACGGATGTTAAATTTCTCCACGTTTTGGTCAAAAGAATCAACGGCGCCTTTGCAACTGCTGTAACAAGCAATGACGTCCGGTTTCTTGGTCTCGGTATCGACTACAGTTGTTGAATGATGCTGAGTGCTGAGTAGTATCACCGCTTTGTTTTTCTTTGGAACATATGAAACCATCGTCTTCGGACCATCAAAGATAAACTTGCTCGAGTATTCATCCCGATCCTTATGCGGCAGTAGTTGCTTCGGTATCTCAGCTTTGTTTTTGCGAAGTGTGCCGACGATTGTGAGCCCATCTCTCCATAGTTTATCTGCAAGGGAGATACTTGTAAAGTAATTGTCACAAGTGATTCCGCGTCCAGTTCTGATGAATGGTCTCACCAATTTCAATACAACATTTTCAGCCACATTTTCTCCTCTCTTCTCACCAGTTTTTCCCAGATATACATTTGTGTCCAAGACATATCCGGTCTGCACGTCACAGATGTTCCAGTATTTGATGCCATACTTAGATGGCTTACTCGGCATGTACTGCCGGAACCGACTCTTACCTCGAAATGCGTAGAGAGTCTCATCAATACGCAGTTGTTCAGATGGCTCAATCGCAACCACCAATCTTTTCCTCACAGTTTCAAATACCTCTCGTGCTTTGAAGAATTTGTCTGAGCCGTTGTCTCTTTGATGTCTTGTATCAATGTCATCCAGACATAAATTGCGACTAATTGCTTGGAATCTGTTACGACTCATTGCGAGAGCGGCAATAGGGAGAAAGTGACATGATGTTTTGGACCAAATCTCTGGAATGAAGACGTCGTGTTTCTTTGTTACACCGAATAAAATCAGTAGTCCGAAATATGCATTGATCTCATCCTCTGTCACTTCCGGTTCGTTATCAGGCATCCTTTTGCTTGTATATAGTGCGATCTTCTGAAGTAGAAGAAAAAATCAGAGATATCTTCGCAACCTGCAACACATTGACTGAATCCGAGTGGCATTCGGACTGTGCTCCTCAGTCTAAATGAAGCAGTATGTGGCCGATTTGTTCCCCATTGATAACCATTTCTGCCAAAAACTTTCCTTTCGATACCATTTCCGTCCCCATCTTCATCAATATCGTTGCTAAAGTCATCATCTGATAAATCTGCCACTGAAACGATATCGTCAATATCAGATTCATTGGTCTCTAAAATGTCCGCTTCATCTTCACTAGAATCGTCGTCATGAAAAATCTGATTTGCTACCTCCTGTGCACTGAGCCGCCTCCTCATCATTCTATGAAAGTAAACAGAATGAACTACCTGTTGATCAACTGCCGAATACAGCTAAAGCGCAATCAATGCTGGTTGTCAGGGGTGAACGATGCATAGATATTTGAGTGCAGCTTCACGCAGGACGATAGGTATTCTATGGTCGCAGGAAGAAAAGAAAAAGTTATTGTCAGATAGCTATGCATCCATAATTGTCACAATGACAACATCTGCTCGTCATACGAGGTATTGCTAACAATATCAACCCTTTCATCACGTGATATACTGCAATTAAAATTTTCACTGCAAGACAATTTTTGCTACGTGGAATACCAAGCCTGGCCAAAAATGTCCACTTTAGAAAACAATACTCTCCTGACAAAAAATAAACATCACTGAGGTATGAATATTATACTGCCGGAAACTGCACTGTATAATATTTAAACATGGAGCAGTTCTATATCTGAAATGCACTTGAACAAATTTATCGCAACTTTTAAAAATAGGTGGACAAAAATGTCCAGGCTTGGTATGGTAAGGGTTAAAGTAGCATTGATTATTATTGTTTTAATGTTTCTGTGTCATATTTGCATAGCATTTATGCATGTGCAATTCAGGATTGTTAACATACACATTCATCATATCTCCCAAGATGGGTACATAAACAATGTATGAAACCCACAGAATAATGGAAAATACATATCACCATCAGAAAGATTGCATTCGGAATGTATCATAACCAGGTCTTTGAATATATTGAATAACTCATTAGAACGAGACATTTGTTAAGATGAATAAATGCAATAATACATGAAAAGATATTATTTACGTTCAAATTTCAAATTGCCATTTATAGTACTAAAATGAACATAGAATGTCATACTTATAACACTATATAGATATGCTTGAGTAAAGGTTTGCAGAAATACTTAAGTTGTAATGACCTTTTTTTGATGAGGCAAAAATGCACAGATTCATGAGAAATGAAAAAAATGGAAATTCAATTTAAATTTGAAATTTTTTCCATCTTAAATTTAAATCATGCGAAATAGGCATCACCATTCGAAAGAGGATACTCGAAAATTATGGTTTCGCTGTCCTCAAAGCGTTTTATCCATCGGAACATGGAAATTTGAGAGCCCCCGCGGTCCAACGACGTTACAAATCACCTGGCTCTGATAGGATTAAGAGCATGTAAATGTAACATAATTTGAGAGTATTTTGCACTTATATTTTGTAACAGAAATATTGCGAACTGCTCTTTAAACAGTTGAAAATGATTACCGGCAACTTATACATGCAGTTCAAACCCTACTTTATCGATGATATAGTGTCCAGAATCCTATTTTATAGCTTGTATGAACTTTGGAAGCATTGCATATTCCTCAGCCTCCTATCTATTGTAAAATTATTTCACATCATGAATAATTTCACTACATGGGATAGTTTATATGACACGTGGAGCTTAGAGATGCAATGAATGATGGATTTCAATGCAACCTAGGGCCTTCAACCCGAACATTTGACATTGGATGGTGGAGAATTGTTTGATAAGTTAACGACACGCGATACATTTTAATTGAAGTTGTACAGAGACACTCACTGAAATGAAAAATTGATGACAAGTGAGGCGTGCTCATTGTTCCAAACTCTTATGCGTCAGTTCACGTTCATCAATGTAAACTCAAAAGATCTGAATTTAAACTGTTGTGGAGAGAGTTCGCAATTGACGTCGCAAATCACTGGAATTCCCTCACAACTGAAGAAGTAAATGTCACTTCTGTGAATCACTTTAAATCAAGTTTGCACGTCGCAGACAAAACATTTCGTAACATCAACATTCAGTCAGTGATCAAATTGTTAATCTCAGAACTTTGATCGTTAGAAAAACTTTTCTTATGGCGGAACTTAGAATTGTTGATCGCCTAAAGCTTTCTTGTGGAGACGGGATATAGATACAATTATATACATGTATGATTATTGTATATATGTTATTATCATATCAATGCACGTTTGGGTCATTATTTTGATTATCTGTTTCGCATATGCTTGACTTTGATTGACTTTAAAAATGTAGTCAGCATTATTATAGACTTTAAAGAACACATACAACTCAGTAGATTAGTAAATAACTCATTACGCGTATTGCTGATCACCGCACAAGATATGTTATCAAAGTGAGAATAATTGTATTGCATGATATTGTAATTGATAACTCTCGCTTACCCGGAGAACCGTATGGCCTACCATTCATGCATTTCATGTATGCAATGTGGAAACTGAATAATGGCTAGTAGCATGCGTTGACCAAATAATGTCTGACGAACAAAGCCTTATCCAACCGGTACAGAGACGCCAGACATCGTTCCATCACCGACCGGCGGCTTTTTATAAACCAGCCACCGACCGGCCAGATTTCTGCCTAATGATTCAATGCCTCCGGCTTTCTCGAGGTCGAAATGATATTTCAATGCGCCTTGCTCTTGGCACCACCATGAAAATTGGCTTGCCGGCTGGGAATCGAACCCAGTCTTCGAATTGCTAACGCGGCATGAAGATCACCAAGACCAGCGAAGCACACCCTCCATGATCGTGTCAAGAGAAAGTAAAGCTTTCAGCGCGCATTATGACGTTACCTTCCTGGTTTGTTTATATAATTGAGCCACATTTCATCATAGATTGTCCTGTCTATTTGACGATGACATCTGAGAATGCGCTGACATTCAGTCCGATGCACAGACCGGCCATAGATAGAAATATGTTAGATTCTCCTCCAATCTCCGATTCTGGATGGACTCATTTTAAGATCAGTCTCCGAACACACGGACCATTTTGCCTAACATTGTGCAAACTCCATGCAAAGGATGGGAATTCTAAGATTCTTGGATGTTTTCTTCCCTAACTTCGAATGAGATGATTAAAACACATCTTTTAGAAGTTCATCAACGCGTCAAAGTGATGAACGTGATCAATCCGACACAATCAATAAACTGATGATGAATGCTGACAAGTTAACTCCATGTTCAACTCACATGTTTCATAAGATAGAGTTCTGAGCAAGACTTTACGTGTAAACTAAGGAGGGATGGCGAATTGGCCTCCCCGACATCTCAGTGACCTTCACAGTCCGGTTTAATAAGGCTGACACTAAAATGTAATGCCTTTGTTTTAAACATTGTCAGTATGATATTCTAATATCTAGATCTGTCTACTTTTGATTCCCGGAAATTAATTAGAACACAAATAATGCAGCAATCCTTATTTCTAGGTCTATCATGTGTTCTCAGAAGGGATTGATTCAACATATTGTAAGTCTGCATTACTTGAAATATGCCTCAAAAGAAACAGAAGTCGTAACTGATAAAAGTGATAGAAAGTGATGTATTTGGCAATAAATATTATAATGTATTTATTTTTACTGTATGAAATACGTTGAACAATGCGAATAGTCCTGATATGTCAACCAATAAAGAGGTCAATAAATAATGATTATTATACATTCAAACTTCAATGAATTTACAATTTATTGCAAAGTCAAAAAATTCATGAACAGGACAAATTACCAAAATACCAATTGCTGACAAAGGATGTTTTATTTACGAATTCAAAACAGAAAGCTCGGAATAGAAGTAAGAGAGCAATGTACAAAATGCTGCTGCAAAACGTCACACAAGATTGATGCATCATTTATTGATTTCCTGGAAACGGTCATTGCTTCATAATTCTTATTCATTCTAAAAGCCTGACATTTTAGAGACTTTCAGAAAAGTTAGATTGACCAACAGAACCTACAAATACGAATCTGTCAAAGACTTCCATTAAAAGTTCGATCAAAATTGAGACGAAATTCAACACGTCTCTATACGACTCTTTTTACTGCGATGCCTCTTCTCTCATTGATCATTCCTCAAAGTAAGCTGCAGGAGAAGATCTCAATAATCTCATGAGAAAAAGGACGATCAGAAATATCTGTACAAGTAGAATGAAACCGCGGGATGATGCGGATCATTGCCTAACGTTGTACAACTGTCAGTAAAGGATAAGAATTCAAAGATGTCGTTTCGTGGATATTCTCTTCCCAATCACTTTAAATGAGATGATTAAAAACACAACTTTTAGAAGTTCATCGACCGCTTACGTCATGAACATGGTCAGTCTGACACAATCAATCAAATGATGATGAATGCTGACAAGTGAACTCCATGTTCAAATCATCTGTTTCATAAGATAGACTTGACTGGCATTCAAACAAAGTCAGATGCAGCATGGTGAAAAGAAAAGTTAACAAAGATAAGACAATATGAAATACTTTCTGTATCTTTGTGCAACATGCCTCAAGATCAAGTCCAACTCCACAATTCTACAAGTACATGTAAAAGCTAGCAATAAGTTTCATTAATCAAAAACTTCTTTAAACCTCTTAATTCCTTTTTTAATAAATGAAAACTGCAGCTGGATATTGAGATTGATGACACAAAAGCCAACTGCGTCTTCTGAAGCTTTGAAGGTCAAAATAACGAACAGAAAACTGAAACTTGAAATTGATGTAGCCCTAGAGTATCGAAGTGCCCCTCACGAGCCACCACCTCCAATTGGATTCCCGAGTTGGATGCAACCCCCTGACCGTTGGAGTCATGAAAAATGCTCTTGGCGAGGGTTAACCTTTAAATACTTACAAAAAGTGCATGTAAGCTTATTTGAATTACTTTTATCCAACCAAATATTCCTCTTCTATTCTTCCGCGACACATTTTAAGTCATGAGCGGACTAATCTTGCTTTGGATTCCACTCAAAATTCGAGAAAAGGAGTAAAAATGAAAAAAATCGAATACTTTGATATTTGACCTTTTGATGACCCTGAGGCACCCCTAAATGACCTGGGAATGAAAAGTATTAATGAAGACTTTTGATTTTCTCCTAAAAAGGAACATTTCCCGGGGAGGGAAGAAAGATTGAAGATACTTCATTTTTCCTATGGGAGCTTGGACCACCCTAAAATACAAAGACAAGTAGAGATAAGTGGTCAGCATATCAACATGCTTTGATTGATATTTAGGGGTCAGTTCAACATCAACAGTAGAAATAGAAGCGCGCTGAAGTTGCATTTCAAAGGATACAGTTTCCTTCAAACCTTTCCTTTTCAATCCAATGTCAGGATTTCATTGCTTGAAATCAATTTCTGTGACCCTTTCTGACCAGCACTTTTCTTATTCTCATGTCCAAGCGGCATAATTTTCGAGGAGTACATGCAATAATTTTTCCTGTATTATTTAATGATTTCTGACATTTTAAGAAGTCAAATTCCTTGGTTATTAGACCGTCCACTCATTTCAATAATCGGAAGTGGAGTTTGGATGTTCAATTTACTGCAAATTCAGAAATATTCTATAGAAATGCAGCAATAATTTGTTAAAATCATTTGTTAGCATCTGCTGACTGTGTTCTCAGTATGACCTGATGTTTCAGCACTTAAAACACTTTATTGAAATGCTGAATCCGTTGATACCAGTAATTTAGTCCTAAAGATCAACATTGTTGTGTTTTTGACCATTTTGCAGATGTCCGTTATCCTGTCGTCTGCATTAGGTCTAAATATCAGAAAAACTAAAAGCTAATTGATCAATGATTGTTCAAGTGAAAGGAAATGCCACAACGAAGTACAGACTGCACATGCAGATAATTCCCGAACTAAATTTCTGCACAATTATACAACTGAGCTTAATAGTCATGAACAGGAAATGTTCTCTTAAAAGATTAAAGCTGAACTCATGTTCACATATTTGAAATAAAGAGCAAATGCACTGAATAAACGTTGTGCATTGAACCCAATTTGCCTCAGGCTTCTTCTTGTCGTGTTAGGGGGGAGGATCATTGTGGCCGCCCCTTCAGTTCTTCAAAACCATCAACTTGTGTGGCATGACTTGAACTACACCTAGTTTGCGCATGTTCTATCCGATGTTGGCATCGCTTTTTCGTTCCAAATACATCTTCTCACCATAAATAGCATTTTAAAAGTCAAACAATCATTTTTCTAAACTTCGTATTTATAAGTAGCATGTATGGACGTCATATTAGTCATCATAAAGATGTAAAAACTATCTGAGTATCAATTAACATAATTACTCGACCATATTTCCTGAACGGGCAAACTACAGAAGTTGCAAATCAACTTTAAACTCGAAATTCTTATCAATAGAGGAGAAAATCCAAAATGTGGTCGTAAATGTTTTTCATGTGGCTCCTGTGGCTAAAATATTGGGTCTACAAAAAACAGCTGCCACTCAGAGAACGCCAACACAAAGTTAGGAAAAGTCACTGAAGGAGACCTTCAAACAATTATTCGTTCCGGCGTGAGATAAAAAACCGAGGGGAGAGCCATGATGCCCCCAACTGAGGCAAATAGAGTCAAACCCAGTCAGGATGCCATCTCCTACTCATCCGTTGATGAATAACGCAAATTATGCACTTCATTATTGGAGAAGTCCATCTTAGTCAAAGTTGAATTTAGTCTTAATTCATCAACAACAATTATTTCAAACTGTGACAAGTATTTGAAATTTACAAGCTTCTCCGCCTTTTCTGCTGCGGTGTTGATCTGACATACCGCACATGGCTGGGATTCGTACATCTGAAACGCAGGCAATTCAATAAACAAATCATCTGGATACTTTGATGACGCCGTTAGCGGATATTCATGAGTAATAAAAAGTAAAAAAAATACATTTTATAAAATATAATACGAGTAGTATGGAATTGAGATCGTTCTGTATGCAAACAATGCAGATTAAAAGTGAAATATGGAGATGGTGTAGAGCAAAGCACAAAACAAATCAATCATTAGCGATGCAGCAGATGAGAAGTAGCATTGTCAAACTTCTTCAAAATTGGTGAATACTCATTCTCTGGATTTTATCACTTGTTCGAATTAGAAATTCAGTTGTATGCAGACTGTTCACGTTTCAACTATTGAGACTTTCCACTTCATTCTAGGAATCGTTCCAATTTGAAGGAACAGTGGAAGAAGTTCGTTGTTTCAATGACATTCACAGAAGAATGAAAACATGTCGGAGGAGAGGTCTCACACATTTCTCTTTGCATCGAAGTCTTGGAGGGTAGAAGGGAAACGTGTGACGGTTGGAGTAGGAATTTGTGTTCTGAAGTTCATGAGTTAGGAAGACATCAAGTCTTGAAGATTCGAAGAACAGTCCTGCGTCCTCTGCAGATGAGCAGTCTTTCACCTGCTGTGATGTCTGTGTGGACAGGTTTCCCTGCTTCTTCATAGGTGAAGATATTCCCATCTTTGTCCGAAAACTCAGCGTCCTTCAGATTATACTTCATCTCATCATCATCTCGGGAGCAGACCCGCACCACATCCTTCCTTCTGCCCAATCATCGGACCTGCTTAATCATTCCGATCTTTGGACCACGGAAGACCTTCTCCAGAGCGGCGGAGATATCATTGAAGTCCATCCAGCCGACTCGGGATGAAGGTAGTCGACACTTGATGAAGTTATGCTCCTCCCGCATCCACTCATACCTCCCGTTGATTTCCACAGCAGGATGGGAGGTGTCCGCAGTGAAATCGGAGGTTGAATAGAATATCAACAACTTCTCTCCACCTGAAAGAATGAAATGATAAACAGTGTCCTTCTTTGTCTCTTCAGTGAACGTAGTTGGCGATTAGAATGATGAATCATTTTGTTTACATTATTCGTATGTGAAATCATTGCTTTTCTTTGATACTTACAAAAAATCACATTTCACTGGGAAAAGAAGAGATTCAAATTATCTGATTCTGTCGAATTTGTATTGAAGACTTTTACTTGATAAATTTTGGATTTTTCTATCAATAACCGTGATAGGGAATCATTTTCTGCACTGCATTTTGCGATGCATTTCTCCAGCCCTGCCCGATTGATTTTCATTGGAAACCGAAAACGAACACCAAACTGAAACCAAAACTTCAAAGTGAAAACGAAACATCAAGCTGACACCAGAACTGCAAACTGAAACTGAGATCATTTACGCGGAACTAGGACATCAAACTGAAACTACAACCGCAAGATGGAGTTAAACACAATCCCACGAACGGAACTGCGGCAGCAAACAGAGACCGAAACATCAAACCATAATAAAGCAAACAGAGACCGAAACATTAAAGTATAACATAGTAAACAGAAACCGAATCATCAAACCATAAGAAAGCAAACAGAAACCGAAACATCAAACTATAATACAGCAAACAGAAAACGAAACATCAAACTATAATGCAGTAACAGAAACTGAATCATCAAACTATAATGCAGTAACAGAAATCGAATCATCAAACTATAATGCAGTAACAGAAACCGAAACATCAAACTATAATACAGCAAAAAGAAACCGAATCATCAAACTATAATACAGCAAACAGAAACCGAAACATCAAACTATAATACAGCAAAAAGAAAACGAAACATCAAACTATAATACAGCAAATAGAAACCGAAACATCAAAGTATAATAAAGCAAACAGAAACCGAAACATCAAACTATAATACAGCAAACAGAAACCGAAACATCAAAGTATAATACAGCAAACAGAAACCGAAACATCAAAGTATAATGCAGCAAACAGAAACCGAAACATCAAAGTATAATACAGCAAACAGAAACCGAAACATCAAACTATAATACAGCAAACAGAAACCGAAACATCAAAGTATAATACAGCAAACAGAAACCGAATCATCAAACTATAATACAGCAAACAGAAACCGAATCATCAAACTATAATACAGCAAACAGAAACCGAAACATCAAACTATAATACAGCAAACAGAAAACGAAACATCAAACTCTAATAACAGCAAACAGAAACCGAAACATCAAACTATAATACAGCAAACAGAAACCGAAACATCAAACTATAATACAGCAAACAGAAACCGAAACATCAAACTATAATACAGCAAACAGAAACCGAAACATCAAAGTATAATAACGGCAAACAGAAACTGAAACTGAAACATCGAACTCTAATAATTTTTTAGTATATACCATTATTAGTACAATATTACTTATGACACCACACTGTAAACCGTAGACCGACAATTATCCTAAAAAATTACTGACAAAATCAACCAACGATTGTCACCTCCAGTATCCTGCTATATCCGACGAATTTGTAGGTTCTCCTCCGACATCGAAACAGATGCTTTGTATACAAATTAACTAAACAAAAACTGTTGAATATTGATTGATTTTTTGATTAGTGATTGCTTGACTTTTGGGCAATCTGTATTATTGTGTGGCAAGACAATGATTTATTTTGACATAATTTAAGTAATTACCTACATTTTTGATAAAATTTAAGTTATAATTCATTGCTATTCATTTTGTTGCTTTTTGTAAGATATTGTAGGAGTTCAGTGGCAACCATGTTACAAGAACTAACAATGACCGACGAAATAGATTTTGTAGGATAAATGTCTGTCAATTGTCAGTCAACGGTTTACAGTGCATATAGATATACAGGTACCGCAAAAAGTCTGGACGCACTTGAAAATTTTCAAGTTTTCTGTTCTAAATGTCAGCGATCCTTCGGCTTTATAAAACATCCACCGGTCATCCCGTGTTCATTAATAACTGCGTCTGACTTTGTGCATCACTTACATGCAGATGAGATAGATCTACAGGAGGGATAACGTGGACATACGAAGGAAATATGAAAAATCAACAAATTTTCCAAGTGCGTCCAGACATTTTGCGGTACCTGTACTGGAGTAAACGTTTGGATAAATGCAATACGTGTACTGAGCAATTTGCAAAACAAAATACATAGACTCATGCAAAATAGGCACTATCATTAGAGAAAGGAGACTGGAAATGTGTAGTAACCTTGCTTTCAAAAAGATTTTTCCATCGGAACATGGAATATTTGAGGGGAGTGCCCCCCCGTACTGACAGTGTTAAAACATGCTTTGTAACTGCTGTGCATTGTCTCTGCAGATGAACGCTCATAGCGTCTGCAATATTTTCTACTTGGTGCATTCCCAAGCCATGCACAAACTATGTAGTGAATTAATCGCTGTTTTATCAAATGATCATTGAGAGATATTTCCTTGTGCGAAAACCGTACAAGCTAATTTTCTATATTCATAGAAATCCATTTTCATTTTGTTTATTCTATTTAAGGAGTTCGAAAATGATAATTTAGCATACACTGGAAACCGATTTGTATAGAACTATGGTTTAGTGTCTCAACTCACTTCGGAGATCGCTTGTGATTTGAGTCTCAGAGGAACTAAAACGATGCCGTTTGACGAAACAATATAAAAGCACTTATATAATGAGAGGGTCGAAAGTGCGGTGTCGAAGCTCGTCATCTCATCACATCCAATGATGTAAAATATTGATAAATGAAACTGGCACTTCAAAATATAAATAAACGTTCCTTTATACCAAAATTTCTCCAATGATTAATTTTCTGACTTTATACACTTCCACATCGTTGAATACTGTGTAATCTATGGGTATATATTTTAATTAGTGCATCGAAGTTGTTGACAGAAATGTTCTCAGGAGCCTTTAATTCAATTGCACACCAAATTTCTGCCAGATTTGAATTGACATATTTTTCCATTTATCCCTACATATATATATATATATATAATGAAAAAATGGTAGGTCAAAAATTGTCAATCAATACAGTAATAAAAGCCCAAAAGAGAACAATCTAAACTTAGGAAATATCCCAACCGGTTGCGTCCCTTTCTGGGACTTTTCAAAGGATTAATGATTTTTATTTGAATTTTGCATTTTTGCATATCATAACCCACAAGATCATAGTTGCTACATAGACATGAGTTAGACAGTTAGTAATACGTATGTCCTCTGTGTGCATTAAATTAAATTAATCTTGTGGAGAATTAAGGAACGAAATAACTTCAAACATTTCGATAACCAAGCAAAATGCATTTGGCGGAATAGAGAGGACAATGATAGATATATATAGGTATAACATCAGAACCTCGAATTCTATGGAAAGATTATCTTCATGCTATGACCAGCACAGTCCACATGCAGGTAGAGGACATACGTATTACTAACTGTCTAACTCATGTCTATGTACCAACTATGATCTTGTGGGTTATGATATGCAAAAATGCAAAACTCAAATAATAGTCCGGCAGACAGAACGAGTTTCTGCAGGGAACGAGGCAGAAAGTGAGACTTTCACAGAATTATGTACTCCCTATGCCTACCACGAATCGGCACGTCTGCAGAGTTCTAGTGAGTTCCTCTTCTTGTCAGACAGGATCAAAGAAAAATACATGCAAATCCAATGGGACGCAGATTGCAGTTTTTGGCTGAAATGAAATTTTCTTTGTTTTCGCTTATCAAGTGGAGAGTATTAAGTCTAGAGTCATAACTTTTTACATGGAATGTCTTCAGGTCATTTGCTATGGTGTGCATGTGCTATTATCATGCTTCCGATCGGCAATGTATGTGAGAATGTGGTTGAAAGTGGATAAAGTTGCTTAAGATGTCTGTGTTTGCCGACATTAAGAGGCTCACCAATTTTAAATGTGTTAAGCTTTATAGATACGGGAGCATGAACATGATAGGAAATGACCTGAAGACATTCCATGTAAAAAGTTATGACTCTAGACTCAATACTCTCCATTTGATAAGCGAAAACAAAGAAAATTTCATTTCAGCCAAAAACTGCAATCTGCGTCCCATTGGATTTGCATGTATTTTTCTTTGATCCTGTCTGACAAGAAGAGGAACTCACTAGAACTCTGCAGACGTGCCGATTCGTGGTAGGCATAGGGAGTACATCATTCTGTGAAAGTCTCACTTTCTGCCTCGTTCCCTGCAGAAACTCGTTCTGGCTGCCGGACCATAATCATTAATCCTTTGAAAAGCCCCAGAAAGGGAAGCAACCGGTTGGGATATTTCCCAAGTTTAGATTGTGTTTTTTGGGCTTTTATTACTATACATATATATATATATATATATATATATATATATATAATATATCTTGTTGAACAATGCCCGTAAATTTGATAAATCTTGAATTTCTTGACACCATTGTCACCAGAGCTGATGATGGTTTCCATACTGCCTGGCATCTGAAAGAGACCAATATCGGTATCTGTACTCCTAATTCGGTGTATTCATCTAAGCGATACCGCTTCGCCGCCATCAGATCTCTTTTTGACCGTGCTTTGAAAATAACTTCCAACGTCAGAAATTATCAAAAATCCGTTTCTATCATCAGCAATATTTTGTAAAAAAATTGCTTCACTGAATATGAAATTGCTCGCGTTCGCAAAGATGTTGAGGCGAGACATGAGAACCGGACTCTCACTCAAAATTCAGATCCACTAGAGTGTCGCATACTCAATTGGAGCTTCCCCTTCATTGCTGAAGGCGAGAACAATTTATTGAATCATATCAAAGAGATCAACAAAATTATTCCTCCGAATGTCAAAATTCGTTCTGCTTTCAAAACTATAAAAACTAGAAAGTTCTTCTTCAATAAAGACAAAGTGCCGTCTGAACTCAAATCTCATCTGGTGACGAGAATGAATGAACATCTGAAGGGCTATCCAACGCCCACTGAAATCAGTATGCACATTCATCCTCCTCATAAAGAAAATTTCAAAATTGTCTCTGGCACGTACTATCCAAGAATTCTAGAATCTATCCTGTTGAAGAAATCAAATATTGACCACCTGATGAATGAACGGGGAAGCTCCATATCTCTATGCCTGAATCTGTAAATAGCTGTAAATAGTTTTATTGTTTTATTGTATTTCACTGCTTTTATTGTTTGACTTGACGCAAGAGACCAGACAACGTGACGCCATAAATGTTGAATTGTATGAAAAGTGATCATCATCCGATATGTCTCGATTTTGTATTTACATGTAAGTGATTAAATGTCAAACAGTCTTTTGTTCACCTGAAGATGGCATGTGCACATGCTGAAACATGTAGTGCATCAGAAATCAATTCGTTTTGATTCATCATATATATATATATATATATATATATATATATAATATTAAATGTTTAGTTTTGTTTGTCTCGTGCTCTTTTCAACAACATGAAAAAATTAAGTTAAACTGTTTAGTTTTAGGAAATCGAGAAGAAAAGGTGACAAGGGGCAAGCCCTTATAGAAAGGAGCTTAGGAAGACATGGAGACGGGATTGCCTTATGTGAAGCTATTGAATTCAATGCATGTAGTCGTGTACAACTAACATGTAGATGCTTTACAACAGAACCAAGAGTTTCTCAGAGACTTATTACTGCATTCCGCAATCAAGTGACTTAAAGAACCCACTCACCACATTGGATAGCAGCTGCCTGCATCAAAAAAGCTTTATTTCAGTGGTCTTATGCGTCCAATTTCATTTTTTACCCAGGCCAAGTAAATTTACGTAGGTTGGCAGTTGTGAATATCTGATTAATGCAAACACAATATAGTCCACATAGAATTTCAATGCTACTTATCATGTGAGAAAACTGTATCCATACAAACAGTGTGAAAATAGCATGTCAATTACGTCAATAAAAAAAGCAGTGCCATTTACAGGAAAGTACAGGAAACACTAATTACAGCTGTTTCGTAGGCGTGAATGTGTTGAATCGTGATCAGCCACATGTGCTTCATTTTGTTATCATCGGATACATCCATCTCATTCAAGAATAATCTAATTACTAGGGTGTACAATCCCGGGATCCCGGAATCTTTAAAAAATTGGGTATTCAAATCCTGGGATTGTAGATCATAAATCTATCAGTCGCTTAGTTTAGAAATTGCTAGCAAAGGATAAACAAGATGCACACAATGTTTCTCCGTTCTTTTATAACTGCGCAAATCGGCCACTTAAAGCGATTCGACAAGGGGATCATTATATCCAATGAAGGTCGGAGGTAAGGTCTTTTCCAATGGTCCTACGCGGCAAATTTCCATTTTTTACGCATACCGAGTAAATTTACGCAGGTACACAATTTCGAATATCTGATTAATGAAGGTGCTTCTAAAGTCTACATAAAATTTCAATGCGACTATTACCTTCACGTGTGGATGTGATTAATTTATGTATATTAATGTGAGAAATCTGTATCCATACAAAGTATGCGAAAGTGTCATATTGCCGTGCCATTTATAGGTCATAAAAAACTCCTACATTTTCGCCTACTGAAGCCACATCAAAGGATAGAAATCCGTAATCAATTCTAAAAATTTTCTACAGAATCTGATGCTTTGAGTATTGAAAATTGTGATTGAGACATGGATTTTCCTGAGCACTTAACACTCACCTTAAAACCAATGCTGTTGGGGATGACCGACCAGTTAGAAATTATGTATTCGAAGACAGAGATGCATTTTATCTCCCCATCTATTCAACATCTACTACTCATAGAATATCCTGAGAAAGGCACCACATGGTTTTGAAAGGGTGTCTCTGTTGGTGGACATCATACAACCAACCTCGCTGACGACAGATATTGCTCATAGCGGGCAGTGTGAGGGAACTGTAGGAATTGGTGGACAGAGTAAGACTTGAAAGCGAAAGAACCGCCGTGCTACTTAGAGCAAAGAAAACGAAGACAATGAAAACTCAAAGAAGGGATACGAATGGAAATGTTAGTGATATGGTCATCAAATACAAAATCAACAGTCAACCTCCTGAAAATGTTGCACATGTCACTTATCTTCTATTTTCACAGTCAATTATGGCAACAGAAAGAAAACTGGCATTCATTGGACATGTCCTGTAGAGCACCAACTATGATCAGACTCTGCTTAGTAGAGTAGTGCATGGACCAATGGGAAGTTGGTGACCGAAAACCCGCTACTATGACGAACTGAATAACCTGTGCGGCATGTTTATGTTGCAGGCTACGCAGACAGCTCAAGATAAGAGCCGATGGAGAACAATCGGCAACAAATGAGTCCTTCAGATAAAACGTCAGAAAGCTCATGGTTAGATTGAGCGCATTTAATACTTTCAAGGACTAACTGATGCATAAATGGGCTTTTCAAATCAGTCTGCTTTTTGAATGGCACTTCATGATTTCAAAAACATGAAAACGACTTTCTCTTGAATACAGGAAGTTCAATATTCAATAGGAAGAAAGACAATCTGTTGGCTTACTTAGGGACTCTATGACTGATGTTATCCGTGAATTCAGGGACTGTCTCTCCTTCTGAAGCTTGACATCAAAATTCTGTTTCAGTTGACGAAGCCATGCGTCCGCCGTCTGCCTCTCCCACTGAAGCTTCTCATCGAGGTTCACTTGCTGTTGACGAAACGATGCCTCCGCCGTCTGCCTCTCCTTCCAAAACTTCTCATCAAAATTCTTTTGCTGTTGACGAAGCGATGCCTCCGCCGACTGCCTCTCCCTCTGAAGCTTGTCTTCAAGGTTCACTTGCTGTTGACGAAGCGATGCCTCCACTGACTGCCTCTCCCTCTGAAGCTTCTCATCGAGGTTCACTTGCTGTTGATAAAGCGATGCCTCCACCGACTGCCTCTCCCACTGAAGCTTCTCATCGAGGTTCACTTGCTGTTGATAAAGCGATGCCTCCACCAACTGCCTCTCCCTCTGAAGCTTCTCATCGAGGTCCACTTCCTGTTCATGTACCTTTTCCTGAAGGTCATCGAACTTTTCATTCAGTGATTTCTTGTCTTGCTGCACCTGCCTTTGAAGTTCAGCAACACTTTCACTCACAGTTACAATGGACTCATTCAATTTCGTTGCTGCTTCTTTCAAATTGAAGTTTTCCAATTCTTTGTGTTTGAACATGCTCTGAATCTTTGTAATTTGTTTTCGCAGGTCAGCGACGATCAGTTCAGCTGCAATAGGAGAGAGAGAAGCTGATATTCCTGTGGTAGCGCCATGTTTTACTCGCAAAAATGAATATTGCGATGTTCTCATAAACAATTCTGTTGTTTAAAATAAAGGACTGAACATATTTATGAATGTGATGCGACAAGTTCTTGCATCACTAAAATACTTGTTTATAGATCAAGTCGAGGCCTTTCGGACGCACCGAGTAGAAGGTGGGACAGATCCATCATCAGGTAGAAACAATTACTGCAGTACTCTGTACATCGGAAAGCAGGCTTGCCGTGGGACGAGACTTCTTTGTCCCATTCTCATCCCATTTCCACGGGATTTTAATGGCAATTCCCATGGGAAACCCGCCCCCACGGCAAGCCTGTCAGAAAGTCATGCAATTAGAGCATTTTACCGACACAAGGACTGCACTTGCGATTCGTTCATCTCATTCTTTTAAATTAAACTCAATCACGCATTCTGATTTTACCATTAATGTAATAGTTTGACATTTTTCAGTAACATCTTCACTTTGGCTGTCTATACGCAGGAATATTGAGAGTTATTCATTTGGCTATGAATTTTAGTATATATTTCTTAGTCAAATTTCTTTCTTTACTACTTATTGCTTTTATCCGGTAAGTGATCGCCGCCTTTTAGAAATAGAATTCCATTGAAAAAAATCCAATTTCTCCAATCAAGCAATAGTTTGGACTGAATTTCACCAAATGGCAGTGATTCTTATAAAACTGGTATTGAATTTTATTGAGATTGTTGTGACAATAAAATTCGGCACAGTATTTCATTTTAGACAACGTCAACATTTCAAACGTGTTCCTCACGATACTTCCATTTACATGTCCGAATTCTCTTAATTTCTCCTCAGCTATATATGAAGCACGCTTGCCTTTTTTACCAGGCATTCAATATATTTTCTATTATTTTCAGAAATCCATATTCCAAGGTATTAAAATTCATTAGGCCTAACTTTGTCGTATTTCACATTATCAATATTCACTTCGATGGTGATTTCATCTACTCGGTCAGATATCGATCTAGACAAATATTACTAGATCGTAAGAAGAATCAAATTATTGAAATCGTGATGTACCTACATGTACAATAAATTCTGTGAATATCATTTTGTGATCAGGACAGTCAATTTGTTTTTCTACAACAATAACATCGGTTGATATGACGTTTTCATTATCTTTGACAGCAATGCGTGCAATCTTGTGGTTACGAGCACAATTCTTCCTACTCTGAAAGATGTCTGCCGTAAAGGTGCAATCAAATTCATAAATGAGTGGACCAAGCTCGGAAGCACATGGATCTACGCAAACCAATGGAATTTTGCGATCTTTCACCCTCTGAAACTTGCAAGATGACTGGAGTTATGACTTGTGAATTGTAGTTTTAATGATCTTAAGCAATAATCTACGAATTAAGCAACCTTTCTTGATTAGCTCTCTGCCTAACCAAGTCCAAAGCCTTCTTTGCGTCCGGTATTTTCTGAGTCACTATCACCAGAAGTGCTGTTGTGCTTTGTAAAGGGAATTGCGATTATAGTAATTCAAAAGTTGATCTCTTTTTATTCCTTTGCAATGATGAGGATGCATAAAATTGACAGAATTAGCAATAACTGTATAAATCAGCTTGCTACCTCTTCAAGTAACACCTTTTTTCAGGGCAAGACTGTGGGGCAACTAAAAAAGGATATTACGTTACAAATGCAACACAGTGCATGTGTTAGAAGCCTGTCCCTGCCTGTCTTTTTACTTGTGAGTTCATGTGTTTTTATCAAGCCTGTTTCTTCATGATGATTGAAATTTCTTGAGTGACGAGAGAAGAAACAAACGACATTTTGACATCATTTTTGTTATTTATCTGAGGTTTTATTTTGTAGCATCAAGCATTTTTTATAGATGTCTAAAAGTCACATGAGAATGAATAGCTTCAAACAGTCGATCTTTGTCAAGCAACTCTTGACCTTCAAAACAATTTTTGATGAAGCAAAATATTAAATCCAACCAGCTGATCATGTGTAGTGGTGATTCGCTTATTCAGATAGTTAGTATACTTATTTTATTATCATGCCTCTCCCGAGGAAAAGTACATGTAATTGAAAAGCATTGTCTACTCCCACGGTCTGCTTAAGTCAACGTCACGTCACGTCATCGCAGCTCTTTCTAAACCGTCGGCTCTGGTAATGGAACGCTCTAGATAACAGAGAGAATTCGATCATTGCCTTGTTCTGATTTAATCGGAAAAATGCCTCAAAGTGATAACAAAATATTAAAAGTAAGTGAAAATAATGAAAACAAAGTTAAAAATATAATGAAAAATATCCAATTAGGCTCAATTGAAGCACCAATTCTAGCTTTCTTTTCCGTCACAATATGTGAAGGCATCGTCTCTTACTTTTGGTGAGAACTGAAGATCGTACTTCCAATTCCTTTGACTGCTTGCTGCAACAGTTTGCAGGAATGTTTTGGAACTGTTCTTCCTCTTGTGAGAGCTTCCGACCACATCCTCTGCAATAAAAGTCAATTGTACAAAAAACTCTCTCCAGTTCCTCATTTATATCTGCATGAAACCTCGCTAAGACATTGGTGTAGGAAATCGGTTGCTGTCGTGTCTCCCAAGAGAACGTCTTCCCGTTCACCAGAACACTTAGACTCAATTCCTGTCTTTTCTCTACTCGGACAATGCTGTTGGAGATATTTGGTATTGTACCAATCATTTCATCGTCATTGTCCAACTTTCTCTGTCCAACTATGAGATCAATTTCCAAGTCATTCTCAAGATTAGAAACAAGTCGCTTCAGATCTGTGACTGTTGCAGACTTTGATATTCTTGTGGATACACAAAATCCATCAGATAGCTCCACCGGGATTATTATTGGATCTACAACTATGATTCCGTCTTCTTCAATGTTCAAATTAGGTAAGAGAGTATCGGCAGGAACGATGCAATCTCCTTGCAGAGCTGATGACTGGGAAATGTCTGCTATTCTCTGTCCGACACGCACTAGTCGTCGTTGGAGTCCATGGTTACTCATTATGTAAATGTTCCTGGTGATGCTGATAAGCAACTCATATACTCTCCTCCAAGGAGCTCCGAAACGCAACAGAATATTCATCAGCATTCCGATGAAGTAAATTGGACTGTTGTCTAATTGAAAGTGTATATACTGCTGTAACTTATCCTGTGTCACATCGTCTTGCATCTCATTGTCGGAATCTTCTTCCTCAACTTCTTCGTCGTCATTTTCATTTTGCGCATCACCTTCATCTCCATCTTCTTCGCCGTCTTCTTCAATTTCTTCTTCAAGTCCTTCTTTCTGCTGTTTCTCCTTATAGCCTTGAATAACTTCTTCTATAACTCCTCTCAGATTTCCGCTGTCCTCTTTGTAATGCACATTCTGAAATGTTATTTGCAGGTTCTCCCACATATTCAAGAATGTTATTTCGGCATCCAAATCCAGGAGAATTGTTTTATGTTCCCCCTTCAACGAAGACATTTGCGAGTCCATTGTCAACACCTGACCACCATGAGAGAATCTTGCTGCATTGAGATCCTGTTCTGGTTTCATATACTGACTTATTTCGGAGATGACTTCTTCTAACGTCTGATTAGGCCACACTTTTATCTTCAATGTCGGATCAATAGCTCCCGACACCTCAATCTCTATCGACAATTTCTCCTTATAGAAGAATCTCAGAAGACCAGAAAGATCTTGCTGAATATCTTGAAGTTGTTGCTCTTCCACAGCCGGTGTTCCATCATTATTCAATAACCGGACGGACTCCGTTATCTGTAACTCCTGTTTCCATTTTGCTGTTACCTCTTTAACTGTAGCAGTCTTAGGGAATGTGTATATCTTCCGTTTCGCTGCATTTGCTCCAGCAATGACGACATCCACTTCATCTGGAGATAAACATGGTTTGATAACTGAATGAAGCAGAGAAGATACATCACCAACTCACTTTGCTCAGGAATTGCAGCCATTTTAGTATTAGTTTTCTTAAATTAAAGTGAATACGAAGAATTGAGGAAAATACTCTGAAAAGTAAATTGAAGAAGAAAAATCAATTAGATAGAACAACAATTTCAATAGCATCACTAACTGCTGAAGATCGGTTGATTCATCAGGATCAGCGTCGACAGTCTGCAGTTTTGAATTTAACCCATTAAGACCAAATGGTCCAATATTGGAACACACCTATTAGTCATCTCAATACAAATGCCTGGAATGATGTTAATTAGGTTTTCACTTAAAACAATTCAGAATAATGATAATAATAATAATCGCTTTATTACCATCAATTGAAAATCGTGATTGTACATAGGTGAGTGTGACATTTTGATTAATTGTAATTGTAGCCTATTGTGTTATTGTTGGTTGAAATGCAATTTCTATGTTGTGCTATCTTATTATTTGCCATTCATTTCATTTGCCATTCAATACAGGGACATGACATGAACTATATTCTGGTCACTATAAAAGCATTGTACTTCATAATAAATGCGCTCTCCTTTTTGTTCATAAAATGTCGTTCTACCTCTGGTCGTAACGGTGAGTAAGATAGAAAAGTCATTGAAATAAGTCAACTTCAGGATAGTATTCCGGAATCACAGACTTAGATGTGAAATGAATGATATAGACTTAAAAATATCACTCAGGAGCGTCTTAGGATAATTCTGCAACGTTGTGTTGTTTCAAAACACGAATTATAAATAATCTTCCTTCTGCAGTTCTTACAATAGAGTTGACCTGAGCTTTCCAATTATTGCTGGAGTCAAAAATGACACCACGAATTTAAATTCCTTAACTACTGGAATATTTGGAAGATGGATAGGAATGAAAATTAGCATCAATGAATGACACTTCAATTCCTGAAAGAATTATAACGAGATTCGTCTTTGTATATGATTTCTATAGAATTTGAAAAATTTGAAAGTTTTCGTTTTGTCAGAACAAATGATTCTGCAAACTTTGGAAATCATGCACTGTAAACCGTCAGCCACTAAATAAAATAAATTTCACTGCTAAAATCAACTCATCAAAAACTAACATTTCTTCCCAAATGAAGACGGTTTGGCATTCTTGGTTGCATTCTTCATCTGGTAGCAGGCGTCTGGGTGAAATCCGTAGGTCTGGTAGATAATTTGCTGCCAAACCTCTGTGCGGCTGCCAAATCACCTTGAATTTCATTGGTTGTAACGTTCACAGCAATCTTCCAGCGCACAATAAGCTTAGGGACGGACTCAAATATGTTTCTCTTAACAGCTAAAACTAATGAAAATGTGAGGTAGCTAAAACTAAGCGTGCGTCTGTTCGCTTGGATGATACCCTTGGTCTTCCTGGTCCTTTCTTCTCTTCCACATTTCCTTCTGCTTTCCAACGAGAACACCACTTCCATACAACGAACCTTGAAATTTTCAAATCTTTGGCAACAGTTGTAGAACTTAGCCCACAGAGCACAATGCCAATTGCTATTCCTCTGGTAGAGATATTTTGCGACATTTTATAAGATCAGATCAGATAAGATAAAACTTTATTGATGGTTCGCAATGTGCGGTGAACGCAACATTAGTATGTGCTGCAGTAAACGGCAGCCTAATTATCTTCAACTTGCTGTTATTTTGTTCAATATCAAAATTTAAAACTTGGCGATCCTATATCATAATAGCTTCAATGGTGAAACATAGAAAGCGAGGCATTGGTATTATCTCAAACCTTAGAAATATAAAATAAAATTCAATTCAAGTCAATGACAGTTGGTTTCATTATTTAAGTCATTGAGTATATAATGACATACCATAGGTTCCAAACTGGATTATTCCCGTACATAAGAATCGAGAAAAGGCAAACATTACCTTGTATCGTTTCATCACCTTATCCTCAGCTCATGTATAGAAAAACTTTTTACGAATATTTGAAATGAAAGGCTGGATAGATGGTTGGATGGTAATCAAATTATTATTTCATGTTAAACGGGATTTAGAAAAGTTAATTCAACATTAGATAATTTGTTTATACTGTTCGAACATATAAGAAAAAATGCCGCTATATCCACGTATATATATACTCATTGACATAATTAATGAAACAAATTATCATTGGCTTGAATTGAAGTTTTTTTCATTTTTTCTCAGGTATAATGCAATATCTCGCTTTCTATGTATTACCATTCAACACATTAGAGAATGGAGAAATTCTAATGGTGGTCAAATTTCAAATTTTGATATCGATACAACTGTCACAATTGCTTTTACAAATTGAACAATAAACGTGAACTGAAATTCAGCCACGTGCATTCTTTTCATAGCATATTTCTCTCAATCTCCTTTGTACTCGCAACAAACGGTCTCCGTTTTCTCACACCGGTCTTGCGCAGGCAGTTGTACGTAGACCGTTTATGAAGCAATCGCTCATTCCAAATCTTTCAAAACTCTACTGCGGATGAAAGTCTGCTATTCAGAACATATACCGGTATCTAAGCAGTGGGCTGTAGCGGCGTTCAATGGATTTTCTATTCTTTTATTCACTAGTTTTTACTTCGTGACTTGCTCTCTACCTCAAAATTTTGGTTAAATTCATTAGTCAAACAATTTTTGATGTTGCCAAATTCATTATTGAAAAACCAAAAGCCTCTGCTCTAAAGCCATCTTTTCTTTAGTTCCCTTTGTTTTCTTTTCCACTTTTATTTCTCAAATTTGCTGCCTTCATTTCGTTGGTCGTGTTGGCATGCTTGAGTGCAATTAACTTCAATATTCAAGCTTTCTAATACCAGTGCATCTTATAACATTCATAGAAATATATTTCAATTCAATGGCTAATTTATCCATGTCATATTGAGAGTTCAATCTCTTCATAGATATTCTAAATTTGCCAATTTTATGACAATGTCACCCTTCAACATTAGAAAGCAATTCTAGAGGTGACAGACATTTTTGGGATTAGTGTATATGCTTTGTAAGATTGTCCAAGGCATTCGATTCAGTGCAGAAGAAATTGCTGATTACCAAAATGAATTATGTTTTACCTGACAGCAAAATTTTAAGCACGATAACAAATTTACTGGCAGTAGAACAATTTCAGGTAATTTATATATAGGAAAAGAGAAAAATCCATTACTATTACGAAATGGTTAACCCCAAGAAGGGGTGATCGTCTCTCTCCAACTCTCATTTGCAGATATATATATATATATATATATATATATATATATATATATATATATATATATATATGAAAGACTTACTCTTTAAAATAAATGTTGATAGTTATTCTTTTGCTAAGTGAAAATTAAGCAGGGTTGATGCATCAACTAAAATTAATTGGAAACTTTTGTACGGAAAATGGATTAGCAATTAATTGGATAAAATAAAAGTTATGATTTTTGATAAGTTCCATAGCAATAATAGTATTGAAATGGAAATTGATAATGTGAAATACGATATAATTATAGTTATTAATCAAATTAATGATGAATTAAATACCCTGGAATGTGGATCTCCAAAAATAATAAAAATATATTGGATACTTTGTAAAACGGGCTAGAATTCTTCAAAATGTAACTGAAAAGAATATAAGAGAATTCGGCCATGTCAATGGAAGTGTCGTGAAGAACACTTTCAAAATGTTGACGTTGTCTAAAATGAAATATTGTGCTAAATATTGTTGGCACAAGAATCTAAATTGTATGAATCAAATTCTCTAGGCCTACCAGTTCTATAAGAATCACTATCATTTGGCAAAATCAACCTCAAACTATTGCTTGATAGGAGAATTAGGACTTTTTCCAATAGAATGATATCTCCATAAGTCGGCGATCACTTTCTGTATAAAAATAATAGTAGCAAATACATTAATTTGACTAAAGAAATATATACTGAAATTTGTAACCATATGAATGACTCTCAATATTCCTACACATGGACTGCCGAAGTGAAGATGCTACTGAAAAAAGTCAACCTATCGCATTTATGGCAAAATCAAAACACTATACACTGTGGATAAGAAAATGATAGAAAAATGCACACGTATTACACTGTTTGAATATACTTTCCCACACAATGGATCGATGGAGCCAAAGAGAGAAATAGTTGCAAAAATTATTTGGAATTAGCAAACTTCGAATTGAATTTGACGCCTTATTTAGATTTAAATATCAGTGGAAAGATATACTTTGATGAAATATAGAGCTAATAACCACGACCAAGAACTGGTATATTCAAAAGTAGGGAACTATGTGATGAACGCTTGTGCGAAACTTGCAACAGTCACACAGTTGAAACAATGTACACTGTAAATCGCTCAATACCAATCACGTACGAAGGATGCATTCCAAAATATCTTTTGGTATATTTCTGTATTCTCTTGGTATATATTTGTATGCTTTTCGTATGTTATTTCAAATGTGTTATGCTTTACATACTAAAGCCATACCAGCACAATGTTAAAAGAAAGCATAAATCATGTCCAAAGTATATTGATTTAAAGCCTTTTGTCAATAAAGATCGCACTAATGTTACTACTGTTCTGTAAGTAGTGAGATAATGACATTCAAGAGTCAAACTTACAATATTGAATTCGATTTTAATACACGTAAGTCTAAGACATTTAATGAATAATCAATAAGCATTCAACCATCAACAATTATGCATTATGCAATTTTGAAATTAAGCGTATTATCAATCCGAAATAAAAACACATAATAAATTCATGAACGCAAAAATGGCTATGTTTGAGATATATAAGTCAGCATAATTGCATGAAAAATGTCGTTTGAATGAATTGATGTTAATCAACTTGGTTCATAAAGTAGAGCAAAATAGACGTCCTGTTAATGTTGCTAGACAAGTAGCGACGACGACATACACGTGGAGCATAAAATTCACAATAAATTTAATCTATTTAAATATCACTCTTTCAAAAATAAATAGTCACGACTGGTATTACTGAAAAAAGTTATTTGACAGTAGTATGTAATACAGATATCTTTTTTGATATGTTACTTAAAGACTTGACTTAAAGTTATGTTACTTGACATGAGCCACTCGAAATTGTGGGAAGTTTCAGTGACTGTTATCAACCGGATCACGCAGCAAGGAGACACAGACGATATCAAGTTCTACAGAGAAGTTTGTAAACGTTTTCTTGTGGTAGCTTTTTAAATAATGATCGGAGAGAACCCAACATTATCGAGAAAACATCTGCGCAATGATCTCAATTCTTCGAATCTGAAGGAATCGTGGCGATCAGAGCACTTTGAAGGAATTCCGCAAGCGACGCACGACTGTTTTTCATATCTCTGCAAGGTATTGAAAATTTCTTCATGCCCACTTCGTAAGTCCCTGCAAATGCCACTGTTTTGAATCAGTTTGCACTTCTAGAAAAATGATGCGGTTGACCAATCTAATTTTGTGGTTCATGGCACATCCGGGGGAACTTAGTTGGGGCATGAAGAACCAATGAAGAGCTTAGAATTTCACGTGTGACTGATTCTAACCCAATAATGCAGACGTTGACAGGCGTCTCTAAGTGAAAATGCGTGCGATTTTTGTGATCATGTGATCCACTATTCTGTATTGCATGAAGCTTTACCTAAATTCTAGAGGTTTTATTGGTATCAATTTCTATGATAGAAATCGATGCAATTGCTTTGGCATAGAAATCAAACCATCAAATTAAATGATATTGGTGACCTATTTTATCTAAAGCTGCATGTGCTTGACAATTTATTATGATTTGTCTTTCTTCTTATCTTTCTTTTATCTTCATCTTTATCGTTCTTCGGTCTTTCTGCATATCACAAACCTTGGGGACAATCATGTAGTGTTAGAATAGCAAATCGATAAGCGTTGCCATGCAGCGAGTGTCTGATTCAATCAGATGCTGTCCAGGAATGAGAGCGCCATAATCACACAATCTTTCAAATCAATGCAATAATTTAATGTAGATAGAGATTCCAATCACGGAATTGAGAAATTACTAAAATAACAGTATTTCTTCTTAAGCAAAGTAAATTACTGACCATGGAGTCTAATTTATAAATCACTATCACAAGAAATACATACTCAACACATGTTCTTCACGCATCAGTATAATCGTAAGCATTGCGGCACAGGACTGGCAGCTGACAGATGGCCTTGTTGTCGTCTCCTTTGACACAACCGCCATCAATATTGGGAAACATGGCGATCATTTGATCGATTTTTGACTATGTTTCCCAGTTTTCTTTTGACTCAATAAAGAAGATAAAAATGCGCTTGTGAAAGTTGAAAAGAAGCCCATCGCATTACGTACAATGGTGTATCAAAATGTGATACTGACTTTGATCGCAGGCGAATAAAAATGTCACAAAAATTGCTCATTGCCATTTAATGTGACTCACAGAGCAGTTGTTGAGCGATCTTTTGCCGCGCAAATTAGCTTTTTCAAATAACTATTCCTGTTATATTATCAAATCATCAAGAAAAGGGCTTCAGTGTGTGAACGATCCGGTTGAGCGGTCTGTAAAGCTTATCGAGGACGTCGTGAGGAAGGTTAGTATCTGAAATCTATTGGTATATCTGTTACAGGTAACCTGGGATTAGCAGCAGTACCTCCTGCAGGTGGTGGAGGTGCAAAGGGCAGCCAATCCAAACGAAGGCTGAGTACCTATGAACTGAGCATTTACTGATAGTGAAGCGGGAGAGTTCTGTCTATAAGTTCTTTACAGTTTTTTTCAATGAAATATAACAACAAATTAGCACTTCACACTACTCATTTTCAGACAAAGAATTCGATGACCTTGAGGCACCACTAAACGTTGACCAATGCTTCTGAAAATTCTGTTAGATTCTTTCTCACTAAGTGGCACATTTTAGTGAGGCGGGCACATAGAAAATCGAGAAAACATTTTCTGGTCCGCCCAATACCTCAATCTTGCGATCCCGAGTCTTGGATTTCTGAGCTTCTAGCTAAACGGATACGTTAATCCATCACACTTAGAGGACAGAAAATCCTAATGAGTCAGCCTCCAAATCCAAATAGTATCCTTGTTGGATACTTTTTACATGCCACAAAGCAGGGCATCGCATCGCATTGTTTTTCTAAAATTTCATTAATGTGCTTACAGCAGGCGTGCACTATGGAACTCTATATTGTTAGGTAGACACTTCATATTTCAAATAATCTATATTCTTTCTGATTCAAATACTATGCATCCAAATTTGCATCTGAGACAGTTTTTTTCAAAGATAGCACCCGCTGAAATCGGACAAAATACTTGCAAATTGAACACTCATCAATTCAGTTGATCTTTGTATTGGCAAGTCTAAAATGAGCAAGATTAATTGTCAACTTAATAGGAGAAAAACCAAATTGAAAGGAATCAATATCTTCATGATTATGACATGTAAAAAGGAAGTGATTGAATACTTACGTGAATGATGAAGCCTGGTGTTTCTCTCAAGTCTAATTCAACAATTTACGGGAACTGTATGATCAGCAAGAATCACTTCTTATCTGAAAATCAATGATTGAATAATTCAGGTAAATTATGAATGACTTAGTCAACCAATTGAATCAATAATATGTACGTAAACACAACAGTAATGCACTGTTAAAAAAATGAAATATAATTAGATTTTGTAATGACAATGAAATCATACAATCATCTAAATTTTAATCGAAAAGTTACAAAGAAACAAAAGCTCAGATTTAGTTGCAAAATAGTGCTGTAGACTATCCAGTTGCGTGTTTTATCTGATTAATTCTGTTGTTCTTCAACTTCACCATTGAGTAGAGCAATTTAGAGCAAATTGGAACAGATAAGTAAAATAATATGTATTTCAGACTAGTTATGGTATCAATTATTGCCATCAAACGTTATTAACATGAAGCTCAAAGCCAGACGTTAACACCAATGATGCCCAATAGAACAGTTGAATATATACTCGTAGTTAGAATAATTAATAAAGCTTCACAGTTCTCTGAAAAGAAGCATCTTATGTTAGAGGATTCAGATGCCGATATATTAAAGGAGTAGCTATTGGTTGAGCGGAATAATTGAAAGGAACATCAAAAGTGCGTAGAAGTGTACAAGGATCAATAGGACGACATTTCAGGACAATACGAAAGCGGAGCGTTTCTGGACTGAAGGGTGCTCCATATTCAGGCCTGTAGACCGGGGCCCTTTGAGTGAGATACATATGTAATGAAACACCGCGAATGTATGTATGATTAGTCAAAAATGTCATAACTGGATATCAACATGTCTGAGCCTCAAGAAACATTAAAAATAATGATTAATGCATCAACAAACTGACATCCGACCTGAATGTTCTGTCGAGCATCATCATGTTTTTGACTTCACGCATCAGTAAGTTGTCGCTGAACCATATTCGCCGGTCTCAAGAAAAATCATTCAAATATTTACGTATCTTTCTGATCTCTGTCATAGTCTCTACTGCAAAAATTATCAACAAGAAAATAAGCTGGACTTATCATATACATGTCCCTCATTCTAATTCATGACTCAGCGTTGATGCCCGTTCATATTGTGATGGACAATGGGATGATGGAATCACACGTAAACAGAGGAGGTATTCGATCCCCCGCCTGAAATCACGGAGGCCCCCTCTGAATATTTGGTCTGACTACAGCGCTGTTTGTATCTTGATCCTTTATGATGGTCTTCTGCTCTATGAAATCTTATAAAATCGATGCAAAGTCATTATAATGCACCTCCAACTTGCATGTATTTGAATTTATACAACTCCAATTAATACGCATGAAATAATGGTGCCGATTCAATGTTTTGGAAATCCGATTGATCTGCCGTTCATAGTGGATAGACCAGTGGGATCTAAGCACTCTCATATATGAACTGATATAGCTTATATAGCAGTCAAGCGACTAAATGAGGAAATTCTGTTCACTTCGATGTTCTATAGCTATGGATTATCAATGTTATTCCAAAGTTTTGAAATCATGAGTTTGTCAAGTTGATTTTTGTATGTTCAGCATGTGATTGAGAAGGTCTCTGACAAAGTCCAACAACGACACGCTTTCAGAAGTCAATCGGACGTTGTACAGTCAATTCGAGACTGACGGGAAGTTCGTATTAAAGTTAATTGAAAGGCGTTCAACGATGATAGTCTATTCTATGATATTTACAATATCTTACACTCAATCTCAAAACCTAAACAAAAATCGTGTTTAAGATATTGAAAGAACCAAAAATTCATTCACCCTATAATTCACACATTTATGAAACGATGAAATTCCTAAGCACAAGTTTTAATCTCACCTCTCGAGGACAGTAAGGACGGCAGAGTAGCAGAGAGACACAATTGACGCTCAGACAACGATGTATTGTTTATCACAAACCTTGGGGATAATCATGTAGTGCTAGAATATCAAATCAATAGGCGTTGTCATGCAGCGAGTGTCTGATTCAGTCAGATGCTGGCCAGGAATGAGAGCGCCATATCATACAATCCGCCCAACTGCTCTCAAACCGTCCTAAAGGGAAGATGCTCTGTCCGGTGAACTGACGTAATCCCAAATTTTCAAAATTGAAATGTCTGCATCAAAATATCTATTGTCCTGAAGAATGTTCCCGCACAATACTGAATAATGAGTCATTTCTGCTTTCATGATGCAGCGTTGGATAGACAGTCGTATTATTGAGAATTCATATTCTACCAAATATTTAATCCTCTCTACTGAAAAGTTGCTAATTTGCAGTTACAACGGTTCGCCAGATAGTAGTCCATTCGACGGTTGGCGAGTTAACCCTCAAACGACCGGATTTTTTAACACCTTAATCTGACCACCTGCTTTCAAATGATGATTTGATAAAGTCACAATTTACGGATTGTAAGCACTCAATAAGATAAAAACAGCATGATAGCGTGTAAACAGTGTGTATTACATGCAAAACAACATGAACATCATGTTACGAGATGCAAAGAACAACGAGATAAAGAATGAAATATTTCATCCGTTATGCATGTACATTGTGCATGTGCTTATAAAGAATCGCTACATAAAATGGATGTTTTCTTATGCAAACTGCAGATTCGTTTCTTACAATTATCGCAAGTATTGCGAGTTGTTTTGCGACAGCGAACATTTCAAAGGTGTTTTATCCAGAGGATGCTGCTGAACACTTTGAACAAAAGGCCTGTTCAGCCCGAATGGCCGGAAGGAATCCTTTGCTTGAGCATATATGGCTGGATTCATCAGTCTTGACATCATATTTTATTTGGCCCACTCCTCTGCAACTTGCATCATAAATTTTCTTCTGCAATTCTTCGCTTTTATTGAAGGCGAACTCAGAGGCATTACAAGAGTTATATATGCAAATACCTAGGATATTGAAAAAAATCAGAAACGTATAACGATTCGTTTTCCATTTTGTGGTAAAATCTTCAATACACTAGTCTAGTAAATCCACCCCTCCCTTCCCTTCATTGTTGTCGTGAATTACCAATGGCTTATTATCTGAACGATCTGCTTGAATGCCTGGAGATGAGTGAGATGATGTCATCATTAAAACATTTTTTCCCTTCACAGGAATATATGACAGCAATCATATTCTATTTTCACGATCCCATAGATGCATCGTAGAGTGCAATAAGCGATCCTTCGCAGATTTCATCTCCTTTGAGACATCTCTGCGGTTGGCTGAAATAGTTCTAGTCATCGCAAGACCTTTTTCTAGTACGTTGCAGCACAATGAATGACTCGTAAAGTATCTGTCAATAAAGACATTACGATGACTATTGAAATAAAATAAAGAGAGATTCATTACTGTCTTTTCGGCTATTCCAACCTCTCTAACCCCGTCAGAATGGAATGGAGAATGGCATATAGACATCTGCCAACACAGATCTATTCATGATAATGCAAGATGAAACAATGAAAGGCAATCAAACGAGAATCGCACCTAATCATATTAATATTTAGCTCATCTTACAAATGTAAGCAGGTGGGCGAATTAAGGTGTTTAAGCTCATATCGAAACCGAAATTGACAGGTCGACACCAGATTCGAGAATTTGCGATGACATATGTCTCTAAACATGGAAATGAAGTTTCGATTCAATACGAAATCATGATTTAGTTTTATAGGCAGATGAAGTAGAAATCTTACAAATGCAAGCAGGTGGTCGCTTGAGGGTTTAACCGTCGAACAAACAGTTAAAAATAGAGACCATATTAAAACACTAAAAAATAAAAAGACTAAAATATAATATACTAAAAATATATATACTAATATACTAATATATAATGTATATCATATATATAATATATAATACTAATATACTAAAAAAGTATAAAGACTAAAAGTACTGAAAAAAAGACTAAAAACGATATCCATAGAATTTTAGTCCAAACGAATTTTAGAATATAATAAATAATAATAATAAAATAATAGAATTTTAGTAGACAGAACGAGTTTCTGCAGGGAACAAGGCCGAAAGTGAGACTTTCACAGAATGGTGTACACCCCCTATGCCTGCTACGAATCGGCACTTCTGCAGAGTTCTTCTAGTAAGTTCCTCTTCTTGTCAGACAGGATAAAAAAAACACATGTAAACCCAATTGGACGCAGATTGCAGTCTTCTGTTCAAATGAAACTTTCTCTGATTAGATTAAACTAAAAGTGCTAAGCCCAGAGTCATAATTTTGACATGGAATGGCTTGAGGTCATTTCTTATGATGTGCATGTGCTTTAATCATGCATCTAATCGGCAATGTATGTGAGAATGTGGTCAAATGTGGATAAAGTTTCTCAAAATGTCTGTGTTTGTCGGCATTCAGAGGCTTGCCAAATCTACATGTGTTTAGGTTTATAGACAGAGGTGCATGAAAATGAAAAGAAATAACCTGAAGTTAAAAAGCGTCCTATCAATGTTGCTAGGCAAGTAGCAACGACGACATACTCGTGGAACACAAAATTCACAATAAATCTGATCTTGTTTAATACCACACTATCCAAAGAAATATTCACGACTGGTATTACTTAAAAAGTTATTTGACAGTAGTACGCAATATATATTTTCTTTGGTATGTGACTTAAAGCTCTACACACCAGAGGCATACGAATGAGGACGAATTTCCTTGGAGTCTCGTATATAAAACATACCAACAATTTGTATTTCATTGTAAAACAGCCAAACACAGATAGAATAGTTCGCATCGCTACACACCAATCACACACGAAAGTAAATGAGATTTCGTATGAAAAACATATCAGATCTCAGGAAGCATACGAGAATCTCGTATCAGAGGTTAGTTTCAAATTGTATGTGATTTTGGTATATGTTTGCAAGTAATTTTCGCATTCAGGGATTTGCAGTGTAGTTAGACGGACACTAACGCGTCTTCGGAAGTCTTACTATGATGTCCTTAAAAAGGTGGATACTATTTAGTTTTGTATAGATTTTTAATAATGTGACTATTCGTCTGGATCGGCAAATGATAAAGTTAATGAGAGCTAAACAATTAATAGATTTTGATGTTGATTACTCGTTCACGTGAATTGAATCGCAAATGGAGCAGTTGTGAGACTCACTTCTATTCTTCTTACTTTGTTTATTACGGAAAAAATGTATATTTAACTCTGAAACATTGAATAGAGGAAAAGAAAATGCATGCACTAAAATTGAGAATCAATTTTGAATTTTTGCCTCCTACTATGTAAATCATGTCATACAATCGCAATTGATTTCTTCAAAACAGCTTTCTCCACGAACTTTATAGCTGCGCAACTCCTCACAAGTGGAAAATTCTTCGGTTGATGCATCGATGCAGTTCATTATTTTTGAGACGAACCTGTGAAGATCCGAGATTTGATTCGATTCGTGAATCGCTTGTTGATTCGACACTCGATTCGATAACAGGATTCAAATTTCAAATCGGATGCCTTCGCCTGGACAGAAATGGCCTCTATTGCTTTTGCATAACCTCTTCTCGTTAGTTTCTATTTGCATGAACGCTGCATTTCTATCAGCAGGGTCTCGGAGCCGCCCAGAGCCGGGGTGACAGGTTGGAGCCGACAGAAAATACCACGGCTGCGGCTTGAAGTTTCATATGCATTTGAATTCAGCAACTTTGCGAGAAAAGGCTGGAACGAATGCAAATGTGTCATCGTTGTAGACCTCCCAAAATCTGATGGCCTTCATCTCCTCTCAATACATAACCTGCTGCGAATCATTTGTCTGCATTTAAAAGGAGATTGCGGATTTCCTTTAGATTGTGTTTCAGACGAAAAGCTCTTGGTGGACAACATACACGTGCATTCCCGCCTCAGATTTCATGCACATATCAGGATGGGAACCGGCCGCCGCACGGCCGATCGTCCGGACCGGTTTTAGTAGCGCCAGCCGCCGACCCGGCCTCAAATATTGAAGACCGGCGCGCCGACTACTCATTGCGCCGCCTGCCGGTTAATTTAATTAGACCCATGTCGACCGTTGACGACTTTTAGTCGAGAAATTGCAGAGTCAATCATTGCAACATTAAGAGCATGTAAATGTAACATCATTAAAGTTTAATAAGTCAGATAGAAGGTTAACCCATTCATGCCCAGCGTGACCGAGTGGTCACACTTGGAATATCAGATTTGATTGATGTTTCCGACATGAAAACAAATCGTTTGACTTACGACTTTGACTTTTGTTTAAAGTTATCATTCTAAATGTCATTTTACTTCAGCAAAAATTTGAAAGTTTCAGTTATCTATGTCATCAATTGAACTTTGAAAATGGCGTCTGCAAAACTGTCTCAAAAAAGGTAACTTACATTATTTTACATTTCACGTGCGAGTATCAACAATGTTTCTCAAGATTTTTTCTGTGTAACTTGTATCTTGATATTCTGTTAATTATATATGATGCATCAACAAACACTTCCGCTCCTTATCTAGAGAGAAATTATGAATTTCAAATCGCCGTGACCACATGGTCACGCTAGGCATTACTAGTGTGAAATAGAAAAAAGATAGATTTTAATTTCATGTCTTAAAAACGCTACAAAATGCATAATCAACAGTGCTTTATTTCCCGAAATGATGAAAATGATAGAAAAAATGTTGTATACACTAGGATTCGAACCCTGCTCTGACTAAAGCGGTAGTCGAGTACTGTAACCACTGCACTACTACATCACCGATACGATGCAGCTTTTTAAAAAGTATTACCATCACTCAGTGTTTACTTTTATTTAGTTTGAAGGTTCCGTGTATAAGGAATTATTGGCAAGATGCTTCTGATCTAAGAAACCATCTGATCTACAGGAGCTGCGAAGAAATAGATTCGAGAGCCTCATGAGTCACATCCACTTTGCGGATAACAGCAAAATCAATCGCAACGACAAGTTGTACAAAATTCGCCCTTTGATTGACAGTCTTAGAAACAATTTTCAGAAACATTTCGTTCCTGAGCAAAACCTTGGCTATGACGAAGCCATGATTCGTTATTTCGGCTCCAATTCAATGAAACAATTCATCAGAGGCAAACCTATTAGGTTTGGTTATAAAGTATGGTGCCTCAATACACCTCAAGGCTATCTGATCAATTTTGAAGTATATCAAGGAAGGAATCTTGTCGATTCAAATGACAAATACGATAAATGCTTTGGAAAATCTACTGCACCGTTTTGGAAATTTATAGATCAATTGCCAAAACTACCATTTTCATTCTTTTTTGACAATCTTTTCTGTTCTGTCCAACTTCTGTTAGAACTCGCGCGACGTAATCTTGGAGGCACAAGGACAATGCGGCCGAACAGAATCTCAAAAACGGTCTCTTTGCCAGACAGAAAAAGTTTTCAGAAGGCTGATCGAGGTGCTCGGCAACTAATAACAACATCGGAATAACAATTTGGAAGGACAACAAGCCTGTCATCATTGGATCGAACTGCTACCCTTGCAATCCTCTCCAAACATGCCAACGTTTTTCACGTGAATCAAAACAATATGTCTCGGTTCCAGTTCCCAACGTCATCAAAATGTACAACGCAAACATGGGTGGAACAGACAGACTCGACAATAACGTCGGTAACTATCGAACAAACATAAGAGGAAATAACTGGTACTTCCCTATTGTTACTTGGCTATTGGACGTAGCAGTTCAGAACGGTTGGTTGCTTCATAAAGCGAGTGGTGGATCAATGACATTATTTCAATTTCGCCGCGCTATTGCTGTTTCGTACCTAGAAGAGCACGAAACAGAGCCAAGAGGTCCTGGAAGACGTTCAAATAAAGAAAATCTTTCAACTGCTGGTAATAATCCATCTTCATTGCTAAAATTTCACACATTTCAACCTTTCTATGTTCCTATTTCAGGCTCAGTTCGCTTCGACGGTGTCAGCCATCTTCTTGGTGTCCCACCAAACAACAAGCGTCGGAGGTGTGCCGGGGAAGTTTGCAAGTCTGTGGTGCGGTCGGAGCGCAAAAAATGCGATGTCGGATTGTGCAAATTTTGTTTTGCGGATTACCATAAAAAAGCTGAAATTTTGCTTTTGACACGATAACTGCCCAGCGTGACCATATGGTCGCGACCTTTTTCTACAAAAGTACAATTTGTTTTTTGAAACGAGTGTTAAAAAGTTTTTGTATTAACTGTTCTACATTAAATACAGATGTATATTTTTTGATTTGCTGAAAAAAAGAAACCGGGCATGAATGGGTTAATTTCTTCTGACTTTTAGTTTGTATGTATGTTGAAGTTTCAGTAAAGATTTGGGCTAAATTGGTTTATTGTAATGTCAGTTTTAAATGTCATTTTTAAAAGTACCTTTTAGAAAATTGATGTTTTTCACTTAAAGTAGCATTGATTATTATTGTTTTAATGTTTCTGTGTCATATTTGCATAGTATTTATGCAAGTGAAATTCAGGATTGTTAACATATGCATTCATCTTATCTCCCAAGATGGGTACATGAACAATGTATGAAACCCACAGAATAATGGAAAATACATATCACCATCCGAAAGATTGCATTCGGAATGTATCATAACCTTGTCTTTATAGCGAATAAGTCATTAGAACGAGACATTTGTTAAGATAGAAAAATGCAATAATACATGAAAAGATATTATTTACTTTCAAATTTCAAATTGCCATTTACAGTACTAAAATGAACATAGAATGTTATACTTATAGCACTATATAGATATGCTTGAGTAAAAGTTTGCAGAAATACTTTAGTTGTAATGGATAATTTTTGATGAGGCAAAAATGCATAGATTCATGAAAAATGAAAAAATGAAAAATCAATTTAAATTTGAAATATTTTCTATCTTAAATTCAAATCATGCGAAATAGGCATCACCATTCGAAAGAGGATACTCGAAAATTATGGTAGCGCTGTCCTCAAAGCGTTTTATCCATCGGAACATGGAAATTTGAGAGCCCCCGCTGTCCAACGACGTTAAAAATCACCTGGCCCTGATAGGATTAAGAGCATGTAAATGTAACATAATTTGAGAGTATCTTGCACTTATGTTTTGTAACAGAAATATTGCGAACTGCTCTTTAAACAGTTGAAAATGATTACCGGCAGCTTATACATGCAGTTCAAACCCTTCTTTATCGATGATATAGTGTCCAGAATCCTATTTTCTAGCCTTTATGAACTTTGGAAGCATTGTTTAGTCCTCAGCCTCCTATCTATTGTAAAATTGTTTCACATCATGAATAATTTCACTACATGGGATAGTTTATATGACACGTGGAGCTTAGAGATGCAATGAATGATGGATTTCAATGCAACCTAGGGCCTTCAACCCGAACATTTGACATTGGATGGTGGAGAATTGTTTGATAAGTTAACGACACGCGATACATTTTAATTGTCGTTGTACTGAGACACTCACTGAAATGAAAAATTGATGACAAGTGAGGCGAGCTCATTGTTCCAAACTCTTATGCGTCAGTTCACGTTCATCAATGTAAACTCAAAAGATCTGAATTTAAACTGTTGTGGAGAGAGTTCGCAATTGACGTCGCAAATCACTGGAATTCCCTCACAACTGAAGAAGTAAATGTCACTTCTGTGAATCACTTTAAATCAAGTTTGCACGTCGCAGACAAAACATTTCGTAACATCAACACTCAGTCAGTAAACAAATTGTTAATCTCAGAACTTTGATCGTTAGAAAAACTTTTCTTATGTTGAAACTTAGAATTGTTGATCGCCTAAAGCTTTCTTGTGGAGACGGGATATAGATACAATTATATAGATGTATGATTATTATATCAATGTTATTATCTATCATATCAATGCACGTTTGGGTCATTATTTTGATGATCTGTTTCGCATATGCTTGATTTTGATTGGCATTAAAAATGTAGGCAGAATTACTATGGACTTTAAAGAACTCGTACAACTCATTAGATTAGTACAAAAAGTCATTACGCGTATTACTGATCACCGCACAAGATATGTTATCAAAGTGAGAATAATTGCATTGCATGATATTGTAATTGATAACTCTCGCTTATCCGGAGTGGCGTATGGCTTACCATTCATGCATTTCATGTCTGCAATGTGGAATCTGAATAATGTCTAGCAGCATAAGTTGACCAAATAATGTCTGACGAACAAACCCTTAACCAACCGGCACAGAGACGCCATAGGCATCGTTCCATCACCTACCGGCCGGGCAACCAAATACTCGCCGGTTCCAATCCTGGTACACATTATGAATGTACATTATATTTGTTCTTAAAAGGCACATTATAAAGAGAACCAAAGTTTGATGCACAAGTTTTTCTTAGTGATTTAAATGACATGAATGGAAAGTTCATTCAATATTTTCTGAAATAACAATGACTACCAGATCGCTAGGAAGGGTTGGCTGCGAAAAATGTCAAAAAATTCATCGTCTTCGGTGGAGATTTCTGCCATTAAACATCATCATTTTCATGGGTCACCAGTGATCCATCGGTCTTTCCGGTATTGAAGCACATTAGATCTGTTCTTAGTTATTCTTCTCTTATAAAAAATGCATGGTTATTCATTTTCTGCAGGGAACGAGGCTGAAAATTGGACTTTCGGAGAATGCAGTGCACCCTATCCATGTCTGCTACGAATCTCCGTGTCTGCCGAGTTCTACCCGGTTCCTGTTCCTATCAGACAAGAATAAGAGCTTAGATACTAAACAGCAGATAAGAAATAACTGCATCATATAGTGCTTTTAGACATATGTGCAATTATATTACAATGATTATGATGTGCAATTTCATCTCAATTATTTTAGGTAAAAGAATAACTAATTTGCTGTCTATTTCTTAAATGCCTTAAATTAGCGTGGATCATAATTACTAAACTGATATTCATGTAATTTGTACAAATACTAAGGATTTTCCACTATCCATAAGGTTGTACAATATAAACCGCTGAGATAAGAATGTAAGGGATAGTTTTATATTTATTTCCTTTCATATTGGAATCCATTGCAGCAATTGATGAATGTCTGACTGTGATTCTACATCAAAGCTCTGCAGTCAATCCAAAATGCAGCTCCCGTAAAACTCATTAGCTTTTCTCTGTAACTATTAGGGACTATTAGGTTTAAAGGCAAATCTTTGGAAACTAACATGTCATCGAATATTTTATTCAACTTCGGAAACTTCTCCCAAATTCAGAAATTTCAGAAAACTGCGGTCCCTAACCCATGATTATGTAGAAAATTTGTTCTATGTTATCAGTGACGCAATTGCCTTCAATTAGGGAGTGAAGCGCGGTTTGATATTAACCGTAGAACTGAAAGGAGATTAACTGGCTCACCGTTCATGTGAATGTGCTAGAAATATGTGAAAATGTTTGTTTCGCTTGTGCAGTGCCAATTTGCTTTCGATTGAGCCACATTTCATCATAGATTGTCCTGTCTATAGGACGATGACATCTGAGAATGCGTTAACATTCAATCCGATGCACAGACCGGCCATAGTTAGAAATATGTTAGATTCTCCTCCAATCTCCGGTTCTGGATGGACTCATTTTAAGATCAGTCTCAGAACACACGGACCATTTTGCCCAACATTGTGGAAACTCCATGCAAAGGATGGGAATTCTAAGATTCTTAGATGTTTTCTTCCCTAACTTCAAGTGAGATGATTAAAACACAACTTTTAGAAGTTCATCAACGCGTCAAAGTCATGAACGTGATCAATCCGACACAATCAATAAACTGATGGTGAATGCTGTCAAGTTAACTCCATGTTCAACTCACATGTTTCATAAGATAGAGTTCTGAGCAAGACTTTACGTGTAAACTAAGGAGGGATGGCGAATTGGCCTCCCCAACATCTCAGTGACCTTCACAGTCCGGTTTAATAAGGCTGACACGAAAATGCAATGCTTTTGTTTTAAAGATTGTCAGTATGATATTCTAATATCTAGATCTGTCTACTTTTGATTCCCGGAAATTAATTAGAACACAAAAACTGCAGCAATCCTCATTTCTAGGTCTATCATGTGTTCTCAGAAGGGATTGATTCAACGTATTGTAAGTTTACATTACTTGAAATATGCCTCAAAAGAAACATAAGTCGTAACTGACAAAAGTGATAGAAAGTGATGTATTTGACAATAAATACAGGGTGGCGCACATAAACCGCCGGATTATCAACTTCTATTACTCCTCAAATATTCATCCGATCGTCATGAAATTTCGACTCATACTAGTTTGGAGTATAGGATTTATGATAATTATACCTGTTGTACTGAGAATTGTCAGAAAATTCTGATTCTATTGACCGAATGACATGTACTCATTTTGTTGACATCGAAAATCTAGATCAAGTTAATTAACTTAACATGAATCGTATTCTGCACAACGAATTGTGCGCAATCTTGAAGTGAATATTGTTCAGTTACTTCCATGTCATATAAAATACCATTCGACTCACTATCTGAAAAGAATCGAACATAGAAGAATGGATGATTATTCGGTTGCAGAACGAGCAAAATGCGCGGCTTGGTACGAATGGCTCAAGAGTCCATTGGAGGTACAAAGGCTTTATCATTCAGAGTATGACAAGAACGCGGGAGCACCGGATGCCCGTACCATAAAGCGGCGGCACACAAACCTGTTGACCAGTGGTAGCGTGGTGACTGTCAAGTGGGACCGGTCATCTTCTGAACGAACGGAGCAGAATGTGGAACGAGTTGTAGCACTTTGAGGACGACCCAAACACATCTACCCGTCGTGCATCTAATGCCCTTCAAGTGAGTCGCCGCACTATCCAACGCATCCTCCATGACTATGGATGTCATCCGTAAAGGTCCAGGTGGTGCAGTGATTACACGAAGAAGATCTGGAAAACCGAATGGAGTTCGCAGAACAGGAGCTACAGCGCATCCAAGCCAACCCGAGCCATTTAGTGGAACTAACTTGGTCCGATGAAGCACACTTCCATCTGGATGGTGGTGTAAATCGCTACAATTGTCGTTATTGGGCCAAGCAGAACCCTCACTGGATCAAGCAAGGGTCTATGCACTCGCCAGTCACCACCGTCTGGGCGGCAATCAGCCAATCAGGTATCTACGGACCGTTCTTCTTCGACACCTCAGTCAACAAGGATCGGTATCTGAAGATGCTACAGGAGGACTTTTGGCCAGCGGTGCAGTCGGACAGAAGAGGCAGAAGCATCATATTCATGCAGGATGGTGCACCTCCACACTGGGGACTTCATGTGCGTGAGTGTTTGAACAAGAAGATGCCTAACAGATGGATGAGACGTGGATCTCCTAACATGCCCTGTCCACCGCGTTCACCTGACCTGACGCCTTGCGATTTCTTCTTGTGGGGTTTTGTCAAGTTCAAGGTTTACCATACACCGCCAACATCCATGCAAGGACCGCATTGAAGGACCGCATCATACAAGCATTTCAAGAAGTGACAACTGAAATGTGTCGAGAAACTGCTCTAACCTACCAAAAGCGACTCGAATCCGTCCTCGAGAATGGAGGAGGACACGTTGAAGTTCGATGACTACTAACACTTTTTTCTTATGTTTTTCATTTAATAAATGTTTTCTATGACATTTACCTTAACTCGTTTTGGTCATTATTGATAAAGACGTGGGGGAAATAAAGGGAAAAGTTTATCATTACATTTTACATGTTAAGATACATTGTTGGTATATCAATTTTACTACATGTCATTCGGTCAATAGAATCAGAATTTTCTGACAATTCTCAGTACAACAGGTATAATTATCATAAATCCTATACTCCAAACTAGTATGAGTCGAAATTTTATGACGATCGGATGAATATTTGAGGAGTAATAAAAGTTTAAAATGCGGCGGTTTACGTGCGCCACCCTGTATTATCATATATTTATTTTTACTGTATAAAATACGTTGAACAATGCGAATAGTCCTGATATGTCAACCAATAAAGAGATAAATAAATAGTGATTATTATACATTCAAAACTTCAATGAATTTACAATCTATTGCAAAGTCAAAAAATTCATGAACAGGACAAATTACCAAAATACCAATTGCTGACAAAGGATGTTTTATTTACGAATTCAAAACAGAAAGCTCGGAATAGAAGTAAGAAAGCAATGTACAAAATGCTGCTGGAAAACGTCACACAAGATTGATGCATCATTTATTGATTTCCTGGAAACGGTCATTGCTTCATAATTCTTATTCATTCTAAAAGCCTGACATTTTAGAGACTTTCAGAAAAGTTAGATTGACCAACAAAACCTACAAATACGAATATGTCAAAGACTCCCATTAAAAGTTCGATCAAAATTGAGACGAAATTCAACACGTCTCTATACGACTCTTTTTACTGCGATGCCTCTTCTCTCATTGATCATTCCTCAAAGTAAGCTGCAGGAGAATATCTCAATAATCTCATGAGAAAAAGGACGATCAGAAATATCTGTACAAGTAGAATGAAACCGCGGGATGATGCGGATCATTGCCTAACGTTGTACAACTGTCAGTAAAGGATAAGAATTCAAAGATGTCGTTTCGTGGATATTCTCTTCCCAATCACTTTAAATGAGATGATTAAAAACACAACTTTTAGAAGTTCATCGACCGCTTACGTCATGAACATGGTCAGTCTGACACAATCAATCAAATGATGATGAATGCTGACAAGTGAACTCCATGTTCAAATCATCTGTTTCATAAGATAGACTTGACTGACATTCAAACAAAGTCAGATGCAGCATGGTGAAAAGAAAAGTTAACAAAGATAAGACAATATGAAATACTTTCTGTATCTTTGTGCAACATGCCTCAAGATCAAGTCCAACTCCACAATTCTACAAGAACATGTAAAAGCTAGCAATAAGTTTCATTAATGAAAAACTTCTTTAAACCTCTTAATTCCTTTTTTAATAAATGAAAACTGCAGCTGGATATTGAGATTGATGACACAAAAGCCAACTGCGTCTTCTGAAGCTTTGAAGGTCAAAATGACGAACAGAAAACTGAAACTTGAAATTGATGTAGCCCTAGAGTATCGAAGTGCCCCTCACGAGCCACCACCTACAATTGGATACCCGAGTTGGATGCAACCCCCTGACCGTTGGAGTCATGAAAAATGCTCTTGGCGAGGGTTAACCTTTAAATACTTACAAAAAGTGCATGTAATCTTATTTGAATTACTTTTATCCAAGCAAATATTCCTCCTCTATCCTTCCGCGACACATTTTAAGTCATGAGTGGACTAATCTTGCTTTGGATTCCACTCAAAATTCGAGAAAAGGAGTAGAAATGAGAAAAATCGAATACTTTGATATTTGACCTTTTGATGACCCTGAGGCACCCATAAATGACCTCGGAATGAAGAGTATTAATGAAGACTTTTGATTTTCTCCTAAAAAGGAACATTTTCCGGGGAGGGAAGAAAGATTTGAGATACTTCATTTTTCCTATGGGAGCTTGGACCACCCTAAAATACAATGACAAGTAGAGATAAGTGGTCAGCATATCAACATGCTTTGATTGATATTTAGGGGTCAGTTCAACATCAACAGTAGAAATAGAAGCGCGCTGAAGTTGCATTTCAAAGGATACAGTTTCCTTCAAACCTTTCCTTTTCAATCCAATGTCAGGATTTCATTGCTTGAAATCAATTTCTGTGACCCTTTCTGACCAGCACTTTTCTTATTCTCATGTCCAAGCGGCATAATTTTCGAGGAGTACATGCAATGATTTTTCCTGTATTATTTAATGATTTCTGACATTTTAAGAAGTCAAATTCCTTGGTTATTAGACCGTCCACTCATTTCAATAATCGGAAGTGGAGTTTGGATGTTCAGTTTACTGCAAATTCAGAAATATTCTATAGAAATGCAGCAATAATTTGTTAAAATCATTTGTTAGCATCTGCTGACTGTGTTCTCAGTATGACCTGATGTTTCAGCACTTAAAACACTTTATTGAAATGCTGAATCCGTTGATACCAGTAATTTAGTCCTAAAGATCAACATAGTTGTGTTTCTGACCATTTTGCAGATGTCCGTTATCCTGTCGGCTGCATTAGATCTAAATATCAGAAAAACTAAAAGCTAATTGATCAATGATTGTTCAAGTGCAAAGGAAATGCCACAAGGATGTACAAACTGCACATGTAGATAATTCCCGAACTAAATTTCTGCACAATTATACAACTGAGCTCAATAGTCATGAACAGGAAATGCTCTTTTAAAGGATCAAAGCTGAACTCATGTTCACATATTTGAAATAAAGAGCAAATGCAGTGAATAGACGTTGTGCATTGAACCCAATTTGCCTCAGGCTTCTTCTTGTCGTGTTCGGGGAGAGGATCATTATGGCCACCCCTTCAGTTCTTCAAAACCATCAACTTGTGTGGCATGACTTGAAGTACACCTAATTAACATAATTACTCGACCATATTTCCTGAACGGGCAAACTACAGAAGTTGCAAATCAACTTTAAACTCAAAATTCTCGTCAATAGAGGAGAAAATCCAAAGTGTGGTCGTAAATGTTTTTCATGTGACTCCTGTGGATAAAATATTGGGTCTACAAAAACAGCTGCCACTCAGAGAAAGTCAAAACAAAGTTAGGAAAAGTCACTGAAGGAGACCTTCAAACAATTATTCGTTCCGGCGTGAGATAAAAAACCGAGGGGAGAGCCCTGATGCCCCCAACTGAGGCAAATAGGGTCAAACCCAGTCAAGATGCCATCTCCTACTCATCTGTTGATGAATAACGCAAATTATGCACTTCATTATTGGAGAAGTCCATCTTAGTCAAAGTTGAATTTAGTCTTAATTCATCAACAACAATTATTTCAAACTGTGACAAGTATTTGAAATTTACAAGCTTCTCCGCCTTTTCTACTTCGGTGTTGATCTGACATACCGCACATGGCTGGGATTCGCACATCTGAAACGCAGACAATTCAATAAACAAATCAGAGATACTTTGATGACGTCGTTAGCGGATATTCATGAGCAATAAAATGTAAAAAATACATTTTATAAAATATAATACGGGTAGTATGGAATTGAGATCGTCCTGTATGCAAACAATGCAGATTAAAAGTGAAATATGGAGATGGTGTAGAGCAAAGCATAAAACAAATCAATCATTAGCGATGCAGCAGATGAGAAGTAGCATTGTCAAACTTCTTCAAAATTGGTGAATACTTATTCTCTGGATTTTATCACTTGTTCGTATTAGAAATTCAGTTGTACGCAGACTGTTCACGTTTCAACTATTGAGACTTTCCACTTCATTCTAAGAATCGTTCCTATTTGACGGAACAGTGGAAGAAGTTCGTTGTTTCAATGACATTCACAGAAGAATGAAAACATGTCAGGAGGAGAGGTCTCACACATTTCTCTTTGCATCGAAGTCTTGGAGGGTGGAAGGGAAACGTGTGACGGTTGGAGGAGGAATTTGTGTTCTGAAGTTCATGAGTTAGGAAGACATCAAATCTTGTAGATTGTAAGAACCGTCCTGCGTCCTCCGCAGATGAGCAGTCTTCCACCTGCTGTGATGTCTGTGAAGTCAGGTTTCCATGCTTTTCCATAGGTGAAGATATTCCCATCTTTATCAGAAAACTCAATGTCCTTCAGATAATACTTCATCTCATCATCATCTCGTGGGCAGACCAAAGCCACGCCCTTCCCTCCGCCTAACCCTCGGACCTGCTTGATCCTTCCGATCTTTGCACCGCCAAAGACCTTCTCCAGAGCGGCGGAGACGTCATTGAAGTCCATCCAGCCGGCTCGGGAGGACGGCAGTCGACACTTGATGAAGTTATCCTCCTTCCGCATCCACTCATACCTCCCGTTGATTTCCACCGCAGGATGGGAGATGTCCGCAATGAAATTGGAAGTCGAATAGAATATGAACAACTTCTCTCCACCTGAAAGAATGGAATGATAGACAGTGTTCTTGTTTGTCTATTCAGTGAACGATATTGTCGATTAGAATGATGAATCATTTTGTTTACATTATTCGTATGTGAAATCCTTTGATACTTTCAAGTAAATCACATTTCACTCACAATAGAAGGAATCAAAATTGTCATTTTGCCAAATTTGCTTTACAGACTTGTAATTCATTATTTCTAGAACTTTCTGAGAACAACACTAATAATGAGCTCCTTTATGCATCGGTAAAGAGTCTAAAATAGTTGATTGAATTTTATTAACATCATTCGTCATAGTTTGCTGCTGAGGATATACAGAAGAGGAATTAATTCTGAACTTTTTTGTCTTTTTCGAACATAAGTTGCTATTTTTGAAGTTCATCTGATGGAGTTCATGAGGCCAAGCTCTGTTTAAGCATTTCACGCTACAGTCACATACAACTGAATCAGAAACAAGAAACAGAATCCAAAATAATAGACTGAAACCGAAGCAGAAAGCTGAAGCTGAAGCAGGAAGCTAAAACTGGAACATCACGCAAGAACCGAGCCATCAGAATGAAGCCAAAACTAAAGATGAAACCAAAACTACATGTACATGTATGTCGGAACACTAACGAAGACCGAGACATCAAACTTTCCTTGGAAAAACAAAATGATTTTCTTACTAACAGCTTTAACTATGTTACTGATAGATAGATGTACTGATAAGACAGACATAAATCGAAATGAAGAAATACTTATCAACAGGTTGAAAAAATCAGGATATTCTTCAGTCGAAATAAACAAAGCCAAACGTCCGAAAATACTAAGCAAGCCAAAAACACTAAAAAATACACAACTGGTCATTCCACATCAAATTTCGGAAAAAGTGAGTGGCGAAGGTTCTTTGATTTTCTTGAAATTCGCATATTTTCATCATTTGGGTTTATCTAGATGAAATCCAAAATATTTCGGAAAAATTGTATCGGGAAGGTCACTTGCGTGGCATTGACTTATTCGAATTTTTCTATTTTTAGAGAATTTATGAAAAATCATATACATCTTTGACGGCCTACATCACCGACCTCGCAGCGAAGTTGAGAAAAAATCTTCTTGGACTGCTTACTTGATACCCAACCAGAGATGTTCGAAGCAGAATCTTTCAGAAAATTTTTGAAAAATCGAATTTTCAACCATTTCTTAAAAAACGCAAAAATAATTTTGAGGTCACTTCTCCCACAGGCGACTACAAATGCATCCAAATGATAGCAAAAAATATTTAGAAAATCACCAGGGATCGGGAAAATGGTTTTGAATCTCAAATTATATGAACAATATTCAATTTTTAACATTTTTGACTCAGTCCTGACAATTTCTCGCAGCAGCTACGCCAATTCTGCTAGGTCGAGTATTTTACGCTTCACATGATCTATCTGAAACTGTGATCAGAAGGAACTTTTTCCACCCAGAAGTATGATTTTTTTGAATTTGAAATGTGGTAAAATTAGATCATTTTTTGTGCTGCTACTATCAAAATTATAAGTAGTATGTGCTTTGCAATTAGCAGATTGGTAATCTGAATGAAAGGATATACTCGATGACTGAAGGAAATAAATTTATTTATTATTATGACTCATATTTTCAAAGCAAAACATTTCAACTAAGTTAACTCTAGTACCTATTTCAAATCTAGGAAAATCTTTTTCAGAATTAGCATGGCCTGAAAACTCCTCTACAGTTAACTAGTGTTGGTTCTTCAATTCTCTTCACGCTGTCCTCCCCTGGATATCTGTGAATATCGGGAGACTTGGAGTACCTGAAATATTGTCCTCCTCTGGCTAGTGTACTGACTTGCGCCCAATTTTCACCAATCGAAATTCTTTGTCCAGTATATTGATCGCTTAAGTAATCGACAGAGACCCAATCATTTGTCGAGCAATTTTCTTCTTCAGTCAAATGAGAAGTAAGTAAATAAAGTTCGGTCTTATGTCTAATTTGGTTTACAATAACCTTACTATTCTTTTATCTTAGAAAGGTCGAGATGAGAATTATCTACTTCTTAATTTAATATGTTATGGCTTAATCCGGCACAATCTGCCGTCAACGATTTTTTCTTGCATTCATGATGGACAGGTGTAATACTGTGAGGGGAGGACAAAGTGAATTATAGACACTTGCGAGGAAAACTTTCCTTGGTGGTCGTTTCCTAGAAGTGGGCGTTCAATGTCTTGAGCAGTTCAGCCGATTTGATTTCTGATCTCAACACGTATGTCTCCAATAGGCCTAAGTTTCCAATACATGTACTGTAGTTATAAGCTACTTTTCACCCTTTCGAGCCGAAATGTTTAGTCCTTTTTTGGACGAAGCGCATCGTCGACTGCAGCCAAATAGTTTCGTGCTTATTTCAAGTCTTAGGATATTTCCGACTAATTAGTTATAGCGATTAAAAAAAGATGATGACCTCTTTCATGCATTTCTGCAACCATGCACTATGCGCGAAATATAGGCGGCTCCCTACACTGTAAATCGCTCAATACCAATCACATACGAAGGATGCATACCAAGATATTTTTTTGGTATATTTCTGTATGATCTTGGTATATATTTGTATGCTCTTCGCATATTATTTCAAGTGTGGTATGCTTTACATACTAAAGCCATACCAGCACAATGTTAAAAGAAAGCATCAATCATGTCCAAAGTATGTTGATTTAAGGCTTTTTGTCAATAAAGATCACACTAATGCTACTACTGCTTTGTAAATAGTGAGATAATGACATTTTATAGTCAAACTAACAATACTGAATTCGATTTTTATACATGTAAGTCCGAGGCATTTCATAAATAATCAATAAGTATTCAACCATCAACAATTATGCATTATGTAATTTTTGGAACTAAGCTTATTATCAATCCAAAATAAAGACACATTATAATTCATGAACACAAAAATAGTTATGTTTGAGATATATATGTCAACATGGCTGCTCGAAAGTTATCGTTTTATTGAAATGATGTTTATCAATTTAGTTCAAGGAAATGAGCTAATTATGAGTCTTGTGAATGCTATAAGACAAGTTGCAAAGATGACATGCGGCTTTAATTCCACAACAAATTTAATCTAGTTAAATACCACACTTTCACAAAGAAATATTCACAGCTGGTATTACTGGAAAAAAGTTATTTGTAAGTAGTATGTAGTATAACATATTTTTTGCCATATGACATAAAGCTATTCATACGAAAGACATACGAAACACATACCAATTTGCATCGGGTCTCGTATATAAAACATACCAAGAATTCGTATTTCAACGTAAAACAGCCAATCACAGTTAGCATAGTTCGCATCGTTTACATACCAATCACATACGAAAGTAAATGGCCATTCGTATGAAAAACATACCAGATTTCTTTATATATACCAGAATCTCGTATCAAATGTTGGTTTCAAATTGTATGTAAACTTGGTATGTGTTTGTATGTAATTTTCGTATCCAGCAATTTACAGTGTACATGCACAAAATATTCATAAATTTTCAAGCATATTGCTTGGTTTAGACTGAGTCACGGGAGCTTCGATGCCGTGTGTGTGAAGGATTCCCAGAAATTTTTGGATGGTCCGTTATAAGCGGAAATTGCGGGAGACTAGCACATTACAGCAAAAAATTCTCATTTATTCATCAAATTTGAAGTCCAAAAGTATTCATCGAGACGACTAATTCAGGGAGATCCAAGAAGTAACTGATGCTGATACACACCTACTCTCAGCGAAGGCATGAAATAACTGGGACACAATTTTATCAAGCTGTAATTGTGGATAGACTTAATAAACGCTTGTACCAGAAACTATACGTACTGCGTGATTACTTAGCTGTATATAAGTAGAAATTGTGTAAATGTTTACCGATAATCTTATGAGCTTCTAATTATGATCGTTTTATCAATGAATAATTGCCGCGACTCTAATAGCATCCACGAACTTCTTGCCCAATTATTTTCTGGCGAGAGACACTTATGATCTGTTTACCGGCTTCACGTGTTGATGAAAGCAGGAAGTCTTTCCCATTCAATTCCTCGGTCTGTGTCTGTGATTCATTCATCTTGTCTGTAGATAATTAAGCAATTCGGTCAGCCTTTTGCCTCTCAATAAATTTAGAAAATTTATCTGCCTTTCAAATAATAAAAGGAAAATGTGAAACGTGTTTCAACATTTAACTGTTTACGGTACTTACAGCAGATACGAGCAACAGAGATTGCAAGGGATGGTAGAAGATTATTCACCAGACCGGAGTTGAAGGGTGATGAGCAGCTGTCTCATGAAACTTTATGGCGTTCAAATAGTCAGAGGAGTGACCCACCGGTTTTGAAGGGAACTCCTCTTTGGACTTTGAGGCAGCAGGTTGAGTCAGGACGAATCACCTTCGCTCAATACCCTTGTCATTCACAGGGCGTTGAGCGAATGGTCAAAGTCGTAAGCAAAGCAGCATCAGCTGTTTACGGTGCTGAAGCTCGCGATGGTTGGATCCGAAACACTCTCAACAGTAGAGAACTGATGCCATCATTTGACTCCAAAAAGGACTTTCGTGCTTGATCCCATTCTGTGTGCGTGTATTCAGTTGATCAAAGATATGTTGTTTTAGATATTACGACTGTTCATTGAACATATTTTGCTTTTATCTCGAAGTGAAACTGTGATGCCTCTCTAACTCAAGAAAATGGTGAAGTAACCAATCAACACCGCAGAACAGGGCTTTTCCTTCACCCTTTGAGAGCAGGGACATAAAGGACCGAGTGCTATAATTTAAGCTCACTTATTTTCACTAATAAAATCATTGTGCTCGCTTGAAAATAGCGGCGATAGAGAATGTCTGCCACAGGGAATATCCATAAAATTATGTATATGTAGGCCTATTTTATGACAATAGCCTATACAGAAGGCTCACGTGCAAAGCACAACAGACTTACGTGTGCACACATGATACATATTCATGTCGCACTTTGAAGCTCCTAAAAATCTAGTCTCTACAATGTTGGTTCGAATTCACGACAAGAAAGTGTCAAATTCAAAATTTGCAAAAATCACATTTTTGGTCATATTTTGAAAATTTGCAGACTTTGGAGGTCTCTCAGAAGGAGTTCGTTATACTGAGTCATTTAAATTTTTGCTTCAATCAAAAGAAGCTGTCAACATGTACTTGCACCTAGAGTTTCAAGGCTCTAGCTCAGTAGGAAGTACTATGTAATACAGCTTCAACTAGCGTAAATTGACGAAAAAAATAAAAAATAGAAAATAGTCAACAAATAGATGGCCACTGTGGGGATAGTAGACCTTGTCCAAATTCACTGAAATTTTGTATAGGAGTTCAAAATAACCATAGACCAAAGACTTGACCACCCAAATTTTGATTTTAAAAATTTCGATTTTTTTGATCCACCCTACTACTTACGGCTGAGTTACCTTTTATAGGTTCTTTTATTCCTCTTTATCCACATCGATCTTTAGGAAAAGTACATATACAGGTCTTTTAATGAATTATAATACTACCTGCCCTACCCAATGGAAACGTACCCTTGTGATAGGAATGTTGCATAGAACATCCATAAAACTCCGACGAAAACTTGTTTAAGTATCTTTTTTTTAGTTTTTAGTCTTCTTAAGTCTTTTTTTATTTAGGAAATTGGACTATGATGTTAAAATAACATTCAATACTTGTAAAACAGGACAGTATTTTAGTCTGAAAGATAGAACAAATAAGCTGATGCAATCATGCGTTGTGTATAGTTTTGAATGACGGGTTGATCCTGATACCCAATACTTGGGACAAACGAAACGCAGATTACATCTAAGAATAAAAGAACATATAAGAGGTAACTCAGCCGTAAGTAGCCATCTGACCACATGTCCAAACTGCTGTAATGACATTAATAATTGTTTTTCTGTCAAATACACAGGACGTAGTGAATTTGAAACTCGTATAGTAGAAGCGTATCGTAAATGATAAAACTCCAAAATTAAATCACACCCTAGGTCTTAATGGTAAATCTCTTCTCTTAAAAGTATTCGAATAATTGTTTTTGAGAATTGTTATTGTTTTCCTTGAATCGTTGTTTGTCATTGTCAGCGTATGAGATTATTACTTCTTGGACCTCTTAACTGCTATTCATGACGGGAATCTCTGCATCCTCGCAAAACTTGATCTGTCGTCTGCCTTCGACTCTGTTGACCACTCCAGCCTCTTGCACGTTTCCTTCGGTATCTCTGGTCATGTCTTGCAATGGTGGGACTTGTTCCTGTCCTCCCGGTCAAGAGTTGTACGTTACAATAACTCGTTACAATCACGTCTATGCAGACGACTACAGCATATTCGGCTTCTGTTCTCCCTTTGCCACTTCTCAGCTCTCGCGGCGGATGAAGCTTTGTCTTCAAGAGATCCAGCAATCGTAGACTCAACGCCGCAAGCTTGAAGTTCTGTGGTGCTCTTCAAACCGCAAGAAAGGCAAGCTCCATTCAACCCAATCACTGTCAATTCTCCCAGTGTCCTAAATCCTTCGGTGTTTCGTGAGTGCATCTTGACTCCGATTTGTCTAGCAACGTGTGCACTGTAAGGCTGCTTCGCCTCACTTAGCAAATCCGGTCCATCCGCCAATCACTTACAATGCCTTCCTTCGATCGCTCGTCGTGTATTCTTCATTTGTGTTTTGGTGATCTCCCAAACATCAAGCATCGTCACAAGCAGTCCATTTTTAATACTGCCGCAAGACTTCTCGGTCAACTCCTCCAGCCACTCTCACATGAATACCAATCCCCAAGAACCTCCACTGGCTACGCATTTAAGAGAGGATTCACTTTCGCTTGCAGTGCTCAGCTTCCGATGTCTCATTGATTCCGCTCCTTTCCATCTCGCCGAGTCACTTCTCGGTGTACCAGAGACTGCTTCTCTCAAGCCCTTACGCTTTGCAGCTCATTCTGATCTGCATGTTCCATTCTTCATCCGATCCATCAGAAATCGTTCTTTCCCATCTGTAGCAGCACGTACATCGTGGAACTCACTACCGAATTTTGTATGTAACCTGCGAGTCTTCTCTCATCTCCTTCAAACGAACTTTGAAAACGTTTCTTTTCAATCGTTCTTTCCGTCACCAATTCCTTTTGTCTTCTCGCACCTATTTTTGTTGGGTGGCCTTGAAGTCACCACTGACATAACGTCACTTAAAAATTGCACGTTGATTAAATTAATACATGTAAATAAACTTTTTGAACTCAAAGAGTGCTAACCTCGGGCACTCATTTCTCAGTCGTATTTAGTACTCAGGTTCGGCACACGCTCTAGCTATCATTTGGGACTGCATGAATAACAGTGAGGTCATGCAAGCTACATGTATATCATATAGAAAGTTTCATTAATTTCATTGAAAATATCTGAACATTTCTCATTTTTTGCGGGTTTGCCATCATTTCTAGTCCATCGATGTAGCTGGCGCAGCGGTTATCCTTTGATGAGAATGCAATTAAATCTGGCTGATGGCCCATCCTGAACACTATAATATAGAACACATATAGAACTTGGTTTAAAGCTTCTAAACATTTTTTAAATTACCCGAAAAGTTCCTGTAATGCACTAACTTTCAAGTCGTACGAGTATTAACATAGCATTATAAATGGTTTCTGTAGCTTATCTGGTCAGGTTGGGTTGAGTTCTGGTATCTTCTTATCGGGATTTGATAACATTTCTGGACCCAACCCAATCTCGGGTTCGGGAAGGTTTTTAGTGGGAGTGAGGTTTCAAAATTAATGAAATCCGACCTGACGCTTATCTTTATTTCAGACCCTAAGCGCTATGCTTGGAAATCTTCAAAACATGACTGAATCAACAATCGATTCTGCTTACCCAACGCTTCAGATTTCTTTTTCATGTTTTCGAAATCCATGTCCAATCTTTCGATGTTGCTCATGGTGTCATTTATTGTGTTATTCAGGAGGGAGTGGAGAGACCACGTGTGAAGCAGGAGGTAAGCCAGAATTCCAACGATAACTACGGCGATTGCTGCTTGAATTTTCATGACTTGTGTAGAATTCTTTCTTGCCTACAACATGAAATTGCAATAATGAAGACAATGAATGAAATGGAATGGCGACTATCAAGTCAATAAAAGACACCAACATCTTTGGCTGATCTACCGCACTTGAAGAATAGAACCAAAGTCCGCGGTGTAGACGAGCTCGCACTTTCTTCACGCTGACTTTCTCCACGTTGACGGTGCAAACGGGATGCCAGTGAAGGTAGTCATCTCCGAGTGATACTGTGATCTCCGAGCTTATTGTCCTGTTGCTATTCACAGAATGCTACCTATAATGCTGTCGATATCATTCGGAGATGACTGCTGCACTCACTTGCATTCCTTTTGCATCGTCAGCGTGGTCTGGTGAAGAAGGTGCAAGTTTGTCTCCACCGCTGACTTCGCTTCAATTCCTGGCTGAGTGTGCTGCTGTATTTCATTGACTTTATAGTTGACATTGTTAGAAATACAATGAACTGCGACAGACCCTTGATGTCAACAATGAAAAAGACTATCAGATATTTGAAAATTCATATAAAAGATACAAGAATATCAACTCGATTCGTACTATGTACTGTTTCGAGTATTTGCTTCGTTAAGTATTTAATAATAATAAATCTTTTATAATTTGAATGATAATCATGCAGTGCATGAAACATTTATGGTGTTCTATACATTAAGGAAATCGAAGCGGTGACAAAGTAATTACGTTGCATTAACCGTTTACCGGCCGCTTACAGAAAAATTGTAAACTTGTATTTATTTTTTACTTTTTTCATGTCTTAGTGGGTCAAATAAGTAAAATAAACTACAATTTAAGAAAAATAAATTTGTCTTAGTTTTTTAAATGAATGTTCCATTTTTGGAACGTTGGCGGCTGTGATGTCGAAAACGAACATATTTTTGCGATCACAGTATGATTGCTCTAAGAATGGACGATGATTTTTATTGTATGCAACATTTTTATCTGATCTATTTTTTATTTAATTTAATGTTTTTATCATGTCATGACGTCTTCGGTATTGCATTATGATTTAAAAAATTACCATCGCCTATCCTTTTGTACCTATAGGCCTACTTAGTGAACCGGTCAATTTTCCATAAAATGAATGATTTGAATATTTTGTTGCAAAACTATTTTCATGTCCATCACATTCATCTGTCAACGTTTATTTTTCAATTACAGGTTGGCTACATAATGTCATATACTATTGTGTATGGAAATGCAGATATTTCATTTCAATGCATCAAGAAACACGTCATTATGAATGATAATCGGCCATGCACCTTTCATAAAGTCTCTTGTCACAACTCTTGCACATTTTTGTAGTGTTTCTGGAGCAATACACACATCTACCTTCTGAATACGCTTTGACGAGAAAATATTGCCCAGATTTGCGAAATGGCTTTGGTGTGGGTGTAGTAGGTCCCCCACGCCTGCGTTTCAAATTCTGTTGTCTTGACTTTGCTAAAAATGCAATGACGAGATCACGTCGAAACTGTAAATGCGGCATTTTGTCTTGCATGACATTTACATGAAATTTCCAGGCTGCGACAACCACTAAATTCAACATGTTGTTGAACAAAGTCCAGAACCATTTTTTGCTACGGAGAACAGGACGATAGGATCCAGGGAGTCTATCCATGACGTCGACACCTCCCATATACTTATTATAACTGGGAATGAGAGCTGGCTGGGGAAAGTCTTTCTTTTGACCTTGTTGTTTAACCCAGCGACGAGCGGTACCAAGTGGATGGACAGTCTCAAAATTTGATGCCACAGTAACTACAGCATTGTCTTTCCAACGACAAATAAGAATATTGCCGTCGCTTCGGACGTCCAAATCATCCTTCTCTTTCTTTTTCATAACTTTCGTTCTAGCAACAGGACATCGTCTGGTACGATTTTCTCGAATGGTGCCTGTTGCTTTTATGGTCTTCTCGCAAAGTTTGGAAAACAAACTATAACTGGAGAAAAAGTTATCAAAATACACAGAATGTGGTTCCGGGTTCTGTAATGGTTCCAGCAGTTGCATGACAATTCTCTCTCCACGAGGAGTGCTGCCAGATCGATCCTGAGCCTCTCCGTACAACTGTATTTTGAAAGGGTATCCATCTGGACTGCAAAGGGTCCATATTTTGTATCCGAACCGTATTGGTTTCCCACGAATAAACATTTTGCCACTATGATCCCCGTAATAGGGAACCATCGATTCGTCAATACTAAGAAATTTGGAAAACACTCCAAATTGGTAAAACTTGGTGTTCATAAAGTCATATAATGGACGAATCTTTGACTTCTTATCACTCCGGTTGAGTTCTATGCTGTCTGCGAAATGCAAGCATCGCTTTATCAAACGAAACCTCGAGTGACTCATTGATGAACTCTCAACATCACAACTGAGATCAAGACTCGTAGACCATTATGAATCTTCTGTTGGTAAGACATGGTAACCACTTATCAGAAGGACTCCAAAAAATACATGGAGTTCGTCTTTTTCTGTAATCAAATTTATACCATGTTGGCGTGCGTAAGGCAAGTGTAGACATGTAATCATCCGTAAAATATAAACAGAAAAGATCGATAACTGATTTGTTGATTAATTCAGGATTAGTATCGACAAGAGATGGAATAGGAGCGTCGGGAATTGAGAAACGTTTCTCTTCTGGACCACCTTCTCTCCCTCTGGAGCTCAATATCACCGTCTCCTTGAGTATAATCATTGTCGTCCACCATTACCTCTATTGCTCCAGGAACATCACCTGGTATAACATCGCGAAGAGAATTGTCATCTGTGTCTTCCTCGTCGGTAATATTCCCATTGGATGCGTCAGTTGGAGGTAAAATACAAATATCGATAGTAGCATCAGTATCACTATTGTTGATTTCATTTCCATCATCATCTTGAATTTGTTCAACAGCTTGTTCTAGAGTGAGATGTCGTCGAATTCTAGGCATGATGATACATGAAATGATTGAAAAATCTATTCACATATCTATTATATTTTAAGCTTTATCAAACCATGGATATCCATGATCAAACAAAGCAATTGAAATTCAAACTTTACAGACGGCGATAAAAAAGAGAATACGAAGAGTCAGATCGTTCAATTGTCCGACTTCTATGGTAACTGCAGATGATAATTGCTACATCGAAGCCTTATAATCACTGAATCCAGGATTGAATTCATCGTTCTAAAGTTGGTGTCAATCTTATTCAAAATACACCAGATTTTGTGTCATAAGAATGATAAATCTACATTATATGTATGATATCGACATGTTATATTATTTGCGAGTATCAGTAAGAAACAGAAATATTACATAATTCTGTTGAAAATCATTCTGATAATCATCTAATAGCGATCATTCTAATCATCGCTAATAATTTCATTGTATTAGCGAGCAATCACTACAAAAATATCAAGTTTAGTCGACTGAAGTCTAATAATAGAAATCATGTACATTTCATGCATCGTGCCCGCCAACGTTCCAATATTGGAACATACATGGAAAGATGCGTGTCATTTGTAAAATATGTGTGTTAATGAATAATAATGGAAAACAAAATATAAAAGATGAATTAAGATTGAAAAATCGATAATTGGTTTTAGGTAATGAATCATAATAGACATAAAATTTGAAAATTTGAAAAATCACTAAAAAAGTAAAAAAAATGCGTTTTTCGTGGTTCTGCGGTACTGTACTCAAAGGGTAAAATGGTTAAGTGAGTTTATATATTCAAATTTGTATGTATTTCGAGTAATAAAAAATTGTCAAAGTGTATTTGGATTACTAAATTGGATTTGTAATTAGTATTTGGATAACTAAAATCTATGTCAACAAAAGTGTTCCATTAATGGAACGTTGGCGTGTAAAAGGTTAAGCAACTTTATATTCTTGGAAGGAATTAGGATTGCAATATCCTTGAATCAGTGTCTTTTTAACAAGATGGCTAGGGAGGTTGCGGACCTCTCCCCAAACTCATGCCTTCCGCCCACCCACCAAACGATCTCAGCCTCCACTCGTATTTAAATATTTCACTTCACCAGTAAATAAGTGGTTTACTTTAAAAGTCCAGGCTTCAGGCAGTCCAACATGGTTGTCATCCAATGGAATGTAGAGAACTGTAGATGGAGCTCACAATTGGAGCGAAAACACTTTTCACATATCGTCGTCGTCATGCAAAAATGGCGTAACTGAAAATTTTCGATTTTGGAATTTTAACAGTTGCTGGTCATTATTTACATGGCGGATCTGATGAGCACATTTTCATAGCAAATCAGAAAATGAAATTGGCGTATTTTTCTTAAGAAAATTAACCCACAATGAAAATGGCGTATCTGGTTTCTTTAAATTATAATGAAATTGGCGTAACTTGATATTCACAGTTCTGAAAAATGAAAATGGCGTAAGTCATGCATTTCTAACTCTGTACTTATGGTACTTATGGATATCACATAGATCAATTATACATTTTGACCCATAAGTATGAATCAATCCATATTCTATTATATTCTGCTATTTCCTACGGGTATGTATACTTGAACGAGATTTAAAGCAAAAGCGAAGGGGCGAATTCATATTGACGAGTTCAGATATCAGTGAATGCATGAAATAGCCACAGGAATATTCATCCTCAATGAGGTAATCAAAGTTCCTTCACGATAAACATACGCATAGTTTTGTATTGTATCGTTCAAGCTCAAGGACCAACTACTGTATATTAGCACCACGGATCATGAAGAGATTTTCTCAAGCTAAGAGTATGAAAAGATATCTTACAATCTAAACCAGCACCTCCCAAATCCCACACTAGAGCAAGACATTATTTGTAACTGATAAAAAATCCTAAAGCAAAGCGTTAACGATCACGATGATTCGGAAATTCTAAATTAAGAACCTGATGTGAGTGACTATTTAATTGAGCAGCCGAATTCTGAATCCATCAACGAGAATTCCATAAGTTCCAGACGCAAAAGAATACCGAAAAACTGGAAGTGCAAGCGTGAATAAGAGAAGAATGTTAGAAGGTCAGACTTGGAAATAAGTAAAACAAGGACTCAAAAGACAAAAATATAATTCGTGTTAAAAAGAGGTGGTCAAATTTGGTAAACGTTGCCACGGAACCAATTGTGACAACAGAGGATAGTATTATTTACTGCTATTGGATAATAATACTGTAGCAGTAAATAATACCCTTGATGAAGCCTACGGCGAAAATTTGGGAGAACTACCTAGTTGTTTTATTTATTTGCGGAAGAAGGGCTAATAGGCCAACAATTAATTGATTTTAATTTCAAAAACATAATTTGATCCGCAATGGCCAAAATTTTGGACAAAATTGTAAATCTCAAGCTGATGATAAGATTCTTGTTTGTGTACAATGTTCCAAAATACTTTCCGAATATCGCATCGAGCTATTCTAAATTGGCTAGCAAAATCCACACATGGATTATCTAAAAGTAGCATCAATATTTCGAGGGAAATAGACTCATTGGTCAAAATCTTGTCAAGCAGGAGCGCATTGATATTGCGAAACGATTTGTTGATTCTTTGGACAAAGTTTCATCTCACTATTGCAGAAAGTCAAGTGACAAGCAATACCTTGGCCATGCGAATTCACGAGTGCACCAAATGTACATCAGAAGTATGTTGTCTGGTTGCAACAACAAAATGAACGGCAAAATGACCCCGTTTCACTCCACTTAAAATTGAAAGACAGTGCTAGCTAGATATGAAACGAATAGATACAAAGAAAATGCAAAAGCCCGCGATGGAAGCTTGATTACTATAACTGCTGATGTTCAAGCGGTCCAAACAATTCCGACGTTGAACGCAAGTTGTTTGTATTTTAGAACAAAATTGAGCTTACACAATTATACTATCTACAACAACTCTAGCCAAGATGTCCATTGCTATGTTTGGACTGCAATAAACGGCGGTCTATCAGCAATCAACTTCACTAATTGCTGAATTGATTATTTTGATAATCGGCTCACATGTGAAAACAAAATTTATTTGGAGTGATGGGTGCGGGTCACAAAATCGAAATTGCACTCTCATTTCTTCCGTTTCACAATGAGCAAAAGTGAATAAAATCATTTGTTTTAAATACCTAGAGAAAGGACATACACAGATGGTCGATTCTGCTCACTCAAAAAATAGAGAAACTCCAAAATAATATTGACCTACATGTGCCCGCAGACTACTGTAATTTGGTTACATCTGCAAGGAAGAATCCTTCTCCTTTCAAGTGCAATTATTTATCCTACAGTTTCTTCAAAAATAATGAAGAAATACAGACACGAGCATCCGTCCGAACAGGCTATACGAAAGGTGACTGATGCGTATCAGAAGTGAAAGAGTATAGATGTGATCCCTCCGGTGATATATTCTATAAGCTTTCCCATGATACTTCAACAGGTTTCACTTTTCTGCCACAAAGAAACCGAAAGAGCATCTCTCAATTACAAGATCCATACTCCGGTTTGATCCCCAACTCCCGAAGAAAATTAAAAGACTTGCAAGAAATCAAAAAAGTTATTAATCCCGATTATCATTCTTTCTATGACAACCTTCCCTACAGTGTATAACAAATATCATGCTGTGTTCCATTTTGCTGAATACTCTGATACATGTAAGTATAGAATATCAGAATATCAGAACGTTTATTCTCAAAGTAATGACATTTCAATATTTTCATGATCGAATACTGTACTCCTGTTCTGTTTCTTTTAAGTTAGTGTATTTTTACTAATTGTTTCGTGTAAGTTGCTTTGTATGTGAAACATCAACATTTTCTGATGAATCATACATGTGCATGTACACAATTCCGTTAAAATATTCGCTTTTATTCATTGCGATAATTTATAGACTTCGTGTATCGTATAGGTAGGTTGAAACTACAGTAAATTATGGCCAAAGGTATTATCTACGAGCAGAAGAAAGTAGCGTAATCAATAAGAAACAATTGAGCTGTGAGATTAAAGGTACTGCAACTCTTACCATATCATACCTGTAGAATTCAGGATAATGACAAACTACGAACCATACATTCTGGATTACTTGACTTCTGATAATTGCCTCCTAAGGAATCATTATATCGTTTTCAAGTTTTCAATAAACTTTCATGTACCTTTCAGATTAATGACTTACTTATTTTTTAATTAAGGCAACTTATTTCTTAGGTCAAAAATGCCTAATGCCTGCTTGCTATGGCAAAAATGCCTGTAAAGTAACAGAAAACTCAATAAAATGTCAGTAAGAAAATGGCGTAACATACCATTGACGGCGATTTTTTCAGAATGAAAATGGCGTATCTCATTATTGCAACTTTTTTGTCAGAACAGATGCTTTTATTGGAAATAAAAGTTATATATTCGAAGTTGTGATGTTGTCCTCTATACAATGGTATTTGATTTGTCTTGATTATGTAAATTTTTTCAGAGAAAAACGTTTTTCGTGAATTTCTCGAATCATGCTTTTTTGAGTTACGCCATTTTTGCACGATGACGACGATATGCTGTACAGTACATGATGGATAACTTCCTTTTTTTGCCGATATCTGAAAATTTCCTTGAGACTTACGAGTACTCTTGTCTCATGCGCGCGGCCCACATCTCCTCTGGTTGACATCTACTTTCAATTGTATTCATTTTACATGAAGTTTACTAATTCAACAAAAGGGAAAATAACTGCGCGTCTTTGTGGATTTGAACCACCTATCTTTGGCATTCTAGGCCTGAATCAGTCTGTCCTCACCATGCCATCCATGGGCGCAGCCCGAAAACATAGTGCAATTTATACTCCATTACCCATCATTCCCGTCTCTAATTTCCCTTCCAAGTAGCGCATTACATTCGTTCCTTTAATTAAGGAATACTGTAACTATGATTGAAGGTGTTAAGTGATGCTAACATTCAGATAAAGCCTCATCAACGCACGCTTGAGGAGTGACCACCGTTTATGGGACTCGGCGGGGTACTGTCGAATTGACTCTCGATATTTCTCCCCCACCGAATGAATGTTCCTTAAAAAGGCACTGAATAGGAATACTTAACCGACAGTCTTTCAATGTTTTAAATAGTTTTTCTGTCATTCATATCAACACGCATCATATATTATGTTGACAACACATTCGCACGCTCAACTCCTGTATAACTTCAATTATTTGTCACATTTTAGTCACTTTATCATGAAAGATAATAATCAGACCAATCCATGATGATGATTTATTAAATGGTGGAAGGGCATCAATTAGTTTGTATCATCTGAAAATTCTATAAATATGGAAGAACTATATTTCCTATGAAAGATGAAAATTTCCTGTTAGAAATGTTCAGTTCATGCTATATCTTACCATGTAGATTCAAATTTCGGAAGGTCATAAAGATGTTCATATATAGATTATTGCCCTGATATCTGCAGAAACGACAGAGAGCTGACAAATCCAGGAAGGAATATTACGAATATAGAAATCTCAGAAGAAGAATATCCAGCAAAGAATATCTCCGAAGGTTGGGAGAAATGCCAACCCTGAAGACACTCTTCGACCACTCCTTCAATCAGTAACGAAAGATGTGAAGTTTGTGTTCAACAATAGTTTGCACCAGGAAGTCGATGGCTTTGCAATGGGTAGTCCACTCAGTCGTTCGTTAGCGGACGTGTTTGTTATATATTTTGAACGTCATCTTGGCTCAAGAACAACCAAGTGCCGCCTTCGTCCGCATGCTCGATACGTCGATGAAATCCATGTGGTCATTGACCGGCATCGGTTGACCGAGTTTACGATATGAACGACCTAGCCTGCTTGCATTCTTTCCTGCAGTTTTACTATGATGATGGGACTAATTTCCTCGATTTCAATCTGCACCGAGATGGTTCGGAGATAAAAATTTCGGTTTATCGCAAGCCTTCTTTCACCGGTCTTTACATCAATTAGCCTTCTCGTCCAAACGATATTTGATCAATATAGTAAGAAGCCTGTGCGACCGAGGAAGAAAGCTTTGTTCTGCTGAGTTTCTCGCTGAAGAGTCTGCTTTCTTACGAGTTGTTCTAAGCAGAAATGACTGCCCTTCCTTGTTCATCGATAAGCACAAGCAGTCCATCATCAGACAGTAAGTTGTATCAGCGGCAAAGAAGAATATCCTATTAGGTATTCAGTACATTGGAGAAGGACCTACCCGAGAAATGAGTCACATCAAGAAGACAATTGAGCGAGCAGCCTACCCTCATCTCAACCCGGTGTCGCGGTATCGCGCGAGGAGAATCGCAACCAACGCTCCTACAGATTCTATCCGCCAGCTTTAAGACAGCAGATGATCAAGTCTATGTGGGCAAGACGAAACGGACTGTTTACAAGCGTGGGATACACCAAGGTGATGTGAGAACAACATGCCTCGACCAAGGCCTCAGCAGCTTCCATCCTCGTCCATCATACAGCATCACTTGTAGTGTCCTCATCCTGACTCAGAGCTGTGAAGTTCTGCAAGCTGTAGTGGAGCTCCACATCAATGAGACGGTGCTCACACAATTCTCCAAACCACCGCTGTGTAGACAGGAAGAGTTTACTTATATTTGTACTTTGACTCTTTGACTTTTCCTCTCCAACTTATTTTGTAACTGCTTCACTTTACTTATAGATTTTGTTAGTAACATATGACAATTTTTATCAGCCTTTTTATATGCAGTATCTTACGTAGCGTAGAATCTGATGTCTTGGTCACTGAGTTGTATTCGTGTCCGTGATGTTCTTTGCTGGATTTGGCATTTCACTGTCTTTTCTGCCGTCAACCTTGGAAGAAGCAGCGTGACATCAGGGCAATAAACATCTTTATGAACTTCCGTGTTTCGAATCTAGTACCGTATGCGGAATAGTGAATAAACATGGTGTTTTCAATTATCTTATCATCGCTAAACTATTTTCATGTTGACGAAGAGAGACTTGCAACGATTCCTTCTCCGTCTGAAGCTTCTCGTCGAATCTCTGCTGCTGTTGACGAAGGGACATCTTCACCAACTGTATTTCCGTCTGAAGTTTATTGTGGAATCTCTGCTGCTGTTGACGAAGCGATGCCTCCACCGACTGCCTCTCCCTCTGAAGCTTCTCATCGAGATTCACCTGCTGTTGATGAAGTGATGCCTCCAAATTCTGCTCCTTATTATGCAATTCTTTGAAGCTCTCGCTTTGATCATGCACAGTTTCCTGAAGACAACAAATGATTTCATGCACGGATTTCTGTTCATTTATGAAATCAGTGCTTTTCTGCTCCAATTCCTTCATATGATTTTCAATATCAGTAGCTCTTTCATACATGGAGACAATAGAGGAATTTAATTTCGTCACTGCTTCTATCAACTTGCAACTGTCCAATGTCTCTTCTTCGCACATACTGTCCATTCTTGTCAGCAGTTCATTTAAGTCTTCTGCAATAGGAGAGAAAAAACAAATTGATATTCCCACGTAACTATCATGTTATCTAAGTAAGAATGATTCAATATTGAAAGATACAAAACATAATATCAAATATCAGAACTGTAAAGAAAAATGAAAGTTCCCAGCATTTTCAATATCTAGTCATAATGAACTTCTATGCTGTGCTCAAAGAGATAAATTGCCATGTCTGCGTGTTTGGGTCTCGAGATGAGATTTTTAATAATGATGATCACGACCTGAACTAGTCCCGAGGGACAAGAAAATCAATTTTCCATTGAACGTAATACAAATTCATCTCTAGATTCTGACGAATTATATGATTGACACCGCGTTCAACGTACACAGTCAGTAAATGTAGACCGTGAGGAGTCGGTATAGATACTATTTCCATTTGATGAATTTATCATAGAGAAACATTGAATGAAAAGCCAGTACTGTTCACTTGGCAGATGTTCATTCTTCAATGTGACAACGGTAGCTCGTGTGTCACGTAATGCAACCTCCCTTAAGCATTGCGCGCGCTTGGACAATCGCGGAAGTCAAAGGGAGACATATCCTGCCACATCGCACACAATGGCAGGGATAGAATCGCGTCACCTCTCGAGTACCACCGAAAGACGAATCCATCCATGTGACTGTACTTCAATTATGCACATGATGAATGCATGTTCCGACGGATCATCATTTTTGGACAATAAAAAGTCTTTTTAAGTATCAGCCTACATGGCCAAAGATGATGAATTAAAGATGCATCAATAATGTTTGGTGCATGATATCTCATGTAATCATGTAATGATTACCTGCATGTAATCTATGCCGCATGATACGCGAGCAAAATGGAATCTAACCTTGAATAAATGATCACTGGCTTTTTTGGGGTGTGTTAATAAAAGGCTAAATTGAAGTTCTGAGCTTTATCAAACTGCAATGAGAACCATTTGTCTAGTACATGAATCTCAATTGCACATTTGATTTGACACATCCATGTTTTACCTCCATTTTATATCCATATTTAATTTCCTTAACCTATGGTGTCCTTTGTCCTATTCTATTTCCACTACCAGCATATGTATCGGTACAGTATATTAGACGTCTGTTTTGAACATGCATGCAGCAGTGTTTGGAATCTATGGTATTAGTACATTAACAGCAAGAATGACTAGTGTCACAAGTCTTAAGATTTCCATTTTTATTAAGATTCCATTAGTACATTAACAGCAAGAATGACTAGTGTCACAAGTCTTAAGATTTCCATTTTTACCAGATATTGGGCCAAAGCTGATCAATTTTAACTTGTTGACACGAGAAAGCGCCATTGAGTTCTTTTAAAAACTGATTAATCCAATGGTTGCAGTAGCATTGCATCCTTACACTTGCAGATTGGAGAGCGTCATCAGTCCTCATTAGGACTACTTCAATTAATAATTAGAATTAGTAAGCATTATATTCCATTATAGATGGCTGCTGGGATGATTTTCATCATCGTATAAGAATCCATTATTCATATCCACATCAGTTGCTGTGACGGATTATTCAGTTGCATGTAGGCTAGATGTTAAATACGGAAATTTTGACTTGTGGTTTTATTAAAAAAACACCTTGTGCTATTGTTGCATGCCACATAAGCAGGTCTGATAGCAGTGCTTAACAGTTTCTAAAACGCTCACGTCAATACACAAGCACAGCAAGTATGCACTTTTATCAGTACTTTTCTCTTCAGTAGCTTTATTTTGCTTTGAAAAGCGACTATCTTGTTGATATGTATGTACAAGGCCATGAATTAAGTCATCAAATGTCGCAAACTCCGAAACGCTTGGAGTACAATGCCACACCGCATGTCTAGCATTCGTTCACTACAGACCTTGGCAATGAACCAAGGTGCAGCAGCTTTTTAGGTGCGGGTATGATCCGATGGTTACCACTCTCGCTCCGTATTGCCACAGATATAGAACTAAACCATACCTGCCAACTTAGCCAAACTAAGCGATAGTTCACAATTTCATCAAGCAAGTGTAATTACAGCTGTCCGATAGAAATGTTCACACTTGTACATGTAGAATTAAACCAACTTGATAAATTATCGTCAAGGCCGCCTTCGTCGTCTTCACCACTGTCACTGCACTGTCTTCACCATCTCAAATGGGCAGTACTGCATATCATAAGATCATCTTCTCCATTGTTAATTAGATCATGCAGCGTATGAGTAACCAAGAAGTTGGATCCGACGAACTACACTGTAAATCGCTGGATACGAGAATTCCATACAACCATCTACCAAAATCACGTACAATTTGAAACTAACATCTGATACGAGATTCTCGCATGTTTACAGAGATCTGGTATGTTTTTCATACGAAATCTCACTTACTTTCGTATGTGATTGGTATGTAGCAATGCGAACTATACTATCTGTGATTGGCTGTTTAACACTGAAATACGAGCTGTTGGTATGTTTTATATACGAGACCTGATGCAATTTCGTCCCTGTTCGTATGTCTCTGGTATGCATTTCGTATGAAGAGCTTTAAGTCGCATAGCAAAAAATATATGTGTTACATACTACTGTCAAATAACTTTTTCCGGTAATACCAGTCGTGAATATTTTTCTTTGATAGAGTGATATTTAACTAGATTAGATTTATTGTGAATTTTATGCTCCGCGAGATCGTCGTCGTTGCTACTTGTCTAGCAACATTAACAGGACGTTTGTTTAGCTCTATTTTATGAACTTGGTTTCTAAACATCAATTCATTCATACGATGTCTTTAGTGAAATCAAGTTGACTTATGTATCTCAAGCATAACTATTTTTGCGTTCATGAATTATAATGAGCTTTTATTCCGGATTAATAATATGCTTAATTTCAAAATTACATAATGCATAATTGTTGATGGTTGAATACTTATTGATTATTCATGAAATGCCTTTCGTGTATGTAAATTGAATTCAGAATTGAAAGTATGACTCTTGAATGTCATTATCTCACTACTTACAGAACAGTAGTAACATTAGTGTCATCTTTATTGACAAAAGGCCTTAAATCAACATACTTTGGACATGATTTATACTTTCTTTAAACACTGTGCTGGTATGGCTTTGGTATGTAAAGCATGCCACATTTAAAATAACATACGAAAAGCATACAAATATACCAAGAGAATACAGATATATACCAAAAAATATTTTGATCTGCATCCTACCTATGTGATTGGTATTGAGCGAATTACAGTGTACATAATCTGACATTCACAGTAGCGGATAACGTGATGGCATATAAATACATACATATATATTTCAATCACATGCCGAGACTCCGTAGGGTAAAAAATTCAAGAGGTGAGAACAAAAAAGGTGAGGTTTTGTTCTCACCTCTTGAATTTTTTCCTTTCGAGGCCTCGGCATATGATTAAGTTTTATTCTTTCTCTTGCCAAATGTGTCAGCTGCCGGCTTTCTACATGTATATGTACATCCACATACCAATGGTTTGTGCATAGAACGCAAACACGAACTAGCTATCTGCATTCGTGTTTGCAAGTTCAAATTTTTGTACCCGAGTTCTGAGAACAAGATTTGAATTTCTTCGCACCATATTGAAAAGCAATTTAAATTTCCCGTCAAAATTAACGAAGATAAAACGGCAAGCCTTGAATATCGTTCAAAGTGACGTTTTGTCAAAAACTAATCATCTAAAAGTCGAGTTTTCACGCAGAAAATTAAACATAAATGTAAGTAAGTTACCTGGCATATATGAATATGCCAAAATTGATGAACAAAACCTTCTTCAGCTTTGGTACTCCGAGTTTCATGTACAGTCAGCCAACTTCACAAATCTCAAAATAAACGTTGCAAACTATACAACCCTACTAGCAGGAGATGCGACCTTTGCATAAGTGAAAAATATTTCATTTTGAACTACAAAAGAGACAACCTGTTGAACATGCGTAGTGAGCTAGTGTCAAAGTGCAGGCATTGGAACAAATTCTTATTATCCAGAGCGTGCTGCGCTTGAATGACATCGCTTTTTTCTAGTGAATGATATTTATTCATTGTGTAGCTTAAGAAGACTACATGCTATGTTCTGTGACAGTTGGCTGACGATTGTATAGAGATATACTGTACATGAAACTGGGAGTACCAAAGCTGAAGTAGTTTCTCCCTTAATTTTGGTATATAACTTGCTCCTATTTTAGTCGTGCCCTTTTTGAATTTGGACATATATATGGGTCATTCCAAGACGATTCAACCAATTTTTGGAAACTTTTGTGGCACTATGTCTCAGATTTTGCTGATTTTCGGATATATGTTTGCTATACCATAGAAAACATCAAATCCGAAATATTAACACCCAATTTTGAAAATAGCGGGATCTAGAGCTATTTTTAGAAATTCATTTTTTTCCTATGTTTTGAAATTCTCAAACTTTGAATTTTTACGCCGAGGTAACTTTTTTTGTATATTCGTTACTCAATCAAACTTTGCATGCATCATTAGTTTGGTATAAAGGAATTCCTGTATGAATTTCAACGGGTAACTGGCTTGCAGAACGGAGGTACATGACTCTAAAGATGGAAAAAAATAGGGTCCGCGAAAAAACACAAAAAAATTAAACTAATCTCACAACTCTCTTTATTCTTGTGCCCATGATAACCATGACAATTGTGCTACTGTATATCAGTGTGTTTCATATCTGTGATCTTAAGCGGTAACCAGAATACAGAGAGCTACACCAGGCATTCGAGAATCGTGTTTTTCAAAAATTGCTAAAAATAGCTGTTTTCAAGCTGGGCTAACTTTTTTCTGTATGCCAGTTTTGACTCCAAATTGATACTGAAACTCAGAAACATGCTCAATTACTTGTAGAAGAAATTTGATCAAGTAACCGATAGTTAAAGTGGTATAAATTGGCCAATTTTGATTTTGCACATTTTTTCAATATATGATGTCAATATTATTATAAGTAGTATCGGGAAATAGCATTTATCATACAACAGCACTTGAAAACGTTAAGTTGATGTGCGGTAAGAAATTGTTCCCTTTGATAGATATTACATATGAAGCTTTGATATATTGCAATAGTGCCAAATATGACTTTCGAAGTTCGAGTTTTGTTGGACTAGATATGCTTTATAGTAGTAAAGTTTGTACGAAATGCTCAGGATTGATTTATCTCACTGTTTTCTGTAGTACTTTTAGTAATTTCAGATATTCTGAAGGTGAGACATTATTCACAACGAACCGCACAAGCGGCCTAATGCATTTGTAACAAGCACTATCTCAATGTTGATGTTGATCTGCAAGACAATTCGATTGTAATGGAAAGTGATTTGGTTGTATGAAATATGTAGAATCTCTTTCAATAACAGATGACTGACTTATGAATTACCATGACCATCAGTCAGCAACGAAGGATCCTTTATACAGGAAATGCACCTTTGATTACACCAATCAACAGATAAATCTCAGCTTGAAAACAATAGGCCTATTGATATTTTAGTAGCATGATATTGTGAAAACATTGATCATGAGAAGCCACTCCATTCCGTTCTGAGGTGTTTCAATAGCATTCTAAATAGATCACGTAAAAATCACATTGATCTTGTTATATGTAACCCAAACACATGATCTTAATGGACAAGAATATAATTAAGTTGTTACCTTGACAAGAATGAAATGCACTTGTATGCCTTTTTATTACCAAATGTATGACGAAGCATAACATTTTGCATTAATTTTGAAATGTAGAGTACAATCCCGCTTTAGCTTGTCTTCTTTTTATGAAACCATTTGACAATCCTGAGTTATTTTTGTATAGCGTGCAGTTTTATGAAAGGCTTGAAAATTGATCTGGCTTAATTTTTCTATTCATTCAAATTTTTCTTTAATTCAAAATATTTTTTGGTATATATCTGTATTCTCTTGGTATATTTGTATGATTTTTGTATGTTATTTTAAATGTGGCATGCTTTACATACCAAAGCCATACCAGCGCAATGTTTAAAGAAAGTATAAATCATGTCCAAAGTATGTTGATTTAAGGCCCTTTGTCAATAAAGATGACACTAATGTTACTACTGTTCTGTAAGTAGTTAGATAATGACATTCAAGAGTCATACTTTCAATACTGAATTCAATTTACATACACGAAAGGCATTTCATGAATAATCAATAAGTATTCAACTATCAACAATTATGCATTATGTAATTTTGAAATTAAGCATATTATTAATCCGGAATAAAAGCTCATTATAATTCATGAACGCAAAAATAGTTATGCTTGAGATACATAAGTCAACTTGATTTCACTAAAGACATCGTATGAATGAATTGATGTTTAGAAACCAAGTTCATAAAATAGAGCTAAACAAACGTCCTGTTAATGTTGCTAGACAAGTAGCAACGACGACGATCTCGCGGAGCATAAAATTCACAATAAATCTAATCTAGTTAAATATCACTCTATCAAAGAAAAATATTCATGACTGGTATTACCGGAAAAAGTTATTTGACAGTAGTATGTAGCACATATATTTTTTGCTATGCGACTTAAAGCTCTTCATACGAAATGTCCCCCTCATATTTGTCTGCTACTAATCACGTTAATGGCAATCTAAGAGCAATTCCACTGCCGAAACATTCGATATTTTTCACCATTGACATTGAATCGCTGTACACGAACGTACCAGTTGATGAAACTATACAAATGATTTCCGATCTCTTCATTAAAAGTCCTGACCTAAGACGACCAGACTTAACAATATTATCACTTCCAAGCCTACTTCTGAAAAATAATGATTTTGAATTTAATGCCCAATACTGCACTGTAAATCAGCACCTCCTAAAGCGAGCTAAATCACCCCCTAAAACTTTTTTTCAATGCCATATTCTACTTCCCTTATGACAATTCATCCTACAATCTTTATTCAGCAATAGACGGGTTACGCATTGAGACTTATTGCAGACAAAGCGCTCATTATATTCATTCAATATTTATCTCTTGATTTACAAGCAACCCTCTAAAGAAATAAGAACCCTTAAACCCCTGTAGTACTGTTATGCAAGAGAACGTGACATTAGTGTTGTACAATTCGAATACATAAAACAATTTATGAAATTTAATGTATTTATTAATAATCAATAATAATCAATAACATATTTGTTTTATAAAACAAATTTGTAAAATTGACACCCGGTACCAAAATGAATGCAATCACAGGTCTATTGATGAAGCAGATACAACGAAATCTCATGTATACATGTACAATGAAAATTTTGGCCTGACTACGCAATTTTTGGCGACAAAAATACAAATGCTACATAATATAATCAGTGTGGGGACAGTAAAGAATGTCAGAAACATGCAGGAATTTTATTACAGAATTATGTGAACAAAAGTATGTGTGAAATCGTAGATCAGCAGTTGCAATAAAGATAAAGCAACAAATAGAGTCTCAAGATGCGAATATCGTATAACAATCAAGTGCTAGATATGCACATCAATCTCTATTATTGTTCAAGTAAATTACGATTTAAACTAACAGATATTGCAGCTCTAAAACATCATGGAAATCATCAAGGAATTATTATAGAAAGATAGAAACTAAGGAATTCAAAGTAATTTATGGCACCAAAAAAATTCGCAGAGTTTTGCACTGATCTTGATGAAGATGTGACGCACACGAAGAAGTCCTTCCAGCAGTTTCTGCGGTGTCCAAGTACTGTCGATTGCGTTGGAGATTATACGTATGAAACAAGACTTCATGTTCCATGATGGTATAGATGCTCCATCCGTCAAAGAAAATATTTCATATTTGGACACCATATATTAGTATTCACTGACATTCCAGTCGAAATGAATGCTGAAAAGAAAAAGGAATTTTAGTTAGGAACTATGGAGTGAAAGTAAGAAGATAATTAACTTTAAGAGACAAGAACGGCGGATCTACATGTTACATGCAGCAGACTGAACAAATTATGATTTCTTCAAATATTCGAAGTTTTTGATTTGTCTGATAATTGAAAAAATAGAATTTCTTATAAACATGCATACACTGTAAACCGTAAACAGCCACTTATCGGACAATTTGTGAGCCACAATAGTATTTTGGCAGTTACTGCGTGTTATCGGACAAATTTCCTGCTTAATCAGACAATTTTCGTCTCATCGCAAGAACTAATTTACATAATTGTGTTTACTGCCTATCATACTACTTATGACTAATATATACACTTTTATTGAAATTGGATGGCATCCTTGATAATTTTCAATTACAATGTTGTATACAATGTTGTAAATAAGTAGGGTTCTTTGTATACACCTTGAGGCATGACAATAACAGGTCTGGATATTTGACGTATTAATGTTATCTTTTAATTCTGTTTTTACAATGTTTTCTTACAGCTTTTAAGGGTCTATATACTTCCTTAACGTCAACATTGACACAACGGACTTGTATAGTATCACAGTTGTTCATAATGTGCATATAAGAATGCGAGTGTGAATGAGTGGAGCAGAGTTAGAACCTATGTGATTAGAAGTGACTAGTTACCATTAGCTGATGTTGAACAGTTTGACCATATTTAAACACTTTGAGTTTGAGAGACAATACTTTTAGAAAAGCAGACAGAATTGTCTAATATTTTGGCGAATAATTGTCTCATGTTGTCTGCTCTGAACAGCCACTTTTGGCTATTGATTGTCTGATGTTGTCTGTTGCAATTGTCTGATCATTTTGGTTATGTCTACAGTTTACAGTGTACACAGAGAATATCGTGTTTTTAATTATTTTTTACGCTATTTATTTTGATATACGCCTGGATAATATAATTTATCAATGTTGAATTGAATACATGCACATATACTTTGATAAAATGACTGAAACCTCTTGTTGCAGAAAATTGGCTCCTTTCTTGGTTATTCAATGTTCTACAGATTATGGAAATTAACGAGTTTCAAATCACCAAAAAATAGCATAATATGTGCTAATAATCCATATTCACAAGTACTAACTTTCGTTTGAAACTTTTAATGCAACGCTGCACATGTTTCTTATTGATTCTCTCACTGATTGATTCTTGATTCTTCCGCTGTCTTGCAAACTGCTGAGTGTCGACAAGAAGCAGCCGTACTTATTAATCAGATGAAAACAATATGAGCGTCACAGGTTTCTACAAAACATGCATGAGCTAAGTTGACTTCAAAAATAATAACTGGAATGGGAGATCAAGATCGTCGTCAGAAATTTTATAAAAATTAAAATATGGAATTTCTCCTTTTCTACGGTGATTTAATAGCCATTGTGAAGGCGTCTGAAACTGTTCAACGTCAGATGTTTTGGTTCTATGTGAGTATAGTTCGTTTGAGGAAACCAGCATGATATGCTGATCATGAGATGATTTTATCAGAAAGAATTAAAAAAGTTCCATTCAATAGGCGGACATTTTCTTGCAATCAGAAATACCTATCATGTATTTTTACAGAATAGAAACATTATATGTTAGCTAAGTAATCTTTCAATGTTTGCGTTGATGATTGTTTAGTCTCCTATCTGTGATGGTGTCTATCTTTGCCTTGATATCATGCTACGTTGAGAACTTAATAATAATGACTAATATGACTAGAGTATGAAAGAGACTTTCATTGCTAAAATGGATTTACTTTTAAAAGTGGCCAACAGGATGGACTGAATATTTGTAGAAGTTGAGCACTTAACGCCGTACATCAAAAATACGTTTGCATCCAATAGTGTCTGGACATTGTAGAAAAACCGCGGATATTTGAATACTGACAAGAAGGATATTTATTGGCAGAAGATTTTATACAGAAGTATAGAAGTTTTAATTTGTCAGTAGTCTGTTGGCTCATAGTTCAACATTCGGAATTTCATATATTTTGATGAGTATTTATTAAGCGAATTCACAACTATATGGCAGGAGGATTTCAATAGATTAAATAAAAACGTTTAAAAGATTGAATGCGAAATTTTAAGTATATGTTTACAAAGATGTTTCTTCTTAAATGTCCGAATCAGGAAACACGGAAGACAATTATTCTACTACATAATGAAAACGAATGTCCTTCAGTGCCGTCTACTGCATTGTTTCGATGTCTATGCTATTATCTGACCATAGATTATCATACAGTTGGTGATAAATGGCTACATTAGCAGGTTACATTCAACTAATGTGTGCCTCCAATAAACTAAATACAGAATTGATTGAATCCATTGAAATAAACGAATTTTCGAATATTCTGAATATAATTGACCACACGTAAATAATACATGTGTGCATCAAAGCATTTAGAACTTTGCATTGAATCCTAAACATGGATATACCATTTCAATTAACGCTTCACATGCGTGCATCTACTATTTTTCTACCTTTGTTCGGAAACCTTATTGGACACACCACTTATAACAGATGAGTACTTTGAGCAGTTTCTATGAGTACGCATTTGCTTCTCAGAGGCTTTACCGAGCACAGATAACGCGAATGAATGCATGAAATTGACAAATACAATGTATTTCTACCTCGAAAATTTACAGCTTTTTGAAATTTATAATTTGCATTATCTGCAATAATTAATTTAGTCCCCTTATGAAAAGTGGCATTTTAACTGCAGAAGTCTTAAACTTGATTTACATTAAAGTGCTACATAGCATGCATGTATTACAACTCTTTCGAATAGGCTATCAGAGCAACTTGAAACTCACTTCATTTTTCAGAGCTGACGTTAATTGATGAACCAGATTGATCAGTGTATTTGTCACGATCGACTATCACGAGAAAATGTAGAATGCAGATTTTTGGCCATTTGGATTAAAGTCTTACTATATTACTTTTCCATTTATCCAGTATTTCGATCGACGTTGATGGGAAAGATGCATAGTTTCCTGGTATGACATCATGATGCCCATTCATTTCCAATTTACAACTGCACAACTTCAACAGATAATTTCACCAAACAATTTAATTGCAATATCACTGACAGAAAGTCAACTTGCCACTCGAAGACAAAGCCAGCTACATAACCTCGGAGAGATGAAGCGGAGAATGATTCACGTACGCAACGTGAACTTATGATGTCCTCAGTAGCAGCTATTGTTATGCGACAGCGTTCCTGTTGTCTGGCAAGCAGTGATTCACGCTCTCCTCTATGCAGCTGTTTACGACTAATGTTTATTGTTCTCTTCAGTATGTTAGCCTACTAATTCAACTTAGCCTTCTGAAATTTTAGTGTGTGGCGCTTTAGGATGCAGATTTCTTCTGCTTTAGGAGGTGCCAGATTACATTGTGGCTTCAATCCGCTGGAGCCAGTATGGATCGTTTTCAGGTTCTTTTTGCAACATTTTTATGAATGCTTGGGAAAACCATGCATGCAATTCGTTTCACCTTAAGCTCCATATTTGGTTTCGATATATCGATGATATCTTCGGTATTTGGACATATTCTGAGGAAAATCTATAATCATTTTTCAATCACTTAAACGGTCTACACAAAGACATAATCATATCTACTAATTTTCATAGAAACAAAATAAAATTCATTGATCTTGAATTATATCGCATAGATGATCGGATAGGTTACCGTCCTGCTTTCAAAGATAACGACTCTCATTTAATTTTACCTCAATCATCGTATCATCCTCAACATACGTTTCAAGGTGTTGTTTACAGTCAAATTTATAGGGCTTGATACTCATTCTGTAACAAAAGAGGATTCTAACTCTACATTAAGCATTGTTTAACCCATTTGGCAAAAGCAGAACTACACCAGATCCTTTTTACGAACAACCATAAAATCAGTCCTTAATAACACAGGCCAAAGCAAAGAATGGTAAACAGGCTTTTATAAGTGCAATGTCAATACTTGTACAGTCTACAGATATGCGTATGATTCACAATTAAGCATATCTATGGTAAAACATCACTTTCCCTATATTACATAGATTTACCTGTCAATCAATTGGAGCCATCTACTTAATAACTTGCGGACATTGCGATATTGAATATGTAGGTCAAACTTCTCGATGCATTTCGGTACGCATTACTGAATATATATATACGCTATCTTAAAATTTAGCAACAATCGTAATCCTTCTGCAATATCAATGCATTTCAATTCAAATGAATGTTCACTCACACATTTCAAATTTAATGGTCTTGAAAAATGCACTAATGAAGCCAAAAGACTAAAGAAAGAAAACACTTGGATTAACCGGTTAGATACCATCAAGAATGGATTAAATAGCACTTTAAATTCCATTTGTGACAATGAAACCAAGCTAATATTGCCTTTCATCAATTGTTCACAAAGAGTAGCCAACATTATAAACAAAATATGTTCTGAAACAACCAAAACGAGTAGAATATATACCAAAAATAGGAATTCAAAGCAAACTCCAGGCAAATAAATCTCATTAATCATGACAATAAATGCTATGATCATACTTTCTTAAAGCATGATTATGTCAGCTATTAAATTTTGGGGCTCCTACTAATGAAAAAAAAAATACTAAATAAAAAAAATTAAACTAGATGGATAATGCTTGGTTCCACTATTATCCAATCAAATTAATGTTCATAATTGGTAATTCAATTGTCCCTTTTCACATACACACCTTCATTACTAAATCATTGGCCAGAAATTGCTGATCCATTCTATTGTCATGTCATTGTTCATTGTGCCTCTCACAGATGTATAATTCATTTTCATTCCATCTACATGTGTTAATTTTCTTTATTCATCCAAATCATCGAACCTTTTTCGCCATGTATGCTACGTCCTTGATACTTGTAGATATTTGTATAGAATCATCGAACCATATCGGAACTTTCTAATCATGAAATCCACTCACTATGCATGTGCCTCTCATTGTGTATCACAGTTTCACAAATAAAATTTTCGAGGACAGAGGGAGTCCCTCGAAACTCCGGAGTCTCCTCGAATAGGTTGTTTTTGATCGGGGTCACAGTGCGCGAAGCACATGGGAACAAGCTTCCATTTCTCTCTCTCTCTCTCTCTCTCTCTCTCTCTCTCTCTCTCTCTCTCTCTCTCCCTCTCTCTCTCTCCGTATCTCTCTCTCTCTCTCCCTTTATCTCGCCGTATCTCTACCTCCGTAAAAGCTACCGTATTGGCTGAGAAAGAACTGCCTATGGAGATCACTAGATGGACCGATGGAATCCCTGCCTGGGTTATTCAGAAGCACATGGGATCAAAGATGAGGGTGACTTGACTTAAGAAGAAGGAAGTCGGAGTCAGGCTACCCTACAAAGGGGAGGCTTCGACCAATTGTGCTCTCGCTAAGCTGAGGAATGTGATCTCTGAGCTTGTCCCACAAGTCAAGCCAACAATTGTTTTCCGGACCATGAAAGCAGCTTTCGTCGAGAATGGTTACAACAAGGCAGAAAACACAGATCCTTCCATGACTTTCTACAAATCTGTCTGCTTCTGCGGAAGTGGCTACTTTGGAAGTAGTCAAGTTTTTGGCACCACCGCTCATGACCTATCAACCTCTGAGACCAGAGTGGTCGACGCATAAGTGTGTTGGGAAGATCAATGCACAAGCATTAGTTGTGCTTTACCGAAATTGTGCTGATAAATTCGATGGTAATTTACCAATCTGTGTCGATCACATAAATAGGCTGCGATCAGCCTGAAACTTTCATGATTACTTTGCTTTCCTTAGCGTCACTTTACTTCATTAATGCTTTAGTCTGACGTCAACAGGTGTCACATTTAACTACAATAGTTGATAGTTGCTATCTGCGGTATCAGATGGAACAATATCTTCACTGTAATTGCACCAGTGAGTATGTCTTGCGAAAATGCCAAAAATCATGCGCTGGCATCTTACACATCTGCAGCAGGATCTTGTAAGAAAGCATAAGATTCTACACTGCAAGGTTTCCGTATTTATTACAAGTTGAGTAAGATTAAGGTGAAGATCTACAAGATTTACCGCAAGGTTTAAGATCGTTTTCGTAAGACTGACTGCAGGAGAGGCGTTCACCGTCCCCGCTAGCTATTCCCTCATGCTTTTTCTTCTGCCCACTTCTTATGAATGCATTAAATTAGTGCTTGGAAATTGGCTAGTATTCCCTGTATCCAAACTTACTCCCATCAGTTTCTCAGAATTTACGATGCCATTTTATGATTTTTATGATATTTTACAGTATAGCTGCACTTCGGTTGTCCATACGCAGGAATATTGAGAGTTATTGATTTGGCTACAATTTTCAGTACATAGTTCCTTAGTAAATTTCTTTCTTTACTAATTACTTTTATCCGGAAAGTGATCACCGCCTTATAGAAATAGAATTCAATTGAAAAAATCCAAATTCTCTAATCAAGCAATAGTTTGATCTGAATTTCACCAAAAAGTAGTGATTCTTATAAAACAGGTATTGAATTTTATTTATACTATTTAGATTGTTGTGACAACAAAATTCAGCACAATATTTCATTTTAGACAACGTCAACATTTCAAACGTGTTCCTCACGATACTTCCATTTACATGGCCGAATTCTCTTAATTTCTTTTCAGCTACTTATGAAGCACGATTGCCTTTTTTACCAGGCAATCGATATGTTTTGTATTATTTTTGGAGATCCACATTCCAAGGTATCAAAATTCATTAAATTTGTCGCATTTCACATCATCGATATTCATTTCAATGGTGATTTCAAGTACATGGTCAGATACCGATCTAGGCAAATGTTATTAGATCGTAAGAAGAATCAAACTACTGAAATCGTGATGTACCTATAATAAATTCTGTGAATATCATTTTGTGATCAGGACAGTCTGTTGGTTTGTCTACAACAATAACATCGGCTGATATGACGTTTTCATTATCTTTACGAGCAATTCGGCAATCTTGTGGTTACGAGCACAATTCCTCCTACTCTGAAAGATGTCTGCCTTGAAGGTGCAATCAAAATCATAAAAATTACAAATCTCATTTTGACTATACCAAACTCAGAAGGACCTAGATCTACGCAAACAAATGGAATTTTGCGATTTTTCATCATCCGCAACTTGAAAGACGAATAGAGTTATTCCTTGCGAATTGTAGTTTTAAATGTTTTAGGCGATAATATACAAATTAAGTAACTTTTCTTGTTTAGCTCGCTGCCTAACCAAGTCCAAAGCCTTCTTTACGTCCGGTATTTTCTGAGTCATTATCACCAGAAGTGCCGTTGTGCTTTATAAAAGGAATTACGATTATAGCAATTCAAAAGTTGATGTTCTTTTTTTCCTTTGCAATGATGAGGATGTATGAAATTGTCAAAATTAGCAATACATGTATAATTCAGCTTGCTACCTCTTCAAGTAGCACCTCATTTCAGGGCAAGGCTGTGGGGCAACTAAAAAGGGCTACGCTACAACTGTAACGCAGTGCATGTGTTAGAAGCCTGTCCCTGCCTGTCTTTTTAGTTGTAAGTTAATGCGTTTTTATCAAGCCTGTTTCTTCTTGACGATTGAAATTCCTTGAGTGACGAGAAAAGAAACAAACGACATTTTGACATCATTTTTGTTATTTATCTGAGGTTTTATTTTGTAGCATCAAGCATTTTTTATAGACGTCTATTGTCCACAGACATAAACGTCACATGAGAATGAATAGCTACAAACAACCGATTTTGTCAAGCAACTCTTGACAAAACAATTTTTGGTGAAGTCAAGTGGTGAATACAACCAGCTGTTGATGCGCAGTGGTGATTCCCTTATTCTGGAAGTCAGTGTACTTATTTTATTATCATGCCTCTCCCGAGGAAAAGTACATGTAATTGAAAAGCATTGTCTACTCCCACGTCTGCTTAAGTCAACGTCAAGTCATCACAGCTCTTTCTAAACCGTCGGCTCTGGTAATGGAGCGCTCTACATAACAGAGAGAATTCGATCATTGCCTTGTTCTGTTAGATCGGAGAAAATGATTTAAGTAATAAAATATTTGAAAAGTTAGTGAAAAATAATGAAAACAAAGTTAAAAACATAATGAAAAATATCCAATTAGGCTCAATTGAAGCACCAATTCTAGCTTTCTTTTGTGTCATAACATGTGGTGAAGGCATCATCTCTTACTTTTGGTGAGAACTGGAGCTCGTACTTCCAATTCCTTTGACTGCTTGCTGCAACAGTTTGCAGGAATGTTTTGGAACTGTTCTTCCTCTTGTGAGAGCTTCCGACCACATCCTCTGCAATAAAAGTCAATTGTACAAAAAACTCTCTCCAGTTCCTCATTTATATCTGCATGAAACCTCGCTAAGACATTGGTGTAGGAAATCGGTTGCTGTCGTGTCTCCCAAGAGAACGTCTTCCCGTTCACCAGAACACTTAGACTCAATTCCTGTCTTTTCTCTACTCGGACAATGCTGTTGGAGATATTTGCTATTGTGCCAATCATTTCATCGTCATTGTCCAGCTTTCTCTGTCCAACTATGAGATCAATTTCCAAGTCATTCTCAAGATTGGAAACAAGTCGCTTCAGATCTGTGACTGTTGCAGAATTTGATAACCTTGTGGACACACAAAGTCCATCAGATAGTTCCACCGGGATTATTATTGGATCTACAACTATGATTCCGTCTTCTTCAATGTTCAAATCAGATAAGAGAGTATCGGCAGGAACGATGTCATCTCCTTGAAGAGCTGATGACTGGGAAATGTTTGCAATTCTCTGTCCGACACGCACCAGTCGTCGTTGGAGTCCATGGTTACTCATTATGTAAATGTTCCTGGTGATGCTGATAAGCAACTCATATACTCTCCTCCAAGGAGCTCCGAAACGCAACAGAATATCCATCAGCATTCCGATGAAGTAAATTGGACTGTTGTCTAAATGAAGGTGTATATACTGTTGTACCTTATCCTCTGCCGCGCTGTCTTGCATCTCATCATTGTCAGAGTCTTCTCCTTCAACTTCTTCGTCATCTCCACCTTCTTCTTCGACGTCTTCTTCAACTTTGTCTTCAAGTCCTTCCTCCTGCTGTTCCTCCTTATAGCCTTGAATAACTTCTTCTATAACTCCTCTCAGATTTCCGCTGTCCTCTGTGTAATGCACATTCTCAAATGTTATTCGCAGGTTCTCCCACGCATTCAAGAATGTGATTTCGGAGACCAATTCCAGGCGAATGGTTTGATTTTCCCCTTTCAACGAAGACATTTTCGAGTCCAATGTCAGCACCTGACCACCATGAGAGAATCTTGCTGCATTGAGATCCTGTGCTGGTTCCATATACTGACTTATTTCGGGGATGACTTCCTTTAACGTTTTACTTGGCCATACCAGAATCTTCCATGTCGAATTAGCTCCAGACACCTCAATCTCTATCGACAATTCCTCCTCATAGAAGAATCTCAGAAGGCCAGAAAGATCTTGCTGAATATCTTGTAGTTGTTGCTCTTCCACAGCCGGTGTTCCATCATTATTCAATAACCGGACGGACTCCGTTATCTGTAACTCCTGTTTCCAGTTTGCTGTTACCTCATTAACTGTAGCAGTCTTAGGGAATGTGTACATCTTCCGCTTCGCTGCATCTGTTCCAGCAATGACGACATCAACTTCACCTGGAGATAAATATGGTTTGATAACTGAATGAAACAGAAAAGATGCATCACCAACTCACTTTGCTCAGGAATTGCAGTCATTGTATTGATATTCTTCTTAGAAAGAAAGGAAAAAATTGAGAAAAATACTCTGAAAAGCAAATTAAAAAAGAAAGAATCAATCTGATAGGACAACAATCTCAGTAGCATCACTAACTGCTGAAGATCGGTTGGTTCATCAGGATCAGTCTCGACTCTGTAGTTTTGAATTATACAGCCCTGAAGCGTAGTTATTTCTGATGATTTTATAGTCAGTCAATAATGTCTTTTCATAATGATAGAGCTGTAGTAGAATATTGAGTTGTTATCAAGTTCTCAAAATTGAAGGAAAATTGAGAGAAATTTGGCAATTCATTGATCGCTTTCCAAACCATCGCTCTCCAAACGGGAGCCATGCAAACCGTAGACCACAGGCCATAGTACTATTTTGTCATCATGTTCATTTTTCATGATAGGCCGTTATACAGAGGCAAGTGGAAGAAGAAAACAAATGAAATTCCCTATTTATTGAGGAATGTAAACATAGAGAAAGACGCGTTATATCATAATAACAAACAAAAGAGATTCTCAATCTGATCGAGTTTGATTCGCAAATGAATTGTGTAACGATAGGCTTCGACCTTGGATAAAACATTAAAACAAGACTGCGCAACGTCTACTTTTACTTTTTTCGTCTAATCTTTGTCACAATAAAAAAACATCCATCAGAGGCCGAACGTCGCACTTATCAGTTAGCTCCGTCGATATTCTGTAGATGCATACCTTCATGGTTGTTTTTTTGTTTGAACCTTTGCACTTGATGCATATCAACTTGGGATTTTGTCATCAGTTAAGAAAAGTCGGCATTATTGACTGTTTGTTTTACAATGTCAATTGATTGGAATATTCGACAAGTAAAATCGCTTCAACTCATCAAACGTGTGCACGCAATGCAATTCAAAGCATTTCTGCGCTAAAAAGTCATTTTTAAAAAATTTTGTTCATAAGGCCTGTTACCTTGTTAGATTTATTGTTGTATTGTTGAGCGTCTGTGTGTGTGCGCGCGAGTGATTGATGTCCTTTATTGACGATTGATTGCTGTTGTCGTGTTGTTAACGAGCGGCCAATGAGACAGTGAGACATGATCGCTTACCGTATGTGACTTGACCATGGACAGTTTTAATATCATTCTCTGCTGAACTGTTATGCAGTTAGGACAACACCATGAGGTAATTAGCATTTTCATTTTATGAATGTCATTTTCATGTATTATAATTTCATGTCTTTCTTTTTTCAATAGAAAACCGCTTCATACTGCAAGCAAACGTGTTTTTATCCGGTATTGTAATACGGGAAATCTAATATAGTTTTCTCACGTGAAGTCTGCAATCCATGATTCCATGATGGCGGATTCAAAATCTCTGCGAAAATCAAAATCTTCTTATTCATCACATCTCTCGAGGAAGGCTAACGAGATCAAAGGAGCGTTGCGGTCAACATCTACTACAGTGACTGAGATCGATCTTCTGGTATCTAGCTTCAAAGATATCTTCGACAAGTTCGAGAAAGTACATGGGGATTATCAAGAGAACCTAGATCCTGATGACATTGATGAGGATCAAGTTTGTTATGATCTACGACACCACCAATTCGACATGGTTATCGAGAAGGTCGATGATTGGAAGATCAAGCATGCTGAATATAATTCTACTTCAAGCGTCGGTGCATCAAAGGAAGCATTCCTACAATCTATGAAATTGATGGCCAACACCATAGCCGAAGGATTCTCTTTGTCGAAAGTGGAGCTCTCAACCTTTGATGGTGATTCCACTAAGTTTCTCAACTTTATGTGCCAGTTTGAGAACAGAGTTGAGAAGGTGACTGAGGATGAGGGTAAGCGACTGTCTCTGCTTTTGTCTCACTGTGTAGGTGAAGCACGTAATGCGATTGAATGTTGCAAGTTCGTTAAAGACGGGTTGACTAAGGCTAAGGCTATCTTAAGGGAGCGGTTTGGGCAGCCCAACATCATTTCTAATGCTTACGTAAAAGAACTTACCGAGGGTCCCATTCTAAAGATGCATGAAAGGGATAGATCTTTTGTTGTCTGATACGGGAGGTTCATTATTCAATTTTCCACGATGTCAGCAAAAATATAACTCTCCCTCAATTTAGACAATTTTTTTATTTTTTAAAAATAAATAAAGTTCCCCGACGCGTTTCGTCACGGTGGACAGTATCAAGGGGGTAAGTAAATGAACAGGCAGTTGGCCTAAATATAAAAATGATTAGACGGTGACGACTCGTTAGATCAATTCGTGCTTGCGGTTGATTTGCGGCTTGTTCAACGCTATGAAGCTTGCTTTGGCCATTTTAGTTTGCATCGAATTCTTTTGTTTATTTAGGACAGAAAGCTGGAAATTATCGATGTTCATCATTCGATAGACATTCGAATAGACACAATTCATAGACACCTCGATTTCATAAATAGGTGTGCTTTACGTCGACTATTTGCCTTGCGCATCCTATGGCCATTTCTAAGCAAAACTTTGTTAATTGAGGTGTACCATGGCCTGATACTGTCGATGATTGAATATTGCTCACCTTTATTCATCGGCATGATTGCGAAGAATGAAGACGTGCTGAAGAAGATTCAACGAAGAGCTCATTTTATCATCTGTGGGGATTATAGTTGCACTTGTGAAAGTTTCCCGGATCTCAGAAACAGACGTGAAAAGGCCTCTGTGAAACTGCTTTCAAACATATCTTGCAACAAAGCGCACCCCCTTAACAGTCTGTGTCCAACGAAGTCAACGTCAACCTCCGTCTCATACTAACCGACGTAGAAACTCCTTTTTTCCACGAACAGTTGCTATCGTGAACAAAACTTTTATTGAATAATCTGAGTTAATCTCGAATGACTTTTGTCTTTCATACGAAGATGTTATCACTTACTTCTATTTTTGACATGTTTTCCTTTCTACCGTGTCACCTCATTCTTTGTACATCATTGATTTCCATTGCCATTGAAATATATATATTCTATTCTATCGGCATGGTCAGTCAAACTATGTTCAGATAGTGCACCTTTACGATCTTGACAGTTCAAACTACGTCTGTGTTCATCATGCCGTAACTTTAAAGGTCGGCAAGTTTGACCAATGTAAGTTTTATGACAAATTTTACATTCAAAATTATACACAATGTATTTATCGCTACACCTATATTTAGGGCCAATATCCTTGCACAGTTTACAATTACATTTGTTTTTGTTTTCAATAGTATTTATGCTATTAACTAAAGTTTGACCGGGTTTGCAGGCAACACGAGCAGGAAGTTCATACTTACTGACCAGTTTGTTAATTTTTCTTAAGTAGATATCACTAATGAAATCAACACAAAGGTTAATTTGATTTTCATTACTTTTAGTATTGGATTTTGATTTTGGTGTAATTGAGTTAGGCAGTCAAAACAGTCAAAACTGTTCGGAGAACTGAACAATACGATTCTTCAAGATGTTCGTTAAAAGTATGTAACATTCAGGATAATTCCGATTATGTTTTTCTAGAGGACGTTTGTTCGGCTGAATCCCTTGAAATTTCGAATAGTCATATTTCTGATAAACGAGATTTGAATGAATGGAATCATTTACTTGGTATCGACTACTTGGTAGACAAGGATTGTAAAGTACAACTTCTCATTGGTAATTGTACACCTGAAGTCTTCGTAGCTTCAGAGTTTCGTGTTGGAAAAGAAACGATCCGATAGCACTAAAAGGACCGTTAGGTTGGACGCTGTTAGGACCAAAGCATAAGTCAACACAGCAAGCCTTTGTCAATTTAACTCGACGTTGTCAAAAAGAACTGAATAGCGAGTTACAGAAATTGTGGGATGTTGAATCATTGGGAATGAAGTACTTAAATGATAAAGAGTTATCCCAAAATGACAGAAAAATGGTAAACTACTGGATGACAGCATTAAAGTTACTACTGACAACCACTATGAACTTGGTTTGCCATGGCGGGACTCGGAACCCACATTGCCTGATATTAGAGAAATAGCGGTTAAACGTCTGTTATCATTAAACCACAGATTTCAGAAAGACAAAGATTTCTATACGAAGTATTCAAATGTCATTGATAGTTATTTGGAAAAGGGATATGCATCAAAAGTCAATTCGAAAGCAAGTATCGAAAATCAGGCACCTACTTGGTATTTACCTCATCATGGGGTTGATCAACCTCATAAGCAAAACGTACGAGTTGTATTTGACTGCTCTGCAACATGTAATGGTGAATCTATCACTTCAAACTTACTTTCAGGACCTGATTTGACTAACAACTTAGTTAAGGTTTTGCTTAACTTTCCATTAAATTCTATAGCCATTTCTGGAGACATTGAAGCGATGTTCCATCAAGTTTATGTATCTCCAAACGACAGAAAATCACTACGGTTTCTTTAGTTTGATGGAAATAAATTCACCAATGAACTTCTAGAGTACAATATGAATGTACATGCATTTGGACTTACTTCATCACCGGCATGCGCAAACTATGCTATAAAGAAAACCGCCGGGGGGGGGGTACGAGAATTGACAAAGAAATAGATAGAACCACTGCATCAGTTTGTGACCTACTTCTCATCTTGGAATAAAGTAATAATTGCCACTGCTTGGCTATTGAAGTACAAAGTATTTCTGATGAAATGCAATACTCCAAACAAAGTGTCTGTCAACGATTTGCGATATGCCGAAAAGTCATACAGAAAACAGAATTCTCTGAATATGAGCAACTGGTTTCAGAAAGATTCCTCAGCGAGTCAAGTCGACTGAGAAGTCTACGTCCATATAGTCAAGATGATCTCATTCGCGTTGGTGGGCGATTAGCACAAGCAGCATGGTTAGATACTTGGAACAAACATCCACAAGGTCATTTTGCGAATCTTCTTATTAGATATTGCCATATCGTTCATGGACATGTTGGTGTGGAACATGTATTGGCATTACTATGCGAAAAATACTGGATTATACAAGGGAAATCTGCTGTCAAGAAAATTATCCGAAAATGCGTAACTTGTCAAAGATTCAATAAGCCAACTGGTAAACAACTTATGGCTGACCTACCGATTGAACGACTCATGCCAAATGTAAAACCTTTTATCACTTGTGGCGTGGATTATTTTGGGCCAATATTCACAAAAGTTGGAAGAGCCAGAGCAAAGCGCTACGGTTGCATCTTCACTTGCTTCAATTCCAGAGAAAGCCATCTCGAGTTGAGTTATGACCTGAGTGCATACTCTTTCATACAAGCCTTTCGCCGATTTGCTAATCGCCGAGGAACTCCTGAAAAGGATTACAGTGATGATGGCACCAATTTCATTGCCTCAGAAAAGGAATTGAATCGAGAAATCAAAAATTGGAACTCAAAACATATTGACGATTATACTATGCAGCAGGAGAGAATACAATGGTACTTCAATCCACCACGAGCTAGCCACATGGGCGAAGTATGGGAGCGGATCATCCGAGAAATAAAGCGAATCCTGTATAAAACAATTAACGAGCAAATTGTAACTGACGAAGATCTACAGACTCTATTGACAGAGATCGAGAATATCCTAATCTCGCGTCTTCTAACGCCTGTCAGTACAGATATCAATGATTGCAATCCTCTTACTCCGGCTCGTACGCCATTTCTCAAGCCTTCAGGAGTACTGCCTCTAAGTCTTATCACCGATGAGCAATATCCTCAACGACTTTGGAAGCAGATACAATATCTATCACAGGTCTTTTGGAAGAAATGGGTAAAGCAGTTTCTGCCTTTGCTGCAAAGGAGAAACAAGTGGTCTCAGAAGCACCCAAATTTCAAACCAGTGGATATGGTGCTAATAGCTGATGAAAATACACATAGGGGAAAGTGGCCTCTTGCTAGGGTAACTAAAGTCAATACTGGCAGGGATAATTTAGTGAGATCTGTGTATATAAAAAAAACTCTGCATGGGTTGTTAGTTGGCGCCGTCTCAAAATTAATCCCCCTTCAACTGGTTTAGCATTATTCATTTTTTTTTGGTAGATTGAACTTGAGAAGTTCAATGGGGTGGAGGATGTTACTTCGTTAGATTTATTGTTGCATTGTTGAGCGTCTGTGTGTGTGCGCGAGTGATTGATGTCCTTTATTGATGATTGATTGCTGTCATCGTATTGTTAACGAGCGGCCAATGAGACAGTGAGACATGATCGCTTACCGTATGTGACTTGACCATGGACAGTTTTGATATCGTTCTCTGCTGAGCTGTTATGCAGTTAGGACAACACCATGAGGTAATTAGCATTTTCATTTTATGAATGTCATTTTCATGTATTATAATTTCATGTCTTTCTTTTTTCAATAGAAAACCGTTTCATACTTCAAGCAAACGGGTTTTGTCCGGTATTGTAATACGGGAAATGTAATTAGGCCTTTTTGACGATTCACCGACGATTTTTTATTGAAAGGAATGTATTTATCGGTCATTATATATTATTCGCTCTTCATGATTCCTCGAAATCAAGTCATGCTTTACCGGCCGTCACATTCTCAGATGCAAATGACGCGAATTTTCTGTTACGTCTGAAGCCCGCCTCTGTAGAAACTATCAGACCCTGCCTGCTCACTTTAACCCTCGCCTCACTGGGAGGGGCCCTCTGCTGATCTCCCAAATTATTGCAATTTGCCAAACAACACATCATTCGAATAGACATTGAAAGGGAATTCAGCAAAACAGCACCAGTTTTTTTTCTGAGGTCATCCCTGGACTCAGGTGAAAGTCAAAGGTAAAAAAAAAACTGCCAATTTTCAACACATTTCCATCAGATCATTATTTGAAATGAAAACGATAACAAAAAATGACAATCATACACCAATCGAAAATTCTGGTTAAGGGGGTTAATATAAAGATGATTATTAGTCCCTCTGAGAATACATCATTGTATGAGATGAGGTCAAAGGTGAAATATTTCAAACTCTTTGTTAAGCTCAAATATCACTAAAATCGCACATTTTAGTATAGTTTCTGCAGGTCAAGAAACAGCCCAATCCGGTGACTTTTATCGATCCTCCGAGGCTAAAAGCAATATGATGCTGCAAATGTTCAATAATTGCTGTTCAGATGCAGAACTAAAAAGTACAAAAATAATAGAAATCATATTTGAATTTCAAATTCAAAAACTTTGCATTTGTGAATATCTCTATATTGAGAGGAAGAATCCTTTATGTAATCTCAACTTATTTCATCAAGAGCTGATGTCACAATATACATTAGAAGTGAATATACACCGAAATCAGCCAAAATATTCTTAACATTCAAATCTAAAAACCTCTCACCCAAAAGTACTGTGCCAATTTTTTCCCTCTGTTAAAAGTTGCACAATGCGTAGAAAGTAAGCTACTAGAAATCTCGTGGCCACAGCCGGCTTGGTTTAAAAGATATTCAAATAACTCACCAGGGTTAAGTCCGAAGTACGATTGAAGCGAATGTTCTGATTCGGCAGAATTTAGTCTAGAGTTTATGTTTGGTTCAATGGAAAATGCAGCATTTTCCTTGTCCCTCGCGACTGCATCTTTTCTCAATCATATCACTTCGTTTTAAAGGAATTGAAATCTTTTAATTGCCTTCAGGGAATCACATTAAAGCTCTACTTAACAGTCAAATCACCGTGCAAGCATCTGATGACATTAAATGATGAATAGAATGTGTTACAGTTGCTAATAACAGACATTGCTTTGATCCGATGCAAGTGCATACATACGCCATCAAGTCCGGGAAAACTTGGATAATTTCAAGGACACGATTACACAACGATATTTCAACAATTTCATTGCTTTTTTCGAAAATTTAATCAGATTTCTCTCCTTTCCATTAATCAGTTAGTTTAAATAATAAAATTAAAATATAAACAAAGGCCATTCAGCCAGTACACCTCTAACAAGAATTGAGATCGATGATTAAGTTCGACAGAGGCTTCCTCTGACTGAAGCATCATTACCACGCTGCACGGCAAGTCTCAATCGTTGAGTCAGTTGTTAAAGGGTCACCACCTGACTTGCTTCCTATGGGTGGGAATTCCAATTCACTCTTAGCTGATCATATTCGTGACGGGCCTTCTTGCTAGCAAGAAATTTGTCTTACTTCTCTATAGTACCATCCAAAGGTACCACCAGGTTTGTCGACGACATTTGTATATTTAACTGCAAGCACTTCGATAAGGTCCTTTCTAAAATCTACCCAATAGACCTCTTGGCTAGTAGAGGCGTTGACAATGACATTAATTGGACGTTAAGATCAAGATCCAAGGTAGTGGCCTTCACACCATGGAGGTCTACCATAAGGTTGATGAGTTCAGCTTCCCAGTGGTACTATGCACTTTCCACGAAAGTAATGTGCCCTAAGTAATGTCAGACTAACAACTATTTTCCAGATTCTTGTTTCCTTTTGTTCTCTTGCATCCAAATTTATTTGCGATTAAGTTTTAGCTAGGTATGGAGAGACCTTCCTTATTGTTCACTCGATATGGTTGGCCTGACTTCGCCTTGTACTGCAGATCGGAGGTTAGGGGCAGAAACCTTGCTCTATGCAGCCACATGGTTCCTCCCTGATGATTCCGTACATAGCAGTGTTGTTTTGGTTTCTTATATTTCTTGATTTTCATCATTTATAACTTTGGTTGGATTCTCGTCAAGTTTCATGCCGAGCTCTCATTTTGGTTTATAGTTGTAAGCAAAATTTATTATAAGTTTTAATTTATTTTTCGTTCATCTAAAAGTTGGGACGATTAGCCGTTCTATGTATAACGTTTCCTACTCTGTAGTGGAATAAGAACCTCTATGTTAGACGTATTAATTTATATTCATACGCTCTTGACTTTAAGTAACCTAATTTTTTACACGACTTTCCACTAAGATGGTTGTTTAACTTTGATTTCTTCCGTTTCCTGGATTCTTTGAATCCTCAACCGTGTCGTGTTTTAATTCAAACTCACAGGCATTCATTTAGCAGGAATGCTTTGATCACTTTCATTGTTGTACAATCTATTCCAGAAAAGTCTAAAATAACTAAGAGATGAGAAGGCGAACATGTGGACAGGCACAGGAAGTCTCAGTAATGGGCAAAAGACCGTTCCAGGACACCATAAAATTCAAAAAAATGGTATCTTTAAAAACGACATAAATTCATGAATTTTGACCCTTCTTCAGGTTTTTAAGACCTAAATTCATGAATTTAGACGTTTTTAAAGATACCGATTTTTCAAAAAATGGTACTTTTCAAATGGTCTAAACTCATGAATTTTGGTCATTTTTCAGGTTATGAAGACCTAATTTCATAAATTTAGGCGTTTTTAAAAATACCCAATTTTCAAATTTTTCAAAATCTCAAATTTGAGAATTACAATTTTCACCCTTAAAATCATGACCGTTCCAGGACACCGAAAATCATAAAAGTTAAGAATCTCAAATTTGTGAATTACAATTTTTACCATGAAAATCATGACCGTTCCAGGACACCGAAAATCATAAAAGTTGAGAATTTCAAATTCATGAATTTTATCCATTTTCAGGTTCTTAAAATATATCATGTGACTAATAATATTTCTTAAAAAATGGAAGAAACAAAAGTGGATGAAACAAAAGTGGAAGAAACCGCAAGAATATATCCTTCGATATCACAGTTAAACTTTTACGGAGCAGCGTGACTTCTTTCTTTCTCTCTCTCTCTCTCTCTCTCTCTCTCTCGATCCTGTCTGTTACAGGAATATTGTATTCACAATGACATGCATTCTTTAAAACAATTGTTTGTCTTCAATGAGAATAATTCCCGTATGCTTTTAATAGAATGACCTTGAACGCTAATGGAAATTTACACCAAAAATGGTTCTGGGAGCCGGAAATGTGTCAGAAAGTTTGTCGACATGGCTGCCGATAAAAGTGCCGACATGGTTCGAGAGTCGGTGTATTTTTCCAATCAAAATAATGTCGCATGAATTATTGTTATGGAAACCAAAAGGAAGAGAAATGCTCATTCATTTCTCTTCTCTCTCATATGTCTATTGTGTTTAGATAGTATTTGTTCTTTTGTTCTCATAGTGTGAATGAGATTTCACAACCCGCATCATGCGCTATTGTCTGTGATTTCTTTCACCCGTATCAGCTGACACAATTTTAGCAGCTGCTACACGCCAATTCTTTTGAGAAATTTCTGAAATAGATTATATTTCATTTAAAATGAGTAACATTTGAGACTTCCTAAAAATATACGGCAAACAAACAACTACGAATTTCGATTTAAATAAGATCGCTAATCAATTGGGAATAAAGAATTTTCACCTATTGATGAGAAATGAATTGCAGTTGATTAAAGATGTACGAAACACAAACTCTGCTAATAAACTGTTTCCTTACAAATGTACCTTTTTAATTTAGATTAAATTAAATCATTTCAAAATCGAATAAGTAGTAAATAAGTCATCATTATGGAACATTTTTAAATCAATACCCCCTTCTGACTAAGTAGTAAGGAAAGTCATCATTATGGAACAGTTTTAAATCAATACCCCCCCTTCTGACTTTTAGGGGTCCCTTAAGAATTTTTTTTATTATAAAATGAGCAACATAAATGAGTTTTTGAAATTATATGGAACGCAAGCAACTACAAATTTCGATTTAAAGAAAATCGCAAATCAATTGGGAATAAAGAATTTTCACATATTGATGAGAGACGAATTACAATTCCTAAAAAATAAGCCAACAATAACTATAAATTTCATAACAAATCTTCATATGTCAGATGAAAAAGGAATACATTGGTCTGCAGGTATCTCTATTAAAAATCGAGATAATTACTATTTCGACTCTTATGGACTTCCACCTACAAATGAAGTCAAAAAATTACTTGGCAATGGAACTTATAATACATTTCAAATTCAAAAACCGGGAACTACTTACTGTGGTCAATTATGTCTTTATGTTTTATTTAAATTACAAAAAGGAGTACCATTTCTTGATATTATGTTAGAATTGAACAAGGGAATTTCATTCCCGAAACGTTAGTTCCAATAATAATGATAATGATAATTAAAAATCAGTTCGTTGTAATTCATTTTGATAAAATCGGCCTCTGATATCTTCATCATCTAAATCTTTGATTTCGTAAGTAATCGGATAAATTTGATTTATTTTACAAACTTCAAATATTTCTTTAGTCCAATAGCCAACGAAGCCTTTTTCAAATTTATTCTTATATTTAAATATTCTAACTCTATCTCCAATTTTAAATTTCGGCTTACGTTTCTGCAAATTCGGATTACTCTCATTTGAATGATTGTTCTCGAATATTTTTTTTCTTATCAAATCAGGGTCGTCAGAAGCATTCTTTGGGGTTTCTTCAATACCAAAATGAGTCTTATTGTTATACTCTTCTACAACTCCTGGTAATATCTTCAACCATTTCTGATTTCCTCGCTCAGTAAATTTCTTGAATAATTTATTTTTTAACGTCCGATTGAATCTTTCTATCACTACGGCCTTCCCTGCATTTTCAGTTGAATAAACAGTTTCAAATAGTGGCTGAACGTTTCGGTTATAAAATTCCGACCCTTTATCAACAAACAATTTTTTTGGCTTTCTATTACTTTCTTTAAAGATTTCTTCAAACGCATATTTAACTGATAGACCACTTTTATTCTTTAAAGGCTTTACCTAAGCGTATCGTGTATATAAATCTATAACGGTCAATGCGTATTTATAATCAGAATCATTCGGCATATGAATAAGATCAGCACTCCAAATATCATCTTTATTAAATACTTTTACTTTCAATAAATATTTAGGCCTTCTATATTCTTTATGAATTTCGGACGCGTAGGTTCGAGCGTTGCTCTCAGACAGCTTTCCTGTCGTTTCATTTAAACCCTGACCGAACAGTATTGTAGCTTGTAAAGCTTTCTTAACAAACATTCTTTCAATTCTTTCTCTAAATGTAGGATTTTGAATACTATCTAATTCTTGAATCATCTTCTTATCAGCTGCATGTCGAGAACTTAGATCATGATTTCGATAAGCTAAGTCATGTCTATAAGCGGCGGCATCTACTCTATTTATTGGTTCTTCACCTGGTTTTGGATTATTATTCTCATCTAGTCTTATATCTAATCGAGTTCCTGGACCGGTATATGAATGACCAGGAAGATGATTTCTTTTGAATATTTACTCCAAATAAATCCAGGAAAGTTTTCTAATGTTTTTTGTATGTCGTTACCTTCATAAATTTTACAATTTGAGTTTTTATTTTTGTTTAATAGATAATTTAATAAATCTAAATTAGCAATTATTAATTTAATTAAATTTAATTCATTTTAAAAGATAAAAAAAAGTTTTACCTTATCATACTAGGACTTAGATATATTCCAGAACCATCTTTAGTTTCTTTAATTTCAAGTAAATCATCAACATTGTGGAGAATATTTTTAAGAACTCGTTTTCCTTCATCAACCAAATTTAATTTACTGATACAATTATCTACTATTCCTTCACCCCTCGCAACTTTTTCTAACTCTCTCTATTATGACGTTTTTGTTCTTCTAATGCTGCGTTCTCTGATTTATTTTTATTTACTGCTTGGACAATACCAGCAGTCCCGCCTGCAACACTTCCTGCTGCTGCTATGCCACCTATTAGTAGTGGAATTAATGGGAGAATCCCGCCATTCTTTTCTTCTTGTAATTGAATATTCTCTATCATTGGTTTACTTATGTAATACTTTTTTTTATTAATAGTAATAGTTTTAGGGGTATTTTTGTCAACAATATTACGTAATTTTAATTCAACAGTTTTATTATTATTACTTTTCGCTTCCGACATTTTTAATAAAAAAATTTTTAGTTATCAAAAATTTTAAGTTAAGAATTTTTAATCTATTCTAGTTACAAAAAAATTTTTATTATTAATTACTAGAAAAAAAATTTTAAGTTATCAAAAATTTTAATTAACTTATCCTAGCCATCTTTCCATTAAGAATTTCAATAGAATATTTTACATCTTCTAGCAATAAACCATAAGCCATCAATTAAGTTGTGGAATCTTTTTTTTCAATATTAATTGTTACATCACAACCAGTCTTGATAATATCTTCAGATTGTGCACTTAAATCGAAACAGAAAACAGGATATAAATGTCTCCAATCTCCAGGAGGCAATTGTGGTTCAACTCAAAATTCTATACAAAGATTTCGATAAGAATCATATCCTTCCATAAATTGATTATTGGTATCATCGAATCTTAATGGATCAGTTGGATATCGGGTTTGATGTAATGAAACTTGTAAACTTCGAAATGTATTAATATGAAAAAGATTGTTGTTCTTATCAAAACTTGGAGAATTATTTCTTTGAAATGTTAGCAATAAATATCTTGGAGTATTCGAAGTTCTAGTAAAATGCCAGTTAAATCTTTGCTCTGAAAAAGTTACTGAACTAGCAGTTCTCTTTAGAAAATGTACTGGAATTGGTTTGTTAGTATTTAATCTTTTTGCAATAGCTAATTCGACCTCTAACCTAGGAGTAATATGCTTAATCCACCATTCAAGTCTATCAATTTTTAAATATGCTTTTTTTCCAGTCTTACCCAAAAAGATTAATTCATTATTTGCTGTGCGATGAATTATTAATTTAGATTTTAATTGATATGGTATTTTATCATAATCTAAATATCCGAATAATGGAGACAATGACCAATTTACTGTTTGCTTACTTTTCTTGTTAAATTCACGTCTTTCTTTATATGCAGTATTATTTGTTTTATTTAAATGTTTTGCAATATTTTCTACATCTTTCGCAATTCCTGCGGCATCTGTTCCAGCGTGAGTTAAATCATCTATAATTATACCATCATTACTATCAGGAAACCAACCTTCGATTTCATACTTTTTATTATTTTCACCAAATGTTACAAATCTAAGCATTGTATCAATTACACCTGGAGAATCACTTATTGTTTCTATATTTTGAGTTGCAACATCTAAACGCATTTGTGTAAATAATCTTGGAAAGAAATTATTCTCTAGTGCAATATCATCGGTATCTGGTAATGGTGTTGTAAAATTGGCATCACTATACAAAGAATATTCACAGTGTAAAAATGAATCAGATAAATATAAATAACTCTGCTGATTATCGACTTCAAAAATTAAATCACCTCCAGTATTCACTCTACTGAAAGATCCGGGATTCATAGCAATTCTTATATAGTCATTCTTTTTTTGATTATAACTAACACCTGGTGGTTTATCTAATTCAAATTTATTTTCGATAAGCGAAGACATTTTTATAAAAAATAATTTGACTTTTTGTTTTTTCTCACACACAGAAAAAATTTTGCTAAAAAAATTTTACTAAAAAAATTTTACTAAAATAATTTTACTAAAATAATTTTACTAAAAAAATTTTGCTAAAAAAATTTTACTAAAAAAATTTTACTAAAAATTATATTTTAGAATTTTGCTAGACCAGCTCCGCTGCTCACGCCATTACCTCTTATTTCTTCAATTGAACGTTTTATGGCTACGCCTGATTTCTTCTTATGTTTACTATCAGACGGAGCTCCGCTCCTCAAGGTTTCACCCCCCACAGCTATGTTAGCAAATTTGTTTTTTGTTTCCTTTGAAATTTTTTTTAAATTTTTTAGTTCTTCAGAATCATTCCTAAGTTTACGAATAGCTTCTAGTTGTTTTAATTCGTTTTGAGACTTGACAGCATTTGATATTGCACTAGCTGTACTACCTATAGCAGCTGCTCCTTTTGCAGCAGATGTAATCAAATCTTTATTATTTTAATTAAGTTAACGATACTTCCAATACCAGAAAAGATGCCAGCTCCTTCCGTGTGAACTGTTTCTCTATTATCATAATGATAAACAGGATTCATACGTGGTTCATGAGCAATTCTTTGATTTGGAGCAAAATGTTTAAGATTGTGTTTATAAATTATAGGCATTTTTTAGGAATAAATTTGACTTTTGGGAAAATATTTACGATTGGTTAGTAACCTGAGGACCTTCGGTCCGATCGGTTAAAGCCTCGAGGAGCTTCGCTCCGATTACGATTTGCGTGTGTGAATGTCCAACAACTTCGTGATAACTTTATTAATTTTCCGTTGCACTTTATCTATTGCGTCAAGTAGCGTGTGATGTACTTTAATTTATTTTCTATTAACTTGCATTTTCTCCTGATTCATCTTCAACGCCGCTTTAAGAGCATTTAACTTAATTTCAAGAACATCTAATTGTCTTTTAACAGCATCTAACTGTTCTTGATTTTCTTTAGAGTTTTCTTGTAAATTTTTCTTTAATTCATTTTCTAAATTGATTTTAAGAGTTTTCATTTTATCAACTTTTTGATTAAGTGAGTTTACTTCATTTATTATTCTATTCATCTTTTTCATTTGTTGAGTAATTTTAGAACTTAATTCATAAATAATTTTTCGGAATGTAGTTTGTAACTGCTTTAAATTTTTTTTAATTCTTTCAGGAAGTTTTTCTATTTCATCTTCTAATTGTTCTTTCAATAATTTTATCTGCTGTTTATTTTTAATGACAGGAGATTTTAACTTTATAGAAAGTAATATTACAATTTTTGATTGTTCTGAAATCTTTTTAAAAAGTTTTGCTATATCTGCTTCTAGCTCTCTATCCTTTTTATCAAGTTTTAATAATTTTTCGTTTAATGATTTGTCATTAAGTTTAAGCAACTTTAATTCATTCATCAGTGGAACCAAAACATCGATTTTTCTTTTAAGTCATTGATTTGTGTATCAACATATTGTTTATTTGTTAACTCTGTATTTTGTTGCGGAAGAATAGGAAGATGCAATGGACCAGATAAAACGTCTTCAGTTTTCATGAAATAATTTTCTATCTCGATTTCTAATTCACGATTATTCGGGATATATGCACCTCCACCAACATTTGGTAACATCATTTTTAAAACAATAAAAAAGTAATTTTTTTATATGATGAGAAAAAAAATAAAATTTTTTCTAATAAAAATAAAAAAATAAAATTTTTTCTAATAAAAATAAAAAAATGGAAAAACAAAATTTAAAAAAAATATACATGTATATGTCCCATCATCCTGTTCTTCTTATTCGACGAGATCAACGGGATTTGAAAATAAATGTTTTGATAATAATAATAATAATCCATGTATAGATGTTAATATTTTATTTGAATTACAAGCCGAAATATTTAGAGAACAGACTAAAGGTTTACCTTCTATAGAAACTAACTTTTGTATTTTACCAGGTGTTCCATTTATTAAATTTATGGATATTGTTAGTAAATATAATGATGTAGCTTATGTTGAACTGAATAAAGAAAATATGGTTATAATAGGTCATAATAACGTTTATGGTTTTATTAGAGCGGTATTACCAATTAGTAATACTGATTGGATAGAAACTAAAAATATTAATTATATCAATATTAGAGAATTAGTTAAAAAATTAAAATCATTTTCCAAAGAAAAAATTAAGATTATTTGTTGATGAACAAAACCAATATAATATTCATATAGAGAGTAAAAAACATAACGAAGAATTATTATGTCAAGTTTATTATAGAGACACAATTTATAAACAAGAAACATTAGAAATGCCGCAAAGATATGATGATGATACATATATAGGATTATATTCAAACTTAAATATTAATTTGTTAAAATCTTATATAAATGGTTTAGCTCAACAAGAGAAAATTTATATGTGGACAACACCTAATACTATTAACAACGACCATAATCATAATAATAAAAATTCTAAAAATAATAAAAATTTTAAACATCATGAAAATGAGAATTTTAAAGAATCTTATAATAATAATAATGATAATAATATAAATGATGATTCTGAAACATCTGAAAAAGGTGTAAATAGTAAAAAAGATTAAAAAAAATATTAGTAATTATAGAAATTTAAGTGAAGAAAAATATACCATATAATCAAAATTTATCTAAATTTCATTTTCTTACAATTGAAAATAATAATGATGGAATAGTTGAAGATACTGTTAGACAACTATGTGTCGGGTCTACAGAATTTAAATTAGGATTTACATCTAGTTTTATTTAAAATTTTATCATCTTTAATAAAAACTAGAAGTGATTCAGATTATGGTGGTGTTATTAAATTTTCCAGAAGAGATCGAAGACCAATATTTTTCTCTATTATATTATTATCAGATAAAAAATGTAATTTAGAGTTAGATATTCCAATAAGAGAATGGTGTCCTATCAGGGAATGGCATCTTATACCAAAAAGTGTAATTTATGATGTTGAAGAATCAATTTATGATGATGATGATGAAGAAACAATTGATAATGATGATGAAGAATCAATAGTTAGTGAAAATAAATTTAAATTATCTTTTGATAAAACGTTATATGATAAAACTTAATATGATAAAACTTAATATGATAAAACCTAATGTGATAAAACTTAATTTGATAAAGAAAATAAAATAACTTAGGAACGTGAAATATATAATAATATAAAATAATTCTCAAGACCTTGATATTAGAACGTTTATGTCTAAAATTAAAACACAATTTTTTTCTTTAAAAAATAAAAAAATGGAAAATACCAAGTTTTATTGTAACTTATGTAAAAAAAGTTGCAAACAAAAAGAAGTTATCGATCTCATTTAAATAGTAAATTGCATTTACAAAATGTAGATCGAGTTGATGAAGGAAATATATTAAAATTAAATAATTATATAAACTATCTAGAAACATTATCTACTGATATAAAAGTTAAAAAAATGTTTGATGATTATTCACATTCGGAATATAAAAAAGTTTTTAATAGTGAAGATGAACATGTACGAACCAAAGGTTCTAGGGCTTCGCCCGTACCAGATGGAAGATATTTATTTAGCGATACTGATGAATTTAAAGAAATAGATGAATTTTATGACAATAAAGAATTAAATAATGAAGAAAATAAAGAATTAAATGAATGTTTAAAAAAATGTCAACAGCAATATAAAGAACAATGTAATAAAGAATATGAACAACAGCTACAAATATTAAATAAAAATTTTCATCGAAATACATTTAATCTTACAAAAGAAATTGATGAAACAGATGAAATATATAAAGATAAATTTGAAAAATTAAAACAAACAAAACAATCAGCACAAGCGAATATATTATATTATCAGGGTCATTTTATATTGTGTAAAGATGTTTCTATATTTACAAAAACTTCAGATAATACAAATTTTGCTTGTCTTCAATGTATGACAAGTTTTAGAACTAAAGAAGAAATGAATAGACATTTGGAGAATTGTCAACAAAATGAAGCAGTTGAAAATACTTTTCCTAAAGATGATTATTTATTTTATGATCGACATTATTTGAAAAATAAAGTACCCTTTACTATTTATTGTGATTTCGAAGCATATAATGTTAACATGACACAAAATTCTGATAATTGTAAAGATGAAAAAAGTACACCTGAACAAAGTAAAGAAAAATATTTATTTGAACAAAAACCATTATGTTGGGGAATGTACATTCATTCAAATTATCCTGACTTATTGAAATCAGAATATTATCAATACTATGGTGAAGATAGTTCAGAAATGTTTACAAAGAAAGTAGAAGAATTACAAGGACGTTTTTCACAATTGCTTGAAACAAATATACCAATGCTTCCATTAACGGATGAAGAAAAAATTAATTTTGTTATGAAACAAATTGCTATTACTGTGGAAAAGAATTGGGTAATGATAAGCGAAGCGACGGTTCTGCCGACAAAGTAAAAGATCATGATCATCTAAATGGATTATATAGAGGTGCAGCACATAATTCTTGTAATCTTAATGCTAATAAATTTAAATATAACTTTGTTCCTTTATATTTCTACAATGGTTCTAAATATGATTTCCATCTAGTAATGAAAGATTTATTTTCATCTGAAAAATTACAACAACAACAAATAAATGTACTATGTAAAACAGAAGAAGAATATTTTTCAATGCAATTAGGTTGTATTAGAATTTCAGATGCATTTAGATTTTTTACTTCTTATTCATTAGATGTTATGGGAAAAACTTTGAAACCTGAACAATGTAAAATATTAAATAAATATAATTTAAAACCTTTAAAAGACATATTTCCGTATGAATATATAACTGGAGATAAAACCTGTGGTTCACAGTCGAAGACTGATTTTAATTCTGTGAATAAAATTATGGAAGAAAAACAACTTCCTCCAATAAATAAATTTAAATCAACATTAAAACAAACACAATTATCTAAAGAAGACTATGCAGAAGCTGAAAAGAATTGGAGAGAGTTAAATTGTAGAACAATGTATGATTATACAATGAAATATCTTCAGGTAGATGTATTAATCCTTGCTGATCTTTTTGAAAACTTTCGTGATTTGTGTTTAGTTTCATGTTTGTTTATGTGTGATATATTACGGAATAGATCCATGTTATTGTTATTCTACACCAGGTTTAACATTGTTAGCAGGATTAAAACATACTGGTGTTAAACTTAAACATTATAAAGAAAATACATATGATAAATTATTATTTTTTGAATCTGGTATTATAGGTGGAGTTTCATCAGTTTTAGGTTATCGTTGTGTACAGTGTTACAATAAAAAAGTAAATCCTGATGATTATGTAATAATGAAACCTTTATCTCCAGAAGAAAGTGATCAGTTTATAAAATTGTTTAATCAAAATATAGAAGGACTTATATCAAATGAAGATAGTCAAGCAGCAGTTGATGAAATCATGAGAGAAAACTATTTGTTATATTATGATTTTAATAGCTTATATTCTTCTTGCATGATACAAGAATTACCAACAGGTGAAATGTCATGGTGTAATATTCTAGATTATCAAAAAACATATGATGGAAATTACAATCATGGTTATATATATGAAGTTGATTTAGTATACCCTGATGAAATAAAAGATAAAACAAAATATTTTCCTTTCTATCCCGAAAACAAAATTCCCAATATAGAAGATTTTTCAGATTATCAAAAATCTATAATGCCTAAAAAATACAGACCAACAAAAAAACGTATGTTAACACAAAGTAATAAAGGAAAGTATGGTGTTGAAGGAAGAATGCTAGATTGGTATTTAGAACATGGAATGATTCTCACCAAAATACATCGAAAACTAGAGTATAGAAAATCTAAATGGTTAAAAAATTATATAGAGTTCAATATTGAAAAACGTAAAATAGCTAAAAGAAATAAAGATGATTTTGGAAACGTGTTCTTCAAATTAATGAATAATGCATTTTATGGTAAGACTTTAGAAAATGTGCGTAATAGACAAAATATTGAAATAGTTTATAATAAAGATAGGTTTCAAAATTTAACAAGGAAACCTACATATAAAATAACTACTGGATTTAGTGATAATCTATGTGCTGTACATTTACGTCGAATTAGCGTAAAACATGATAAGTTTAATTTTATTGGATTCACTATATTAAAATTAGCTAAACTATTAATGTGTAAATTAATATATGATTATTTAGCACCTGCTTATGGCAAAAACTATAAATTACACTTTACAGATACGGATTCCGTTTTCTTAGAATTAACAATACCGTATAATTCTTCAGTTGATGAAGAAATTAATAAAATAAAAGATATCATTCATCCTTCTGATTTATGTAAAGCAAAAGATGAACTAGAAGGAAATGAAGATTTCATAACAGAAGCTATATTTTTAAAATCTAAATGTTATTGTTATAATACAACTAATAATATTAAAACACATAAAACATTAAAAGGAATTTCAAAGGTATCAGTGGCTAATCAAATAACATTTCAAGATTATAAAAATGTATTATTTAATAATGAAATGAAGGAAGCATGTAATTATAGACTTAATTCAAAGAAACATAAAATGTATTTAAAAGAAGAACATAAATTAGCATTAGATCCATTTGATGATAAAAGAAAAATTTTACCTGATGGAATAACTACTTCATCTTTTTAATTTTCTAATTTCTAAGATAGACAAATTTGATATATACATAAAATAAAAGAAATAAAATATTATGACACTATATTTGTATTTTTTTTATCACTCGGCAAACAAATGTTCTATAACTCTATCATGAATTTTTTTATCAATATTAATTGTAATGAAGCCATAATCTTTTGACCAAGCATTGTTACACGATTGTTTAAATTCATCTTTATTTCTTACGCATAAATCTCTTAACAAATCACTTAAGTTTCTTGCATTTATTTCAAATAGTATAAATATATTTGCATTCTTTCTAATAACACTTCCGTCTAATGAATACATACTTTGTGTTAAATAAAATACACTACAGTTATTATGTCTACCTCTTGTGAAATATTTTCTCTGAACTGACTGATTTCTATCATTAACACAATCATCAAAAATTACACAATTTTTCATTGTTTTATCTAGTTTACTAGGATCTTGCATATTACCACTATCATATATCAATTGTATCTTTATATGCTTATTTTTATTGGATTCTACTAACTGATTATTTTTTGCTGCTTCTTCACACCACGAACTTATTTCTTCTTCATCTTCAGAATTTTCATATTCTTCGAATAGGGAAGCAATTGCTGTTTTTTAAGATTATTTTCAAATCCATATTTTAAAAATTGATAGACGGGTTGTTCTGCTGTTGTTGTATAAATTATAAGATTACTATAATCCAAAAAATTTGGAGTCGTTAAAATTTAAAATAATAAATATGTTTTTCCACATCCTGATCTTCCACAGATAACTGCTAAAACTTTATTAGATAAATTTGGATGATGAATAAATTCAAGTTTTTTTTCATTTAATGATAGTACTTCACTCATTTTTTAATAAAAAAATTTTATTTTTAATTTTTTAATTTTTTGTTTCTAAAGAAGAAGAATAAGAATAATAAGAAGAAGAAAATTAAACTTCTCTAGCTTTGCGTGGGAGTTTATACCTCTCGAACGGGAGTTTATACCTCCCGAACGGGAGTTTATACCTCCCGAACCAAAAGATCTATCATAATCTCTTCACCTCCAAAATTTATTTCTTGTCCTTCCTCATCAGTGATTCTAATGTTAATGTTGTTAATAGTTTTTCTTGTAATAGGGAAATATATTAATGTTTGTGGAAATACATTTAATCTATAACCAATGGGTACAGTAAAAGCTGGAAAACTGAATATTAAATTTGACAATTTACCATTTATATATCCTCCTTCAATAATGTCACAATGTACAACAATTTAATTTATTTCAGTTATTTTTGGAATTTTCTCACCTAAATGATAACCTTGACTATAGGTTTGTTTATTAAATCCTAATAGCTTTGACAATGATCTATCATGATTAAAATCAACTTGATGATTTTCGTCTAAAGTAAGAGAAAATTTATTAACTGCTGGTTCAACTGCGAAATGTAATTGTTTCTTATCTTTAAATGGTATACCTAAATGTCTCTTAATTTCATTTGATATTGATTCAACTTCGTAAGAACCAGGAAGAAAAGTTAGTATTTTCCATGTTTTGCCTTTATCAGTAGAATATCTAAATTGGTCATTCACATCTTTTATAACATTTTGAATAGTGTTAAATGTGGAGGAACTAGTCAATGCAATTTGATAATTTTTATTTTGTTCCAAATGTAGAATGGGTTCTAAATTACAAGTGTGTGATGAAGTAGTTGTTATAATTTTTAACGTCTTACTAAATTTTGATGAACCCAAAATCTCTGTTAGATTTTCTAAATGATTATTAATTTTGTCTAAATCTGCTGAACACATTTTTTTGTTAAAATTTTGAATAAATATCTTTTATAAAAAATTAAAAACAACAACATATTTCAGCTACGGGAGAAGCCCTGGAAGACATCTCCGATGTCCCGTTATACTTTTATAATCCTCTTCATTTAGAATCTTCTTTTCTAACAGTCTTTTCAATATAGCATGAATTTCATTGAAACTAGAATTATGTCCTTCTTTTATTGCAGATATTAAAATATTTAATCTATTTAGTAACTCTTGTGGATCATCTGGTAAGAATACAGTTGTTTCAGTTACCTTTTCCTACTTTAACTCCCGATGATAATAAATTTTCTAATTGTTTATAACGTCTAAGAGATTTTACTGCATTAACTTTATCTAACATAGCTTTATATTTTATGAGATCTTCTACAGCATAATTATTTAAATCTGCTCCTCTTAAAAGATCAACAAAATTTCTATCTAAATTAAAAGGAGATTTATCTGGTGAAAAAATTAAACCTCGAAAAGGTTGTGGAAATATTTCTTTTTTGTCTGAGATAAAATCTAGGTATTGTTTTGCCATCTATAAATGAAATAGAATGTTCAAATTGCATAGATTTTGGTAATTTCTTATTAATGTTTGATTCTAGTAATCCATAGTCATCTAATATAGTTTTGTGCTCTGGATCTGTTATATCAATTTGTTTATCATTATTTGTAAGTTCTTTTTCAAGAGTTTTAAATGGTTTCATAGTTTTTTCAAAATCAGTTTTTACTTGCTCGGTTTGCTGCATTTTTTCAAACATATCAGATTGAATACCAGCTTTTATCATTCTATGTTGATGATGATTTTCTTTCATAATATTTCTTTGTTTTATTAACTCTTCTAATTGTTTTATTCTTTTAAAATTATCAGCTCTAATTTTATCCATTTTTAAAATATAATATTTGAATTTTGTGGTAACATTGGAATACAGCAAAAACATTTTACTGAACAAATTATTTTTTTATTGCTTTGTTGTCTGACATCTTTTCGTTTAAAGTTTTCTCGTTTTAAGTTTTGTTTAATAAAGTTTTGCTTAAATTTTTGCTTAAAGTTCTTAGCTCTTCTAAAAAAATTTTGTCATTTTCTTCATTAGAAATTTTACCATCACTAGAAATTTTGCCATCCTGTCTATTCTTATCATCAACTTTTTCGGACTTTAAATGAAATGGCGTTTTATTAGCTTCATTAGCTATTTGATCTAATTTTTCAATCTCATCTAACGTAATAACATTATCATCACATACTCTTTGAAAGTAGTAGTGTAATTTGTCATAAACTTCTTTAATATGTAAATGCTTAGTTTTTAATGATTTTCGTTTCTTAGTTATTAAAGATTTATCTAACATTGTAACAAGTGAAGTTGCAAAAACACCCGTACCTGTTCAAGCTGTAGCAACTACTGGAATTACTAAAACACCTGAAGATATAACAATTGTTAAAGCACCTAAACTTATTGTTAAGAATATGCCAATTCCTTGTGTTACATTCTTTAGTAACTTTAGTCCATCTCTTTCTTAATTTTTTATAATGCTCTAATCTTAATAATAATTGAGATTCCTTATCTTTCATATAACGTACTCTATCTTTGTGTTTTTCTTTATTCATTTTTTCAATGTCCATTAAAGTAGAACTACGTTCATATGATAACGAAGGATATATTCTTGCGGTTTCTTCCGCTTTTATTTCTTCCGTTTTTAAAGAAATATTAGTAGTCACATGATATATTTTAAAAACCTGAAAGATGGATAAAATTCATGAATTTGAAATTCTCAACTTTTATGATTTTCGGTGTCCTGGAACAGACATGATTTTCAAGGTAAAATTTGTAATTCTCAAATTTGAGATTCTTAACTTTTATGATTTTCGGTGTCCTGGAACGGTCCTGATTTTGAGGGTAAAAATTGTAATTCTCAAATTTGAGATTTTGAAAAATTTGAAAATTGGGTATTTTTAAAAACGCCTAAATTTATGAATTTAGGTCTTAAAAACCTGAAAGAGGGTTAAAATTCATGAATTTAGACCATTTAAAAAGTACCATTTTTTGAAAAATCGGTATCTTTAAAAACGTCTAAATTCATGAATTTAGGTCTTAAAAACCTGAAAAAGGGACAAAATTCATGAATTTATGTCGTTTTTAAAGATACTATTTTTTTGAATTTTATGGTGTCCTGGAACGGTCTTTTGCCCATTACTAGTGGGCGGCATTGACCAAGTGATCCATTAAGTAGGCCTATAGGCCTACACATCTGCCTACGTAATCCTACAAAGATTATGCAACCTTCTTTCTGGGTGGGTTTTTCAGCAGCGAACATATCACGGTTTAAATGAATTCTCTCAAGTTATATCGCTTGATAGGCGAAATAATCCATTTCTTTTATACCAAATACAGAATTCTCACGATCAGCGTAACCATTAAGCTTTATTAACACATGAAGTATTTACCATAGCATTTTGCATTTCGTTTAGCCTACTGAGTCTACGAGTTTATATCAGCAATCGAGAAAACTTATTTTCAAGCCCCTTACAAGGCTGGTGCGTTCAATATGGCAGTTATTTTTGCTGTTATTAGCTGTGTCCGTTCACAGTGAATCTGACAAGCCGCGTGATTCCGCAGAATATTTTGCTGTCAAAGTGGAAATTATAATGCAACCAAACATAGCTGGTGCTTAAGTACTTTATAGCATAAGAATTTCGGTATCTTCAGATTCTTCAAGTCAAAATGATGAAGTCAAGGTATTGGTTGCTCGAAGTAGATCCATGAATTGGATGAGAATAAAAATGATTTTTCAAATTTAGAAAAAGTGGAGATACAAAAGTTATTACGTTATGAAATGTTGAACAAGAATTGTCTTTCATTGCATTTCACTCCGTTATCTCGTAATGACAGCGAAGTATCCACACGCAGCATGTCAAGTCGCACGACCACTGCAACCCTCAGAGATCTGAGCTTTTTCAAACCCATATAGATCAGAAGGGACCAGCGGACCCACAGCTGGAACTGGGCCGCTTTCTTCGCCCGGCCCGACCCGCAGAAGGGACCAGCGGACCCAGAGCTGGAACTGGGCCGCTTTCTTCGCCCGGCCCGGCCCGCAGAAGGGACCAGCGGATCCAGAGCTGGAACTGGGCCGCTTTCTTCGCCGGCCCGGCCCGCAGAAGGACCAACGGAGCCAGAGCTGGAACTGGGCCGCTTTCTTCGCCCGGCCCGACCCTCAGAAGGGACCAACGGACCCACAGCTGGAACTGGGCCGCTTTCTTCGCCCGGCCCGACCCGCAGAAGGACCAACGGACCCACAGCTGGAACTGGGCCGCTTTCTTCGCCCGGCCCGACCCGCAGAAGGGACCAGCGGACCCAGAGCTGGAACTGGGCCGCTTTCTTCGCCCGGGCCGAACCGCAGAAGGACCAACGGACCCAGAGCTGGAACTGGGCCGCTTTCTTCGCCCGGCCCGACCCGCAGAAGGGACCAGCGGACCCAGAGCTGGAACTGGGCCGCTTTCTTCGCCCGGCCCGGCCCGCAGAAGGGACCAGCGGACCCAGAGCTGGAACTGGGCCGCTTTCTTCGCCCGGCCCGACCCGCAGAAGGACCAACGGACCCAGAGCTGGAACTGGGCCGCTTTCTTCGCCCAGCCCGACCCGCAGAAGGGACCAGCGGATCCAGAGCTGGAACTGGGCCGCTTTCTTCGCCGGCCCGACCCGCAGAAGGGACCAACGGACCCAGAGCTGGAACTGGGCCGCTTTCTTCGCCCGGCCTGGCCGCAGAAGGACCAACGGACCCAGAGCTGGAACTGGGCCGCTTTCTTCGCCCGGCCCGACCCGCAGAAGGGACCAGCGGACCCAGAGCTGGAACTGGGCCGCTTTCTTCGCCGGACCGACCCGCAGAAGGGCCAGCGGACCCAGAGCTGGAACTGGGCCGCTTTCTTCGCCCGGCCTGGCCGCAGAAGGACCAGCGGACCCAGAGCTGGAACTGGGCCGCTTTCTTCGCCCGGCCCGACCCGCAGAAGGACCAACGGACCCAGAGCTGGAACTGGGCCGCTTTCTTCGCCCGGCCCGACCCGCAGAAGGGACCAGCGGATCCAGAGCTGAAACCGGGCCGCTTTCTTCGCCCGGCCCGGCCCGCAGAAGGACCAACGGACCCAGAGCTGGAACTGGGCCGCTTTCTTCGCCCGGCCTGGCCCGCAGAAGGGCCAGCGGACCCACAGCTGGAACTGGGCCGCTTTCTTCGCCCGGGCCGAACCGCAGAAGGACCAACGGACCCAGAGCTGGAACTGGGCCGCTTTCTTCGCCCGGGCCGGCCCATATGCATTCTGTATCTCAGCCGGGGTGAGAAGCTCAATCGTTTTGGGCACTTTACCATCCTTAATGATGGCATCAATCAACTGCTCTAAGAATCACTCTAAAAATCTGAAAGGCATCAGGGCCTATGTGCCATCTGTAAGTAAATTGATAACTGTTGAACAGGAAGATGAGTTTTTAGATACTTGTCACCATAGAAATAAACTGTTTATCTGAAGTTGGCTAGAATGGAAATTGACTCAAGGTCGCGGCACATCCGAGGGAACCGAGGGAACTAAGTTGGGGCATGAATCACCAATGAAAAGCTTAGATTTACACATGTGACTGATTCTAACCCAATCATACAGACGTTGGCAGGTGCATCTAAGTGAAAATGCGTGCGATTTATGTGCCGTTATTGTGCATTGCATGAAGCTTAATTTCCATTCTAGAGGTTTTATTGTTGTCAATTTCTATGCTTGTCACAGTGAATTTTCATCTGTTGCAACTGTTGAACACACAGAATTAGACAGGTCGTCTCTTCTTCTGTTTGACTAGAAAGGAAACATTGGAAGATGTAACGTTAATGAAATGTCACAATCTGCTGACATAATACCACAGCAATCGAACAATGAGCAGCCAGTTCAACATTAAACACGCCAAATTGTGCAAAGTTTCAGTGACTTATCAACCGGGTCACACAGTAAAGAGACACAGACGATGTCAAGTTCTACAGAGAAGTTTGTGAGCGGTTTTTCATGCGCCTGCTAACTTTTTTTATAAAGATCGGAAGGACACAACATTAGCGAGAAAACTTCTGCGCAATGATCTGAATTCTTCGAATCTGAAGGAATCGTGGCGATCGGAACATTTTTGAAGAAATTCACAGCAATCCTCAAACGACGCACGACTATTTTTCCTATCTCTGCAAGGTATTAAAATTTTCTTTTTGCCCACTTAATAAGTTCCTGCATGTGCTATCTGTTTGAATCAGTTTGCACTTCTAGCAAAGTGAGACGCTTAAACAATCTAATTCTGTGGTTGCACATGTATAACGCGCTTGTTTATCACAGATATTTTGGATCGTGCCGATAACTGCCTTGTAAGATATATTTAGACTAAAGTGTGGAAAACGAATTCCACTGAAGACATAGGGTATTTGAAAAGTGAATTCATTAAGTCAAAAGTTGAACTGAATGTTCAAATGACTTTTACCGAAACGATAGCAGCAAAAAATCCCCGAGTTGTTTTAGGTCGAAGTAATATTCCAAAAGTAAAATGCTTAAACAGACTGATCTTCGGCGTCCAGCGCCTTCGGTGGTCGATCTTACAACTACTCGGTGAGTTTTTGCTGCTATCGTTTCGGTAAAAATCATTATGATATCCCGTCGTCTGGTCAATTACGTTCAAATGACTGTTTCTACTTGCTAATCGTCTATCGATTGTTGTTTCTGGTTGAAAAAGCATATCTATGGCTATTCCGTCGCATGCCGGTAGTTATTTCATATCATTGCAAAAGAACCAAGCTGATAAGCCAACATATGAAAATGATTCATAGCATTTCAGTGCTCAAATGACGAAGATATTTCTCATTTGAGACACAATAGATATTTGCCCGGGTGCTAGATATCTCTGGCCTGTCTATTCATTTTATTAAAACCATTTTATTTAATAAGGAATGAAATTTCTTGATAGGATTTATCCATGATACATGCATCATGCATGTTTTATCCAAAAACGGGCATCTAGGGTCGTGACTTTGGACTTTGACTGTTGTGATGACTTCCAACTTGAGTATTCGTGCACCGAGCTGAATACTGACGTGGCCAATCGGTCACTCGATCACGTGCGAAATATCTCTATTGAAGTAATTCATGTCATGAATCGGCAAGAACTTTCACAATTAAAAAATGAAACGCGTGACGAGTTGTAGGTATAAAATATTGGGTAGAGGCTTCCATTGGAAAAATGTTTATAAAAAAGGAGAATAAAATGAATAAATACTTACGTGAAGGGTCAAGCCTGGTGTTTCTTTCAAAGAATAGGGTAGTTCAAAGTTTTACCGCAGCTGTAGGATCAGCCAGAGTCTTTCAGTTCTAATCTGGAAATCAATGATTCAATGTTTCAAATATATCATGAATGACCTAGTCAGCCACTTGAATCGATAATATACCTCAGACACAACAACAATGCATTGTAATAATATGAAATATAATTAGACTTTGCAATGACAGTGCGATCATGAAATCAATTCAACTTCTATCGAAAAGTTGCAAAGTTACTCATTTTCAGCGAGATAATGTTATATAGACGACAGTTACATAATTTATCTGATTGATACTGATAATGTGGAAGTTATTCATGCAATCTGCATGTTGATCAACTTCAGCTTCTTGCAAGCTGGCATAGTAGAAACACATAGAAACACAAAATCATGCTCTTGTAATATTTGTAGTGACTTTAAGAAAAACAAGTACACTTGCCGAGACAGATTCGTCGTTTATCAATATACATGTGTTCAATGCGGAGAATTTTATATACAGTAGGAAAAACTGCCGCATGTTGGAAACTAGACACCAAGAGCATGAGAAGGCCATTGATAACATAAGCAATAGCAGTGCTCTTTATAACCATTTGCGAGATAGGCATGGGGGATAGGCGGCATCGGCAACTTTCAGGTCGGTCTCCTTCGCAAGCTGCGCAACACTCGAGACACAACAGTAGCAGAGGCCAAAGCAATAACAACACCGCAGATCAACAGGAAACACGAGCTTCAGACTACAATCTCTCTTCTCAATTCGATAACCATGCAAACCGTCAACACACTTCTTAACATAACTCACATCTTCGAATAAATACTTCACACAGTTGCATCTCGTCTGTTACCATCGACCGTTTGAAGGCGCTGGACGCCGAAGGCCGTCTAATTTTCACTTCCAATTTTTTAAGAAACTATTGACCAAAACTTTGGGGAGTTTTTTCTAACTTGCTTTTGATGGTAGTAGAAACAGACAATTTTGATACATTCATGTGATTAGATCACCACTCAAAAGGTAAATCATCGCAAGCGGCCGCAGGAGTGTGACATCATTGGACTTTGAAGAAGGAACATTTGCGAAGGAACGCTGTAAACTCGCGATCATAGGCCAATTTGCCAGTTACTGTTTCGTTCTACTCGAAAAAGTTCAACATTGACTAAATGTAAGAACAATGTAGAGCAGATAAGTCAACGAAATATCTTATTAATTTGTTTTTCATCATCAAACGTTATCAACATGAAGCTAAAAGTAAGATTGGAATGTCAAAGATTCTTTAATTATAAGCAACTATGTTAGAGATTCAGACATGTTCAAGAAGTAATTATTAGTCAAATGCAGTGATGGAAAGGAGAATCAGAAGTACGTAGAAGTTTATAAGGATCAATAGGACGACATATCAGATCAATGCAACAACTGAATTTCCTGGAGAAATGGTGTCATAGAGTAAGTAGTATATTAGGTAGAGTAGAAACTCAGGATTTATTAAATCCCCAATGTGTAGTATATAGTTTCGATTTCATTAAATGAACTTTAGTTGAGACCCAGTGCCACAAGAGAGATATGCAAACTTTTGCACTTCGGGAGAAATATACACGAATTTGACTGATTATGATGACAATAGGCATCCACAAGAAAGAAAAGTAATTTACAAATCCTCCATGTCATGAGAATCTTGGCAGGCAATATAGTTTGTTAAAATAACAATTAAGTGGGCTACCATAGCAATATAGTTCAGCAATTGAGCTGATTTTCTTAAACGTGATCATGCAACAAGCTGCATGCCACAGACATAATCAACTTCAAAAGATATAAATGGGTCCACGTTACTATTCAAATTCAAGAAATGACGCTGAAAATTGAATTAAATGACATCTCAGTCAATAAGATCTCAACTTTTCCTTGAAGACTTTCAATGACTTGCATTATAATGCAGTTCATGACATTTCCTTGATCATCAGCTTAATTAACATGTCTGTTAGCAAATATTCACTTCTTATGATATCCAACTTATTTCATACTACTTATAAAGTGACTTCATCTCGGCAGTATATAAATATAGGAATAATTTGAAAAATTCTAGCTTTTCAAAACTGCTCAAATAATTCTTTGAACCACGGGAACGTAATCTCCGCAAAAAACTGAATCATTTTATGTAAAACGTTTCACTATAAACTGTAAATCGCTCAATATCAATCACATACGAAAGATACATACCAGAATATTATTCTGGTATATTTAGTATCTATTTGTAAGCTTTTCGTATGTTATTTCAAGTGTGGCATGCTTTACATACTACAGCCATATTAGCACAATCTTAAAAGAAAGGATCAATTATGTCTAAAGTATTTTGATTTAAGGCCTTTTGTCAATAAAGATCACACTGATTTTACTACTGTTCTGTAAGTAGTGAGATAATGACATTCAAGAGTCATTCTTTCAATACTGAATTCGATTTTAATGCATGTAGATCTTAGGCATTTCATGACTAATAAATAAGAATTCAAACGTCAACAATGATGTATTATGTAATTTTGAAATTAAGCATATTATCATTCCGAAATAAAAACACATTATAATTTATGAACGCAAAAAATAGTAAAATATAAGTCAACATGATTTCACGAAAAATATCATTTGATTGAATTGATGTTAATCAACGGTTCAAAATGTCCTCTATAGCAGGAGTAAACCAAGTTTCGGTTACGCAAAAAAAACAAGTTTCGTTGCAAATACAGACGAGATTGTTATACAAAAGAGATTGGGCATTACATAGCATCAGCCAGTTACTTTCACGCTGAATAGGGGTGTTTGAGGATGGATTGCGTAAAATCACAGATAAAAATTTTTCGATTGGGTGCGAAGCACAATACGATCACGAAAAATTACAACGTCTTTCCCGTTTTCTCTTGTCTCCTTCAGTTCGGCAATTAGAGATTTCCACAGTCTCTGTTGTTGAGGGAGAGCGGTCAGGGTTGATGAACACACGGCGAAGTTTCACATGAGCCCGTAAATTCTTTGCTTTTCGGAGAACAGTATCACGCTGAAAACTCTTTGCATTTTATCTTCACGAGACGCATAGCTTCCCTCTTAGATTTTCCAACTTTGTTGACCTCCAGTACAACTTCATCAAAATTACAGCCAATATTGGGAAAAATTTCTCTGCAGTTCTCAATGTCAGTCTCGGGGCTAGATTCATGGATTCCTGAGATCACAAGGTTTTGCCTTCGAATGACGCGATCGTTTACTTCATCCGATAGTCCTGAGATCATCTGAATTTGATCACACTTTATGTTGAGGAGATCTTTCTCAACATTTTCACATTTCACCTGCAGGACATTGTTGGCGTCCTCAAGCGTCTTAATTGTTGACTGCATCGTCATAATTGTCGCTCGCAAACCAGTGATTTCTGTCAGTAATTCACCTCGCACAGCTTCGATGAGAGACTTGATATCACTCAGAGTGACTCCAGTACTGCCTGATGATCCAGAACGTGTCTTGGGCTTCTTTGCGGCAGATTGACCTGACATCTTTGATAAACACACAAAAATAGTAGAGTGAAAATAAAATCACCACGCAGGATTCGATCTCAATACCCTCAACAGATGTTCCAATGACGAGTGCAACAGACCACAGAACCAACGGGAAACGCTCTGATAAGTTAGTGCGATAGTATCCAGGAAATCGAATTCACTGTGCATGAAAGGGACGAGATTTTGTGACGTCACCTGAATCACCGCGCCAACCAGACAGATCACATTATCACTCACTGCACCGGAAGTAACACGAGAAGTAGGAAAAATCACGAAAAATATCCACAGAACGAATCACAAGATGAAACTGAGGATGAGGTGTGAAAGACGAGTACGAGAAGGTTCGAATGATGTAAGATATGACCAATGTAATCCTTCAGATACACACAAAAATGGAAGATGAAGCACAAATGAATTAACACATCGGAGCGACTACGTGACCACGTTACATAGTATACACGTAAGTAATCGCATATACCTACTCTATGGATGGTGTTTCATTTTTTAATCATTCTTTCACCTTGTGCTCTATGAAATCCTGTAAATTCGATGCAAAGTCATTTGAATGCACCTCCAATATATTTGGATGTATACAGTTCAACGATATAATCATGCATAATGGTGTACCTTGATTAATACGCATAAAATAGCGGTGCTCTCAATGTTTTGAAGATCCTCTATTGATCTGCCATTCAAATGCATAGAGTCGGGATATATAGGTAGAGTGTCGACTCAAAAAAGTATCTGTATATAGTGAAAATTTTTGTATCAAAAGATTCAGTTTTTTTGCGGAGATTACGCTCCCGTGGTAAAAATTTGCCAATTTATATACTACAGGGATGACTCTCCTATAAAAGTAGTATGAAATAAGTTGGATATCAAAAGGAATGAATATTTGCTGAAAAGCGGAAATCAAGCTGATTAGCAAGGGAATTTCATGAGTTGTATTATAATGATAGTCTTCATGAAAAAGTCGTGATATTATTTATGCTTTCTTGGCTGAATTTTCAAGTTTTTAATTCAATTTTCACCGGCATGATTTCATGATTCACTAAATTCATGTTTCATTTCTAGAGTCTGAATAATGATGTGGATCCATTTACATCTTTCAAAGTCAATTGAAAGCAAAGTCTTTGATTATGTGATTTTGCTCTGCAAGTGGCAGGCTGCCTGTGCTATGATCACGCTTAAGAAAATACTCTTGAGGCTGCGCATGAAAGTAATAGGAACCCATCGAATTTCTAATTTAACAAACATTAAGTCTCAAAGGCTGTCATGAGAATCTGTGAAATACCATCATTCCCTCTGCATTACAATTATGATCACTCAATTCCGTTGTAATTTCTGCAAAACTGCAAAAAATTTGCATATCTCAAATTTGGTGACATTACCGCATATATCTCCAATGAGTTCATTTAATAAAATCGAAAGTGCATACACATTGGGGATTTAATAAATGCGGAGTTACCACTCTACTTAATATATCTACTCTATGGACTAGCGGGTCAAACATTTGAGTTGGTGCACCTTTGCACTCACACGCTTTAATGAGGGAATTCTGTTCACTACGACACTCTATATCTATGGATTAACGATGCTTTTTCAATGTCTTAGAATCATGAATTTGTCAAGTTGATTTTTGTTTCTTCAGAATGTGATTGAGCGGCCCTCTGTTCTGACTTGATGGATAATGCAACACCGACAGCCTTGTAGAAGTCAGTCACACGATGTACAGTGTTGTTCGATGAAACTGAATCACCTCTAAATTTTCCGAAAAAAAGATCAAAAACAATTGTTCGATTCAATTCTGTTGATTAGCATTTGACCATTAACAAAAACATAAAAGAAGGGAAAGACTGACAAAATACATGTCAAACAAGTATCTCAGATGATCAATAGTGAATTGGACCACCTCTTACTCTCATGCATTCCCTGATTCTGGAAGGCATTGAGTCAATCAAGTTGTGACACGTTTTCTTCAGATCGTCATCTCTTGCCCATTCTCGCAGCAATGCGTTGATCAGTTCTTGTTTTGTTGTCAACGTTTCTTTTCTAATTTTGCGCTTGAGGATGGCCCAGATGTTCTCAATTGGTGATAGATCTAGAGAGTTCCCAGGCCATTTGAGAACTCTGACGCCGGATTCATTCAAGAGTTGCATCGTTTTACGTGATGTGTGTGTGGCATGGCGCTAAATCTTGCTGAAACCAACAATTTTCAGACGACGAATACCACTCATTTATCTGTGGAAGTAGTCTTCCGGAGATGACGCCTGCATACTGATCAGAGTTCATTGAATCTTCAATCAAGTGAATACGACCAGTTCCATGGAATGTGATGCAGGACCAAATCATCAACTTCACTGGGTGTCTGAAGGATGGCTTGAAGTGCATTCTTGTCGTAGTTTCACCGGAATTTCTCCTCCACGAACTGCGACGCTGTCGGCTGTATTTCTACCGAGGTCTCGTCGCTGAATATAGCTTTGTGTCAATCATCCAGCGTCCAGTCCTTGTATTCACGACACCATGAAAGTCTTCTTTTTTTCATGTCTTCGGTCAGAACCTGGCATTTCAATGGACGATATGCTGGTCTGTCGTTTTCTGTTAAGCGTTTTCTTACAGTTGATGGGCTGATGTCAATGTGATATTGATCTTTCAGTTTATGAGGGAGGTCGCTCGATGTTGCACGGGGATTTTCTCAGGAGAGCTTCAGCAGAACTCTATCGCCCCTTTCATCGGTTTTTCTTTCAGATCCGCAGAGAAATCGGTAACTTTCGTATGAATTTCTGCTTCGGTACCAACTAGTGATGCGACATGTGGATGATTGGCTTACACCGACAGCGCCGGCAATCTCACGTGTTGAAAGACCAGCATGCTCATGTATTGCAACGACCTGGGCTCTGGTTTCGTTGTCAATATCACCCATTGGCACAGTTTCTTATCCAAACAAATGAATTGTCTTATCAATGCTGTGATCTGCTGCTTTATAAGACACTCGCTACTTCACTACGCAATTCAGCAGCGCCAGTCATGAATAGAATTCAATAGATTGATTGCATGAAGGTCTTCTGATCGAGTGTGAGTCATCCCAACAGCTGCGCTGTGGATGATTTGATTAGCGCTGACACAGAAGCGATAGACAGCGATGATTTTGCGCTGGACCGGGTATGGGCGATAATCAAGGCCCAGTAGCAATCAAGTGATCACCAGTTGTTCAGTTTATCGGAACTTCCTAGAGTTACGGAATGATTTTATTGAAAGCTGACATATCACATAAAATTCTGTGAAAAATACAGACTGTAAAAAGTACCTGCGAGAATTTTCAACCACTTTACTTTTACTCCAAATATCAGTAAAAGCTGCCGAAGCTTAGTTGTCCTAGTAAGGTTAACTTGGACTGAAAACTTGTTGCAGGTTAACTTTTGTCATCATAAAGTTTCAGAACATAACCAATATGAACTAACTGAATGATTGGTGAAGGCTAATTTAGCAATTAACCCTTTAGCGCCTAAGCGCGAGTTAAATCGTATCGAGCGCTATCAACAGTTGGCTGGTGACGCCGAGAATGGAATACAATAAGAAACTAAGCCCGAGTTAACTCGTATCGATAGAGCAGACGAATATCACTGACAACACAATCAGCAGTTGTTCTTCAGGGCCTAAGCCCGAGTTAACTCGAAACGATAGCCGCCACTCATTCTCTGACAGATAAAATAAAGTTTTCAATAGTTCCCGAATAACGAGTATACTCGGGCTGATGTGGTGTACCAATTTCCCGAATGCCGAGTATGCTCGTTCTTTACTTGGGTGAACGCTTTTTTTATATCTAGAATGTTTTTAATATAATTTAGAACTCGTGTCCACTAATAACGGATGCATGCGGCCTACTAAACTGAAAATCTATCTTCTGATACATGTTTACAATAGTATACATGACCTATTGTCAAATGATTCGTCAGAGTTAATGAGTAAGCGACTCCTGGGAAAATGTGATAACTAAAAACAGAACACGGTCTGCATTATTACTTATAACTAGAGTACCAAACAGGTCTCTTACATTCTGATTGATCTGAGTCATGGCGTACAGACGTCTTTGATCACGACTTAGTGCTCACGAAGTTGATCGGAAATATTTGTGCACAGTATGTAAAGGTGCGAACGTTTGCATTTTCAAAGCTCTTTTATCAACGAAGAATTTTGGATTCAAAGGTTGCTTCCAGGCAGCAACATACGAAAACGATTATTTTTCATGGTAAGTAATTAGGAGCATTCATTTTGATAATTTTGACTTTTCAATATCCTTTGATGTTGATGAATATTAAATGGAAATCAGTAAACTGATTTTATGGCTTAACACAGGCAATGGGAAGATGAAATTATTTTCTATTTAAGATGCGTCTGTCATGAGAATATGTGAAATTCACTATAATATTAGGACTGTCCTCATTAAGGATAACTTCATGATCAAATAAGGTAGCTACACGCAAAATCAATATCAGCGTAATATGATCTAACAGGCTATATCAAGCAGTAAGTCACTGTTTGCTATCTATTGTGCCCAGCCAGCTAAAAGCTAACAGTCTAGGATCTCTTGAAAGTTTTTGAATGCTGTTTTGTCAAGTACAATTCGGGTTGGAACAGAAGTCAACAAGCATTGCAACACAACACATTTGCAATGTTTTCCCCCCTAGCTCTTATCAGTCAAGAGAGAAAGTGGCTTCTCCGCCAGATGAGGAACGCATTGGTAGTCTGCAATCTTCTCCCATTATCTCTATATCAATGGTTCTGAGACATGAACTATTGTCAAATGATTCGTCAGAGTTAATGAGTAAGCGACACCTGGGAAAATGTGATAACTAAAAATAGAACTCGGTCTGCATTATTACTTATAACTAGAGTAACAAACAAGTATCTCACATTCTGATTGACCTGAGTCATGGCGTACAGACGTCTTCGATAACGACTTAGTGCTGAGCTAGTGGCTGAGGTCGTTTTACAAGATTATGAGGAGGATGAAGAAGATGAAGAGGATGCCGATTTCGATGATCTTGAAATATCTGCTGATGCAGAGGCTTCCAACGAAGGTGATCTCAGTAACTGGTGTGAGGTCGGACAGCATTCAGATATGCAGGATACGATAGAATTTGAAGGTTAGTTATTGTTACTTTGATTTCAATGATCCATTCAAATTTACACCTTTAATACATTTTTAGTGATATCACCAAATAAAGTTATTTACATTTTACACTTACAAAATTAGAAATGCACTATATTTCTCCAAATAGAACATTATGAAAATAAATATTTCAATAATTAAATATTTAATTCTCTATTACCTCAATACTCAAGCTTATTAGCTTAATACTCAGGCCTATGAAACAGAGCCATGTAACCACTATATTTGTAATTTATTATATTAGCACTTACACTTAACTAATTTGACGTACAACAACACTCACTATACATTTTCCACAATTTAAGTGTAGGCCAAGGCATACTGTATGTAATAGCGATCATACAGTTGTTTTATACACTTCATACTTTCAGGTTCTCCTGGCTTGCGTATACCTCCTCCAACTTCTGAATATGAGGCTTTTCGAGTATTCTTAACTGACGATATTCTCGAACTCATAGTCCGGGAGACAAATTTGTATGCATCTCAGTTGAAAGATGTTCATCCGGATCGGGAAAAGCCAAATTTTTCACTGAAGAACTATAAGGATATAAACAAGGATGAGCTAATGATTTTCTTTTCGTTATTATTTTTAATGGGAATCGTGAGAAAACCTACTTTAAACTCGTATTGGACAACTGAACATCTGTTGGCGACACCGATCTTTGGTCGTCTCATGTCAAGGGATAGATTTCTAACAATCCGAAGGGTCATTCACTTTAATGACAATAACAATTTATCGGATGAGGACAAATTATTTAAAATTCGGCCAGTGTTTGATCATGTGCAGCACAAATTTCGACAGGTAGGTTTATTGTGAGATGAACCTTACGTAATGCTATAAAAGAACTATCATATTATATTCATTGACGGAAGTAGAAGTGACAATATAATAACGATAATAAATATACAGACCAGCCTCACTATATGTACGTGTGTATGCCTGATTAATCAAATACAATGAATTGAATAATATACTGAGTACAATATAATGAATATAAATACAATGAATAATTATGAAAGACACATTGCTCTCTGTCAAAATGTGAACAATAATGATGGCCTTACATGTATGTATAGGTTACCCCATGTCTCATGTAAAAAGTAAATGAAAGCACATAAATGTATATGAAATGAATAACCCTGTTGCTAAGTAATTCTACTAACAAAAGAGCAAAATTGTTTTTTTTTATTTAAACGTGAAAATTAGCAAGTATTAAGTCTTTTGTCAAAAGACCTTATTCACCATCAGTTACGTCGTTTGTCAAGTTTACATTGATTTAATTATTTGGGATTTAAGAAAATTTTATTTTGAGTTTTCAAGGGTACATCCTACTAGTTGAAAACATATTTCGATTTTTTTGTAGGTGTATACACCATCGAAAGAAGTGGTCATTGATGAAGTTTTGGAGGGATGGAAAGGCAGGTTAGCCTGGAAACAGTACATCCCTGCCAAAAGAGAACGTTTCGGCTTTAAGCTATTTCTAATGTGTGAAGCCGAGACCTCATACATCTCAAATTTGCAAATTTATGTTGGTCAGACAACAGATGTTCACTTGGAAATCGATTTGAATTATGGCTTGTACAGTGACTCGTTACTTAGCACTCGCGTCGTGATATATCTCATGTCTGATCTTTTGAACAAAGGATACATGGTGGTGGTGGATAATTGGTACACTTTTCCTGAATTATTTCTGGTATTGAAAGAGTTCCTGACCAATGCATTGGGGACGGTGAGAGCAAATAGAAAACTTCTACCAATCGACTTCAATTCTTCAAAGCCGAAGAAAGGAGAAGTTCAGGGTTGGAAGAGCATCGAAGGACTTCTTGCAACTAAATGGAGTGATGCGAACAAAAAAACATCAAAAGTGGTCTCCATGCTTTCATCTAATGTCGGTAAGAACCATCATAAAATTAGAAAAAATAAAAAAGTACAAATCTATATCCTGCTTCATGTTAAATATATGTAACTTAAATAGAGCTTAAATATTTAATGCGTCATCAATCTCTATATATTTACTGAAGCCTGATTTACTAATTAAAATTTAAATGCATAATGGATGATCGACTCAAACTATTCCGGTAGTAGTGGAGAAATTGATAATACCAGTATTTAGTCTAATCAATTCTACGAGTACATGATAAATATCTTGGTTTGTTTGAAAAGCTCACAGCAAAGGACCTACACCAAAGTTAAATATAAATATTATCAGGCAATCTAAAAATTTTGAATGATTATCTGTATATACATGTATGCGAATGATAAAATGTGTACATGTGACATTTTAAGTATGGTTTACAAGCAGCAGGCATTTTTGCAGATTTTTATTAAAGACACTTACATGTGTACTATTTTAACATTTATGATTAATTCATGGTAGTTATATTCAAAAAGTCACTCTAGTCTATTTCAGAATTTCATTTATTTACTTACAGGAAATGAAATGAAATGAAAAGTACTGGAAAGGTTAATTGGAAGACTGGAGAAATCGTCTCCAAGCCTGAATGCGTTTTGCGGTACAATACTTTGATGGGAGCGGTTGACAACGTATCAGCATTAATGCACCCATATAAAATCAGCCACAAAGGCATGAAATGGTTCCGAAAACTTTTCGAGGTACTTCTGGACATGTGTGCATTCAATGCATTCGTCATATACAACAAGCAAAAATTGTCCAGTGAAAAGGTGAAGCACTACGACTTCCTGAATAGCCTGGTCACTGAAATGATTTCTTGTCATTTGCACATGGGCGTTCATCTTCAGCACCAGGCTCCCAAGCAAAAATATTCTGCGATTGTCAGAGAGACATTTTCCGAGTCTTTTGCCGTCAACCACTGCTCGAGAAAAGGCCACTCGACAGTGTCATGTTTGTGGCTACAGGAAGAACTCAAACGGCAAACGTGTTCGTCGTGAAACACGTTACTTCTGCAGTGATTGTAATGTACCTCTATGTGTTGTACCGTGCTTCCGTCAACATCACACTGTAAGAGACTTGAAAAAGATCTCTTACAGTTCCTCTGATTCGGAGTAAACATGTGTTTCATTCAGTTCAAGTGTAATTATGAAATTAATTAACAAATGTAATTTGCTATTATATGCATATGCAATGTGCTTGAGATACAGAACTGATGTATAATATTGTAATAAAATCATGTGTTAAAATTTCGCTGTGTGTGTGTCATGATCTCACGAATAGTGAGGATATTTTTTTATTAACCCATTTCTGCCTAGTGACCCATATATGGGTCAGGCTGGGTCTGACACTTTATTGCTGATTTTTGAGTTAAATATAATATATTTTGGGTTGAAGCTTTATTGGGTGTCACATACGTAGTCCTTCGTTATGTCTATATAAGTTAGATTTACTTGTGCTTCCTGATATTCTCACAAAAATGTGTTTTACAAAATGCTTCTGATGCAAATCAGATTGAGCACAGTGTGTGATGTTTCTCGATAATTTTTTTCGTGAAAGCGATGCGCTTCAATATAACTTTTGTGATGATTTATTAGTCAGATGTTTGCTTTTTGTTTTCCATATGAATAGCAATCCAATTGTTGATGTTTATCGATGATGCAACAGTAAATATCACGCTGACCCTTATATGGGTCACTAGGCGCACCCTAAGTATTGATTTCAATTTTTTCCGAGGCGTTGACCCACGTCGGAAAGAACAACTGAAGGTGCTACGAAGTCTCGGAAATACCATACCGATGTGTACTGACATCCAGGGGAAGATGAGTCAATCTCAAGGCCTGCATTTCGTTTTGTTACCGATATTATTGTTGTCGAAGCTGCCTTTGTTCTCCGCATGACACGGTGAGATCGATTCACGCCACACGCTAGATCAGCTAACGCGCGCAATGTGCAAGACACAATAAATCTATTCGTCTTACGACCTGGTGGTTTTTCGCGACAAGCCTGTCTTTCTACCTTGCATCACACCACAACCTGTTCCTTGATTGAGATCTTGAAGAAGCAGTTGGAGAGATGCCCCCAAGTAAGCCTCACTTGCAGTGTATTCTATTCTATTCTATTCTGCTCTATACAGTTTAGCTTTTGCAAAAGCTTTTGATTTTATATTGTAGACTGTAATGCACATATACATAATACACATCAATCGCTTCTAAATTGATCATTACGCTACTCATTCTTCCTTTTATAATATCAATTACCCTGTCATTTGAAGCAGATTTGAAGCAATTACCCTTTTTTGCAGACTGACTCTGAATCAAATATTGGACATTATCCAAGAAGATGAGGAGACAGAAGGAGAGCCAGCTATATACATAGAACCTCCAGATCCTGCACAAGAAACGGATGAATTTTCAGGAGACGAAGATCTGGGAGAACTTGATGTGGACCACATTCCTCGAAGGCAACTACTAGCTCCTGCCCACATTGAAAGACAAGAATCGGATGACAGTGATGATGACGAAGAAAGAATGTTGGAAGAATCAACGACTAGACGACGGGGTCATAACATTCAGCGAGAAAGTGGTTAGTTGGAAGAAAGGTCCAACTCGAGACTCACCAAGTGGTTTATTCCCATCCGGAGACTATGCCCGTTATAGAAACTTCCAGCCGCACGAGCTGATCGAACTTTTTTTCGATGAAACACTATGATCACATCACTCACCAGACAATTCTCTACGCTGCTTACAAAGGAAAAGAACGCTTCCAAATGAAAAAAGAAGAGCTAAAGGTGTATTTGTCCATCCTCATCCTCAGTGGATATAATTCCCTACCAAGTCGGAGGCTGTACTGGCAAAAAGAAGATGTGAGAGTAAGCGCAGTTGCAAACGCAATGCGAAGAGACCGATTTGAAGAAATAATGCGATTCTTACATTTCAATTAAAACGAACGGCTTGATGCAAATGATAGATATTGGAAGATTCGTCCTTTGGTCACGATGTTGCAAAACAACTTTCTAAAGCACTTCGTTCCCCAACTAAATCTATCTCATGACGAGGCAATGATAAAATATTTTGGACGATGTTCTCTAAAACAAGCGATAAGGATGAAGCCGATCCGTTTCGGCTACAAAGTGTGGTGCATGAACACTATGGATGGCTACTTGGTTGCCTTCAATCTGTATCAAGGGAAGAATTTTGGTGCAAACAATGATTTAGAGAAAATGTTGGGCAAGACTGCATACACCGTAATTCACCTTTTTGATCAAATTAATTCCAAAGAGGAATTTGAAAAGCTTCCCTTTCACGTGTTCATGGATAACTTGTTTACTACAATGCCCCTCCTCAAAACTCTGAAAGAAAGAGGTGCAGATGGTAATGGCACAGTTCGAAAGAACAGGATAAAAAATGACCCCCTTTCAAGCGTCGATGAGATGAGGAAAAAGGATAGAGGTTACGTTGAATCAGCGAAATCCTCAAATGAAATGAAGATAATTCGATGGAGGGACAACCAGGTCGTGACAGTTCTTTCTACCCGTTTCGGCTCTGATCCAATCTCCCAAACTCGAAGGTGGTCAAAACAACTCACGCAGCACATAATGGTTGACCGGCCAAATGCCATCAGAGAATACAACAGATGTTTGGGAGGTACCGACAAAATGAATCAAATGGTAAACAAATATCGGATTGGAATCCACGGGAAAAAGTTCTATTTTGGCATCTTCACTTGGCTGATAGACGTGTCTCTTAACAATGCCTGGCGTTTGTCCAGAATGACTGGGAATCAAAGCAACTTTTTGGAGTTCAAGCGAGAGGTTGCAAATTTTTATCTCAAATCCTTTGGCATTGCTGCTCGTGAGTATGAACGTAGCCTATCAAAACTCATTTTTCTAATCACTAAATAATCTCTTTATTCTTTTTTAGGTGGAGCTGGGAGGACAAGGCAAAGATCGGCCAGAGGAGAAGGAGCCAGGTTTGACGAGAAGAACCACTGGCCTCAAGTCGTTCCGAATAACGGCCGAAGAAGGTGCCAAAATCCGGAGTGTCTCAAACGTGGCGCTCAAGCCTAAAAACAAAAGTGCAATGTTCGAAGTGCGACGTGGGTATTTGCTTGGATTGTTTTGAACAGTATCGCACAGCTGTTTAAGATGACTGTTTTTTTAATAAAAATAGATGGATAACTTTTATCTTCTACTTTTATGCGTGCGTATACACGAGTAGCTTTAAGGGAACGCTTAGTGACCCATACAAGGGTCAAGCTGTAAAAAGTGGTAGTTTCAGAGGAACGCCTAGTGACCCATATATGGGTCAGCCTGTATAAAGTGGTAGTTTCAGAGGAACGCCTAGTGACCCATATATGGGTCAGCCTGTATAAAGTGGTAGTTTCAGAGGAACGCCTAGTGACCCATATATGGGTCACCCTGTAAAACTGAAATAAAAGGGTGTATGAATTTCAAAATATCACGAGATAGTTGTTGTCTATGCATTAATTAACCTATATACAAAGAAATCATAACTATCGCAGGGTTAAATTAATTCCGGCAGAAATGGGTTAAATTCCCACGAAATGAATGTATTTTTACTTGAAATTCAACATCTTCATAATAGTTAAAGTTTCATCTTAGCCTGAAATCCTTCAGTGACAGTGTGATGATTGTCAAAATTAGTTCAGTTAATGCAAAGAAATCATGGCGATACGAGTTAACTCGGGCTTAGTTTGCCACTGTATTACCGCTGCAGTGTCGCAGTCATATTGTGTTGGCGTCTCGATACGAGTTAACTCGGACTCAGGGAAATGGCGTAGGTATAAAAATAAGCACAGTAGTTAAAGGGTTAATATGCTATGTAGCAAACAAAAGAAGTTATCAGGAATGTACCTCAAATTTAATGGAGTGATTCAGTTTCATCGAACAACACTGTACAATCAATGCGGGAATGACGGGAAATTCGCATTGATTCAAAGGCGTTCACTGATGATAGCCTATTCTATGATATTTCAGTTCCCGTGCCGTCAATCTCAAAACCAAGACAAAAAACGTACCGGTACTGAAGACATTGGAAGGATCAGCACTTCATTCACCCTAATTCACGCATTCATGAAGCGAACAAATTCCTAAACACAAGCTTTAATCTCACCTCTCCAGGACAGCAAGGCACAGTACATTAGCAGAGAGATGCAGTTGACGCTCAGATAACGCTGTGTATATCTCAAGCCTTGAGGACTATCATGTAATGTTATAATAGCAAATCGATAAGCGTTGCCATGCAGCGAGTGTCTGATTCACATCAGATGCTGTCCTCGAATGAGAGCCCCATAATCACACAATCTTTCAAATCAATGCAATAATTTAGTGTAGATAGAGATTCCAATCACGGAATAGAGAAAATACTAAAATAGCAGTATTTCTTCTTAAGTAAGACAAACTACTTACCATAGAGTCTAATTTACAAATCACTACCACAAGAAATACATACACAACATATGTTGTTCGCGCATCCGTATAAGCGTAAACATTGCGCTTTCATATAATCCATTGATGAGATTTCAAGAAAGAATAGGAAGAATAATTCTCTTTTTGTCCACAGTTGTTATTCACGGTTTCAACTTGACTTACAGTAAAAGAATCATGCTTGTATAATATGCCTCAATCTTGCGATCCCGGGTCTTGGATTTCTGAGCTCCTAGCTAAACGGATGCGTTAATCTATCGCATTTAGAGCACAGAAAATCCTAATGAATCGGCCTCCAAATACATGCATTCAGAACGGCTAACAGCATGGGTGGCTGCTTTGCTACGTTGAATCAGAAAAACGACTAATTTGACCTTTCTATCGCACACAAAAACATCGATCAAGTTGTCCATCAATGCTGTTTAGGAATGAGAGATGCACGAGCTTTAGAGCAGCTAGAGATTCGAATCCCGGAATTGACAAATTAATAGAAAAGCAGTATTTCGTCTTAACCCTTATCCGTATGAGTAAAACCGACTGCTTCAGCCGTATAAGTAGCTACAATTTGTACCTATAGATAATGAAGTTGTTCTAACCTATATTACTGCGTAATAAATCTATCTAAATATCAGATATAGATTTTATGTCTTCCCTGACTACCTATTGTAATAGATATTGCATACTAGAATTTAACATAGATATCACAAACAAAAGTTTAACATAGATACGTGTTTTTGAAATATCAAATTATAAATCAGTAATTTTTCTACCAATAACTATTGAATGTTTATTAATACTTCACTTTTTTTTCTATAATCAATAACCATTTCAACCAAGAAAATTGCACTGATTGGATTCATTTATCAAAACCATTCGATTTATGCATCAAACATAACAATTTCATTATGAAAATAGCACGGATTCTGTAACAATATAACAATAACTAAGTGTCTACCGGTGCATCGCCCGAGTAAAATTACCGTTGTCAGTTTAACAAATACTTACCAAGTACTTGGCATTAAAGTCCTAAACATTTAAGAAATATTTAAGAAATATTTATCAAACCTAGTACATTTCCTAAACTTTTACTAAATATTTAGCAAACTTTCCAAACTTCCGCAAAATATTTGGCAAATTGTCTGAATTTTTACGAAATGTTTAGTAAAAATTTTGTAGATTTTCCAAACTTTTACAAAACACTTAGCAAATTATTTCCAGCTCTTATAATATGTTTAGCAAATAATAAGCAAATTTTATCCTACTTCATAGGCGATTATGAAACACTTGCAAATTTGAATTCATGAAAAATATCTTCTTGTATGAAATGTTTTATATTTATCAAATAGAAAACCAAAACAATCATAATTCGGCAAAAAGATAGCTAGCAAAACGCTCTGCTCGAATTATTCATGCTCAAAGTCGTTCAAAATCCGTACGGCATATAAAACTGCATGACTATAATAAAATGACTGATCTTGCTAAAATTATGCTTTGTACGATAACATTCATAGAGATTACAAAAACTGAGCTCTGCTCCCCAAAGTAAACAGCAGAAGGAATGGATATCCTTCAAAAATACAATTTTTCATACGTATTCGGAAAATGAACAGAGTTTTATATAGTAGCACACATCGAACGATTCGATACAAAAAATTTTTATGAATATCACTTTTATCAACATAAAGGAAATTTCTCTATCCGGATTTGATCATTCTTCATTTGAAAATCCTTCCAACCGGAAAGCATGCCCACAGCCCGAATACGCATTTCACTTCATCTGAAACACTGTCATTTCGAGTCAAACACCGTCGCGCCGTTATCAGTTACATTTTTAAGAATAGAGGTGATATCACGAAAAATTTACAGTTCAACGGAGAAACAGTCACTACCAAATGAAGTTTGAAGAGATGATACAAGGTCACTGAAAAAAAAACATCTTCGCGGTTGGACCACAACAAGTTTGTCCGAATCTGATGATGGCTGGGACGTTGCGAGTATGAGAGATTTATGGATAAAGAATAATTCCGGTAGTTTTCGGGGTTAATTAGCTCACAAGACAAGACGGAAAAGCAGCCGAATGTAGGTCAGGTATTGAGTCATCGATGGACAGATACACAGCCTCAGCAATCAACACCTGTAAAAAAGAAGACAAATCTTGTGCTGATGTGCAGAGCAGAATTATCAAACTTAACGGATCTTAAATAACATTCTATGAGTAGGCCTACTCAAATTTCAGAAGATAAATCATTTTAGTAATCTTAGGTGTTACAGTAAAGACTATTAAGAAAACTGCTTTTGGATTATTTCATCTCTGACAATGTGGGAAGCGATATTCTTAGGAATTTTGATAGCAAATGAAGATATTCAAGAGTGGTTGAATTGTGATCATTAACAATTTATCAATTATTTTTTTAATCAACACTCTTAGTATTTATCAATAATTTTATTTTGATATTCAAGTCACGGCTGTGGAGCCGATGCGTTATCTCATCGGCTCCGGCTCCACGACACTGATGTGAAAGGCTCCGGCTCGGCTCCGACTCGGCTCCGGCTCCGGCTACGACTTCAAATTCAGGTTCTATCTATGCTGGTTATCCTGGATCCGTTGAACGGGTTTTTTGGATAACGGTGTGGCCTTTAGAGGCTTGCTACAATCATCAAATTAGTTTTCATTAACAAGCAACGACTTAAGTTAATAATAAAAATGATAATAGCCTAATATAATGACAAATAACATACTTGTCATGTATTTTTGCATGAATTGACTATCTCTGAAAGATAAAATAAAGTTATAGCCAGGATTGGTTAAATTAGATAAAAATCTTCCGCACTGGCTAAATATAAATTGGCCTGGCCTGCAACCAGTCTACTACGAGGCTACATTAAATAAGACCACATGAGTGATGATGATATACCTAATTAGCCGTCACAGGGGCCGAACAGTAGTATAAGCTTTTTAACAAAGCTTGAATATGAAACTGGATAGCGCATGCCTCTAAATAGCTTATAGGGCCTGTATCTACTCGAACATGGAAAGGGTATCGGCTATATAGCCAAATATACCGTATCAATAAAGATATCAATTGCTTTATTGAATATTAAAGTGTATATAGGCTAGCTTAGGTTGTTATTGTTATTTGTTATTGCCTTTATTCAATAGTCTGTTGGTCCATGAATAATATGATCGGTGGGTAGCCCACGACACATCATCTGTAGAAATTGTAATTTAGATAGCCTCATTGCAGTGTAGGCTAGAAATGTACAATTGAAAATTATACTTGAAAAAATTAAAAATATCTAATTTAGGACAAGTTTTGTAATTCTATGCAGCATACTTAATAAGTTAAGGCCTAACTTACATTATATTAATTTCGTATTTTTCATTATGGCGTAAAGTTGCACTAAATAATTCATCAGTGATTCATGTATATTATTATATTCAATTTATGTATAACACATTACCACTATTCCTCTGATGATGGTTAGGCTGATGAAACTGAACTCGGAGTATCACACATTATGTTGCAGGGTGTTATGCATAATAAAAATTTGACTGCGAGCACCGAGCAGAAATCCCATCTACTTTGCTAGCTTTCGAATGCACGTGCGGTTTAATGTCACAGACAATAGAAAAGGGAGGTCAAAAGGCGCCTTTATTGAGAGCGTCTCAGTCTTTTTTTATTGTTTACATATAATTAGTCAGCATGATATCAGCAAAAGGTGTTGACAGACGGAAAAAATAATAATGAAAATTCTTGAAATCCACAGGTCTATGACATTTGGGGAAATATTATTACACGATACGGCTCTTGTGCAGTCCTCCCCCCCCCCCATTTTTTCTCTGGTCAAAAGATGCAGCACCATTGGATGTCCGTTTCAGCATCACCGGTTTGAGTGAAGCATTCCGTGCTGTTGTAAAAATCTACGTGGGTAATTGCGATGTCATGGTCGCAAACTTCGTCAGCAAGTCAACATTGTAATTTGCCTTCGGGTTTTTCGCATTGAAATATACCCTTTGAATTTTGAAGTCAAAGGAAATTCATTGTGAATGAGATACCTTTAAAATAATAGGGCGCTACTAGAAGTGGCTGGGTCGCTTATTGCTATAGCCATGCGGTCATTCGTGTGAGTGTGAAGAGTTATCCCTCCAATCAAAATTGATCAAATTGAATAATCGATTGTTTTGAAAAATGTAGGTGGGGGGACTGCACAAGAGCCTACAATACAATCTAAGGAAATTGGCATTGTCACGGATGCCAGTAGTTTCTGCCAGTAGCAATACCGATAGATGATAGCCTACATAGTAACCGTATTAGATTTAAGACATTGCGCAAGAAATGTAGCTATATTATCTTTGCTGACTGAACTGGAAATGTGTACATAAATGACTGGCGACTTGTCTCTAGGAATCTACAATCATCTAGTTAGCATGCATATAACAAGTCTTCAAATTAATGGATTTTGGAGAATACGTTGTCAATATGGAAATTAGTCTTACGAAACATATGCAATAAAAAAATATTACACATGTGTGTAAATATATAATAAATATAATACAAAAGAAGGCGGCAACTGCAAAGAAAGATATCGTGATGGACAGATCATTGGTATACTTAAAAGACATATTTTTAGGTTTCAAATGATTTAATTTTTTTATGATGCCAATTAATAACTTTCAAAATTCTAGATTTATATCAAAGCTCAAACTATCGGAGCCGGAGCCTTTGTGATAAATCGGCTCCGGCTCCGGCTCCACAGCCCTGATTCAAGTACCGGTAACTGTTTTTACAAAAAATGCAATCTGCAAGTTATAACAGAGCCTTACCGAGATGTAGCCTATTACCGACTGCTTGTCAACCGTTCATGCGATGAAGATATTCAGGAATGCTTGAATTTTTATTATAGTATTTAATACCGCACATGTAATTTTATTTTGATATTTTATTTTATCTTAAACAATTTGTTTAAAATCACAATCTGCAAACACATACACACGTAATGTCATCTTGTCTACCGCTTATATGACAGCATCTCTGCAGGTAATTGATGGTGGGCCTACAACTAACATGTGACCATAATAGCTAGGCCTACGATAATATTGAAAAGTGCGAAGCATAATTTGTAATAAGTAAACACAAATTGAATAAAAGAGTAGCAATGAGTTTGTACTTTGATTGTTTTATATTTATCGTAAAGCATGAAAAATTATTGATTTTGCAAAACTAAACCTATTGTTGGACTGCAGAGCATGACTGATCTTTATTACAGTGTGCATGTAGCCTACAACGTGCAGTCCGTCGTGTAGCATCTATGCCTTTTGTGTGCTTGATCATTTTTCTTAAACTACTCGAAATGTCAAATTGATACCATTTTCTAAAATGCGGCAATTCTGAAAAAATTAATTGAATATCATAGGCGGTAGCTACAGGTTTTCAATTCAACATATATAAAATGGAAATAGTGACCTATTTAAACAAGCTTCCTTGATGGATCCATCTTTCAGAAAATAGATTAAATTGCATAACTTAAGCAGATATCGAATAGCTCAATAGTTTGTCCGCATTGATAAAAACATTCTCCATCTAAAATTTTTGCAGTCCTGAAATAGAACTTTATGACTTATAGCATGTTTGACGGTTTCAAAAATTTTTTCAATTATTTGTCATCCAAATATTGATACTATTGCACAAGTATACTACATATCTAAATATTGAAGTGCTAAATTAAAATGGTTTCAATGCGCTAATTAAGTTCTTTCGTGCTCATAGTTTCTAAGGTTTTTAGCATGCAACTATTTTGTCTCAACATAACCAGATGTTTGTGCTATTTTCAATGTAAGCAATCAGAAATTACGAATTTGAAAACAATATATTACCATTTCAACATATTCCAATTTGATTTTGATTCTTTTGACGACACAATCAACTTTTGATCGATTTTTCAGCGAGAAACGTCGTCGTGAAAACTGATATACATGCACATTCTCATATTAAATTCAAAGTGAATAAGCCTTGGGCATGTGACATCATTTGTGTGATGGAAAACCCAAGCAAAACGATGTGTTTCTTGATAGCTATAATATTTATATGTACAAATAAATATTATAGCTATCAAGAAACAATCTCTTTACTTGGGTTTTCGATTGCACAAATGAATTCAAAGTATTGGTAGGACTCCTAAAATGTGATATGTCTGCTATGAGGAACTAAGAGGAATTGAGATATTTTGTTATCAGTAAATTAAGTATGACGCTAGTAGCTCTTTAGTATTTGTAAAATTAAGAGCAAATATAGCAGTAATCAATAATAGAAATGTCTCTACGTGTTCATGGTCAATAAACCCAAATCCATGACCAAATCTCTCCTTTGATTTTGTTTTCGGGATTTCCAAATACATGTACCTAGACTTGCAGTTAAATGCTGAAACTAAGTTGACAAAATAAATTCAGAAGCATTTAGAAGCTTACCATTTTTCTGCAGTTTGATCCAAGAGCTGCATTTTTAATTCTGATGCAAAAATCAAAGGAACGTGATGGCTTCATTGACTGGAAGAACTCACTGACTACATGCGAGTGTTCATTTTCGAATTGTGCTCCATTTTGTGCATGATAGCTAAGCAAGATGATGAAAAAACGTAGACAATCACAAACCGACGATGAATAAATAAAGGTGTGTAAGTAGAAATATCCTCTTGATGCGCTGACTTTTGTAATATTAAGCAGTTAACGTAAACACGCGTTCGACACGAGAGCGAAGAGTGCACAAGCTACTGCGCCTTGCGCAGCTGTCTGTTCAACGTGATGGGCGGATAATAATTATTAAGCAGGGACGATGAGTCACAGCGCAGCTAGAGAATATTATCGACCGCTCATGGCTCCCGAATGCGGCCACGACCAGGCTGCCAACAATGTGAACGAACTTCCTCAGCTGCGTGCGCGTGGCGAATTTCCTTAATATAGTGACGGAAAGTTATAGAAGCGAGATATGATTACGCAGACTGAGCGAGATGCTTATGTAACTGCTTGGTTGTTCAGTTGCATACTGATTTAATATCACTAGCTAAGTAATTTAGCGAACACACGAGCAAACTGATCAAAGTCGACTTGCTGATGGGCACAGTATAGAACTTAGAAACTTCAATAAATGCTTTAATTTGAGAAGCAAAATGTGTGGCGATAGAACTGCTTAGGCTCCCTTAATAATGAAAATATATGACTGATGTTGTTGCTATTGTACCTACAGTGTACATGTAGTGAATGTGAAAGATGCTGAAAAATGAGTAGAAGAAGAAGAAAAGGGGAACGAGTGAGTGAGTGAGAAAGAGAGAGAGTAGTGATGAAGTCACCTGAATATTTATTTTGTACACACCATTTCATGAAATATAAATAGGCATATATAAAATACTCGAAATAATAGTAGACATGCACATTTCAGGCCCACATGTTTCATATGTCGATATCCATGGAAATGACATAATGCACTCTCTTTAAGATTTGAAAGAAATTGTTGGTGCCATCATAGAAAAATATCAACAGTTTCCTGACAATTATTCCATTATTCAATCATTTACTTAAGTTTGATGGCAAAAAAATCAGCCAGTTATCAACGACGCAAAACTGTGATGTAGTACAGACTTTATTATTGGGTATTTCCGGTGACGTTGCATTTCTATTTTATTGAGAGATGATTGCAATCAGATTTTATGAGAGCTGATTATCATCCTTGTGATATGCATGAGTTCAAAAAATTGTACGGGGGAAGTTACCGCACATTGAAATCACTATGCAATTAAAACCGCCTTTTACGACAGTTACTCATAAGCGGATCCTGTCTATTGCAAGATTTTCTTTCATCAAACTTAGTAAATGCAAAAAAATTATTTGCTTGGATAACCAAACAAATATTACCTAGGCATTTGATAAACGTTTTTTAAATTTCGCAAAATTCGTTAATATCGACTTACATACAAAATGTAGCAAATATTTGTTAGGCAATTGTTACACATTTCCTAAATTTGTTATTTTTCCAAAACGTTTGTTAAACTATTCAAATCTTATAAATTTTCCAAGTAAATACCAAATATTTGGTAAAGTTGATAAGTTTTTTTCTCGGGCGTGCACATAAAGAAAAGTGAAAAAAACGAACTCACGAGCAAGACAAGCACTTGCATACTTTCTGTATCATGCGGTGTTGTGGACAAACAGCTTTGAAACAAATGTCACACTGTGTTCTGCTGCTCTTGTAGCAAATATTGCAGTGCCAAACCGTGTTTTCTCCGCGACGACTAAATTCAGTGTTTAGTTCGCGAAAACCGAACAACAACCCAGCGTCGATTATCGATTTCGGTAGCTTCAAATTTCTTACATGACGTTGTAGACCGTTATCTTCCACTAATTGGAAAGATAAGGTTTTCAGAAATTGTCTTCTGGTCAATGTTGGATGATCTGTCTTCATCAGTACGAAGTCGTTGTACGCCGCAGCATCGAGCACGTTATAAAATATAATCATAGGCCATCTGACACTCTTACGTCTACAAGTGAATTCCTCAATATTTTGATCAAGTTGATCAACGCCAGCTTTTCCTCGATTGTAATCGAGGATCATGGCAGGTTTGTTGCTCTTTTCACCACCAATGGCCAAATTTCCGCAATGGCTAGAATTCAATGGCATAACATTTTTGTTCTTCTTCGGAATGTGGGACACCAAAACGATCTTATTTACATGATCGTGAGCGAATATGTTTGAACCCACCTCTCGTCTTTTGAATTCAAGCTGCTCAGGAATTTCACGTCGATGAGACCGGATAGTTCCCAAGGTAATATTTTGCTGAAGGAGAGTCACTGCGAGGCTGTGAGAGGTGAAAAAATTGTCAGTCAGAATTTCTCTTCCTGTAGAATAATATGGTCTGGCAAGTTCAGTGAGCACATCATGACCAAGATTGCGGTGAGGTGCGGCATTTCGCTCCCGACCAGTGTAGATGATAGCGTTAAGAGCAAATCCTGTGCAGGCTTCAGCAAGCCAAAGCACCTTGAGACCGTATTTTGACGGCTTTGATGGGATGTAGGTGCGTCCCATCCAAACTGTTTCCAAACATCATTGACAGGCGCAAGTTTATCACTTTCTAGGCGTTGTGGCGGTGAGCGATAGTTGTCAAAACGTACGCATCGTAGAAAAAATTTAAAGCGATTTAACGACATTGTTGCTCGGAAAATAGGCCTTCCCTCTGTTGCATTCCACAGTTCATTCAAGTCAGTCATGTTGTCACGATCAAGTCCGGCTTTAACCAATAGTCCGATCCATGCTCGTACTTCATCGTACAGAAAATTCGTCATGAAGTTTCGAACATTTGGCAGTATACGCCGAAGATCTGTGGCTTTTCTATTGGCCGTAATCATATCTTTTGTTCGATTTCTTCAATCACGTCTCCTTTCATACACTGGTGAAGGAATTCAGAAGCCTGAGAAAATTTGCTTTCAGTCTAAGTGTTAGTCATTCGCACAAAATGCAGATGGTAAATGAATATTTGCATTTGATCTGTCATCTTCAATCTAGCAATTAAATGCACATATTTCCAAATTTGGTTGATGTACGTGTATGCGGGAAAATTCCAATATCCTCTTTTTAACTTGAAGGAATGATATGACAAGTTCAGCTCATGATTATGAAGTTAAATCAGAAATGAATAGACATGAATATTGCAAATTACCCTATAGGTACAAAACGTATCTACGTATACGGCAGAGGGGTTATGCACTTGGTCCACTAACTTAAGCAGCAGATGAGTTGGCAATATTTTTACACATTATTCCAAACCCATAATTAGACATCATTCTATGATGCCTTAGACCTGTGATCAAAACTAAGATATCAGCACTTTCTTGAAATATCAATAGTTACAAAATGTACCTACATATACTGATAAGGGTTAAGTTAGACAAATTATATACCAAACTTGCTTACCGTTGGGGAGGGGGGGTATTTTGCAAATTTCCTGTCAGAACCACAACAGATATGTGCTCTTCACACTTCAATATAATCCTGAACATGGCGCTTTCATACAGTGGCTTTCATAGAGGCTTTTTTATAGGTTGATACTTCATTTTGAGCTAGTAATTTCGGATAGCTATGTTTGAAACATGCTTATTCCAATTTGAAGATGAGCATTCTCGAATTACACAGACTAGAAGTCGGGATTGCTACTGGGATTGCTCCTGGGATTGAGATTTCTAGGAGACGAAATTAAACACAGTTTTTGTTTACATTATTAGCCTCCGGTTAACTCAATCTCCGGATTAAATTGTTCAGTAAGAAAAATTTTCTCTACATGAATGTCCACAGTTTTCATCCGCGGTAGCAACATGACTTGCGGTAAAAAGTATGCATAAGATTCTTCAATCCCGTAATTCCGAGTCTTGGATTTCGGAGTTTCAGTATGCATTGAGAAAATAGTTTTAATTTTGATTCATCAACATGTAATTTATTTTAAGCAGCATTTGCAAGTATTGATTTAAAGTTTAAAGCTAAACAGCTAAAATGACAAAGGGATCTCTTATTGCAAATTTTCACCGTGAAGGCGGCCTTATCAAGCAGGTACAGCATTAAAAAGGAAGACATCAAAATTCAAAAATCAGCGATTGATATTCTGCTCTACTTCCTGTTAGGACATAGTCTTTTGATTAGCACAGATTCTCGAAGGTGTAAGTTGATGGCATCTCTGTCAGTCACTGTTACATCAAAATCGGATTTACACAATTGGAGGTGTTTGTAAACAGATGAACGATGTCAGATTTCTGCACACGCGAATCGATGAACATCTTACTGTGCTTCCTATGTAAAAATCCTCACAGTATTTACATTCAATAATTTTTATAAATTACTAATTCACAAAGACAGACAGATGTTCTTATTTGGATTTCTGCAAATTGATAGAAGTACATTGCTTCACTTTTTTGGGTTTTTGGAACATCATCTGTAAAGTATTAGATCGATGATAAAGTTGGACAGATAATTCTTATTTTTGAAAGACTGTTTTGATTTTGAGATTAACACTGTATGAAATATATGGGATATGGAAGTAGAAGAATTCGTTCTTATGTTGTACTTTTTTGCGCATGTGTGAGATTTTAGGAACTTTGTGACTCATAAAATTAGGAGGATAATGATTTACTTCCTAAAATATTTGCAAATTCGCGTTCACATTGATTATTTTGTTGATTATCTGAGTTCAAGTCGTCGTTTTCTTTCATTTTTCACAATGTTCAGTTTCATTTCTGTTGGTAAGGCTGAAAGATGATTTATAAATCGGGGTTTCTTTGCATCCTTCTGGTAGTAAGTACCATCACTGGTAGTAATTTCTTTCCATAATCGATTGATGCGTTTAGAAATAGTGGCAGAGATTGAAATATTTTTTCATATATTCTAGAGCCATCACGGTGAGATTTCCACAAGTTAACATATCATTCATCTTATATCACTCAAAAATCCCTACCTCCTTCACTCGGATGGTATGCACACGGTTTGGATTTTAAAGCTTTGAGGGAACTGCATTCTTTAGCTGATAGATTTTGTGCAAATCTTGTGTCTGGTATATTTTTCATAATAACTAATATGTGACTAGTTTCAGTTTGCAATTTCCTATCGAGTTCTGGATGTGGAATACTTATGCCCGTTGATTCTGGGAACTTGATGAAATTATCAGGTTGACTTTCTGAACTTAGGTTCATTGAATAGACTACTTCCATCTTATGATATGCCAAGCGACAAAATGAGACATTCATGTCAGTTTTCACATTATCGTTCACAACATTTTGAATCGCAAATTTTGGACCTTTCGACAAGAGGACTTTAACTGTTTTTCTCAAGACTGTTTTTTTACCATAGCCAATTTTTCGTTAGTAAAGTTTTCAATTGCATTTCTTTTCATAGTTAACGATTATATCACTAGGTTTGTTCTCTCTGTTGTCGTTTCTGAATGATTTATGTTTCTTATGGATTATCCATTGTAATTTTGTGGATAGCCGTAGTTCATGAAAACTTTTTGATTTATGGAATACTTGATTCAAAACACATTTTAATCTCGAAATGTCAATCAGATTGTTCTTCTGTCTGAAACATTGTCTTTGAAACATTACAGATAGATGTGTTTATATTCGTTAAATGAAAATCCCGCAAACATAGACCTACAGATATTGTAAATCGCTTTTGAAGAAATACAGGAAAACATGCCATTCAAATGTTCAATCATATAACCATGAATAACATCAATCAAGGTAAATATAAAATACGTGTCTGATTGAACACACATAATGTACATGTACACGCATATCAATAATACAAAGAGAACTAAGAAACCACATCCTGTTGTTGTGATGGATGTAAAACCAGGAAAATGAATGAAGACACCTCGAAGTTGAACAACTTGATAGACAAAACTGCGATGGAATGTAATGATACAAAGGGTGACAAGATGAGCTCTCACAAATCTTAAGAAAGTTTAACCCAGTTCTGCGAATGCGGTCAGACATCAGAGGAAAACTTACACAATAACAATCCATACAAACTCTATGCAAAGGATGGGAATTCTAAGATTCTTGGATGTTTTCTTCCCTAACTTCAAATGAGATGATTAAAACACAACTTTTAGAAGTTCATCAACGCGTCAAAGTCATGAACGGGATCAATCCGACACAATCAATAAACTGATGGTGAATGCTGACAAGTTAACTCCATGTTCAACTCACATGTCTCATAAGATAGAGTTCTGAGCAAGACTTTATGTGTAAACTAAGGAGGGATGGCGAATTGGTCTCCCCGACATCTCAGTGACCTTCACAGTCCGGTTTAATAAGGCTGACACTAAAATGTAATGCTTTTGTTTTAAAGATTGTCAGTATGATATTCTAATATCTAGATCTGTCTACTTTTGATTCCCGGAAATTAATTAGAACACAAAAACTGCAGCAATCCTCACTTCTAGGTCTATCATGTGTTCTCAGAAGGGATTGATTCAACATATTGTAAGTTTGCATTACTTGAAATATGCCTCAAAAGAAACAGAAGTCGTAACTGATAAAAGGGATAGAAAGTGATGTATTTGGCAATAAATATTATAATATATTTATTTTTACTGTATGAAATACGTTGAACAATGCGAATAGTCCTGATATGTCAACCAATAAAGAGATCAATAAATAATGATTATTATACATTCAAAACTTCAATGAATTTACATTTTATTACAAAGTCAAAAAATTCATGAACAGGACAAATTACCAAAATACCAATTGCTGACAAAGGATGTTTTATTTACGAATTCAAAACAGAAAGCTCGGAATAGTAGTAAGAGAGCAATGTACAAAATGCTGCTGCAAAACGTCACACAAGATTGATGCATCATTTATTGATTTCCTGGAAACGGTCATTGCTTCATAATTCTTATTCACTCTAAAAGCCTGACATTTTAGAGACTTTCAGAAAAGTTAGATTGACCAACAAAACCTACAAATACGAATCTGTCAAAGACTTCCATTAAAAGTTGGATCAAAATTGAGACGAAATTCAATACGTCTCTATACGACTCTTTTTACTGCGATGCCTCTTCTCTCATTGATCATTCCTCAAAGTAAGCTGCAGGAGAATATCTCAATAATCTCATGAGAAAAAGGACGATCAGAAATATCTGTACAAGTAGAATGAAACCGCCGGATGATGCGGATCATTGCCTAACGTTGTACAACTGTCAGTAAAGGATAAGAATTCAAAGATGTCGTTTCGTGGTTATTCTCTTCCCAATCACTTTAAATGAGATGATTAAAAACACAACTTTTAGAAGCTCATCGACCGCTTACGTCATGAACATGGTCAGTCTGACACAATCAATCAAATGATGATGAATGCTGACAAGTGAACTCCATGTTCAAATCATCTGTTTCATAAGATAGACTTGTCTGACATTCAAACAAAGTCAGATGCAGCATGGTGAAAAGAAAAGTTAACAAAGATAAGACAATATGAAATACTTTCTGTATCTTTGTGCAACATGCCTCAAGATCAAGTCCAACTCCACAATTCTACAAGTACATGTAAAAGCTAGCAATAATTTTCATTAATAAAAAACTTCTTTAAACCTCTTAATTCCTTTTTTAATAAATGAAAACTGCAGCTGGATATTGAGATTGATGACACAAAAGCCAACTGCGTCTTCTGAAGGTTTGAAGGTCAAAATAACGAACAGAAAACTGAAACTTGAAATTGATGTAGCCCTAGAGTATCGAAGTGCCCCTCACGAGCCCCCACCTACAATTGGATTCCCGAGTTGGATGCAACCCCCTGACCGTTGGAGTCATGAAAAATGCTCTTGGCGAGGGTTAACCTTTAAATACTTACAAAAAGTGCATGTAAGCTTATTTGAATTACTTTTATCCAAGCAAATATTCCTCCTCTATCCTTCCGCGACACATTTTAAGTCATGAGTGGTCTAATCTTGCTTTGGATTCCACTCAAAATTCGAGAAAAGAAGTAAAAATGAGAAAAATCGAATTCTTTGATATTTGACCTTTTGATGACCTTGAGGCACCCCTAAATGACCTCGGAATGAAGAGTATTAATGAAGACTTTTGATTTTCTCCTAAAAAGGAACATTTTCCGGGGAGGGAAGAAAGATTGGAGATACTTCATTTTTCCTATGGGAGCTTGGACCACCCTAAAATACAATGACAAGTAGAGATAAGTGGTCAGCATATCAACATGCTTTGATTGATATTTAGGGGTCAGTTCAACATCAACAGTAGAAATAGAAGCGCGCTGAAGTTGCATTTCAAAGGATACAGTTTCCTTCAAACCTTTCCTTTTCAATTCAATGTCAGGATTTCACTGCTTGAAATCAATTTCTGTGACCCTTTCTGACCAGCACTTTTCTTATTCTCATGTCCAAGCGGCATAATTTTCGAGGAGTACGTGCAATCATTTTTTCTGTATTATTTAATGATTTCTGACATTTTAAGAAGTCAAATTCTTTGATTATTAGACCGTCTACTTCATTTCAATAATCGGAAGTGAAGTTTGGATATTCAATTTACTGCAAATTCAGAAATATTCTATAGAAATGCAACAATAATTTGTTGAAATCATTTGTTAGCTTCTGCTGACTGTGTTCTCAGTATGACCTGATGTCTCAGCGCTTAAAACACTTTATTGAAATGCAGAATCCGTTGACGCGAGTAATTTAGTCCCAAATATCAACATAGTTGTGTTTTTGACCATTTTCCAGATGACCGTTATCCTGTCGGCTGCATTAGGTCTAAATATCAGAAAATCTGTAAGTTAATTGATCAATGATTGTTCAAATGCAAAGGAAATGCCACAAGGATGTACAGACTGCACATGCAGATAATTCCCGAACTAAATTTCTGCACAATTATACAACTGAGCTTAATAGTCATGCACAGGAAATGTTCTTTTAAAAGATCAAAGCTGAACTCATGTTCACATTTCTGTAATAAAGAGCAAATGCACTGAATAAACGTTGTGCATTGAACCCAATTTGCCTCAGGCTTCTTCTTGTCGTGTTCGGGGGGAGGATCATTATGGCCGCCCCCTCAGTTCTTCAAAACCATCAACTTGTGTGGCATGACTTGAAGTGCACTTATTTTGCGCATGTTCTATCCGATGGTGGCATCGCCTTTTTTGTTCCAAATACATCTTCTCACCATCAATAGCATTTCAAAAATCTAACAATCATTTTCAAGGAAGTAAAAGTGTCAGAGTATCAATTAACATAATTACTCGACCATATTTCCTGAACGGGCAAACTACAGAAGTTGCAAATCAACTTTAAACTCAAAATTCTTATCAATACACTGTAAACTGTACGATACGAAAGCGAAGAGATTTTCCCTACGAAAGCGTATGTACAAATCGAGAATAACAAAATGTACCAGTGCATTTTTGCTTTCGTACATGCACGTACGAAAGCGATATCCGCTTCCTATTGGCGCCGAGCGGAATCAGCTCTATATTGCTTAATTTTGATTTCCTTAACGAGACTTTGGTTGCGGTCAATGAGCGTCCCCGATTAATTATTCTTCTATCTTTATACACTTCTTGTAAACAGATATAGGTAGATTTCCATAAGCTCATTGAAACCTAAAATTCAATGCAGTTAAATCCCATTTCTCTCTCTCTCTCTCCCTCTGTTCGAGGTGTATTGCGCGTGTTTTCATTTCCTTCATTGTAATTCATTCCCGAGATATTTGAAGAACAACCATGAATTTTGAGTCAGTTTATTAAAATAAAACAAATACGAGAAATAACATTGATCCCGCTAAATGCCGATAAAATTCAGAATGGAAAAAGCTTGATTACAAAAGATTACATGTCATCAGATGATACTGGTCTGTCTTTGAAATTGAAGCTAGCAAAAAAATAATAAAATTCATAGTCAAACGGTCCTCCCCCGCCACTCCATCGGCCTCGATGATAATGTCCGGTATTACCACATAGGGCTGGATTCGCGACAGTTCTTCCAATACGCAGTGGTTCCTGTTGAGGAAAGAAGCGGAACTTCAGCATATTAAATACTTAACTTACTTGAGACAAAATTGAACCTGTTTGCAAAAGGATATTAGTCTTCTCATAGGATATTTATGTACCAAGCATTATTCAGAATAATAAATGTGCAATTTCAGATCATCTGATAGCAGGAACAACAGCAACCTATGCATATAAGTGATGTAAATAGTGACTTCCTTAGCGGAAATTTTGGACCGGTATTTTCTGGCAAAAGTTAACCTCTTTGTTGCAATTCAATACTACATGTACTGACTGAATATCGCATAACGAATATCGTTTGACGAATTTAGCACACTCACATTTTTACATTGTCATTGTAATATGATATCTGTGTATTGTATACACTCCATGTATCATGTAATCCTAATCGCAATGATTTTACCATAGAATCATATTACAATGCAGCTGTGAGCATGTTTGAATTCGAACAGCAATGAATAACTACGACACGCAGACTAGTTTATTAATGGCATTGCTATGTACGAGTCCGCGTCAGCAATATGACATTGATGGACATATGCATGTGTCGCAGTGTCACTGTTGTAGACTTCTCTTAGAAGCTATGACTGTTTCATTGCCGGACGGTTAGCCAATTCAAATTTTAATGCTCCATAGTTTCATTTATTGGACACATACTGTAGCGTGAATTCTACATTTCTTATAGAATGCGTACATCGTGCAAGTGAAAATTGATTTGGAGAGATTCAATGCAAATTTTCATACATAATTTCCTAAAAATGCTCTATGAAACAAACAACAAGCTGAAATATGAATACTGATGTCTCGAGCATACTGTATTTAGGATAAAATTGAGCGTTCAAGTTGCATAACGGATGAATTTGGCAAATCCACAATTCTGCATTCAACAGCATATAATGAATTTTTGTGAATGGGTTTTGATATTGTTTTATCGGCTCAGAGATGAGAAAGGTTAGTCAAAAGTGACCACCGACTTATTTGCTTCTAGACGTCTATAAAACAGAGAAATATATATTTTTTAAACTCATCCACAGGTTTTGCGATCATGATAAAAATATATAACTTTCTTGATGCAATCGCAGCTAATCTGATATGACGTGCATCAGTATGAACTTATTGACACCATCAGCGATTGTGAATGAGAACATTTGTCATGCTAATAGTAGTTTCTCCCACTTTATTTAGTGCATCTCTTCATTGCTAAATTATTGAGTGCATCTACTACTCAATGTTTGCAATCTATGTCCTATACTGTTGAACTTATTTGGTGCTACTTTGCATATCTCTACAGTGAGGAGAAATTTGTATTATTTATGTACATTGTGTATATACTGTTTGTTATATTAATTAGCACTATTCCAGAGTACCTGTGTACTTTAGTACGCATGTACTCGGAACTACTTTCTCCTCTGGTTCAAATGCTATGGGATTTAGTAAAATGATCTTCATTGCTGAACAGTAAACATTAAATATCACTGATTTCTGATATTAAAATTAATGGGAAGGCAATTTCTAAGTTAGATAAAATCTCATTGCTGGACACTTAAGTCTACAACAATGACTATCAGACTCGACTGCTAACGCAGCCTTTTCTTTACACATAGTCATTGCTTTCCTCTCAAATGTGCTCGCAGTTATACATTGCAATGTACACTTTTATCATTGAGAAATCCAGTGTTCCTACTCTCATTTCTCAAAAACTTCGGGTATCGGAAAAGTATTCGGGCATGTTTCTTAAATTGTAATATTAATCGTTGTATGTATTTGAGCATATTGGGATATTTCGAGTGCCTATGCTCGAGTAAAGTTCCTCATTTTAAGCTATTAAGTTTGATTTCAGGTCTCTAATTGTACCTGACGCTAATTGAATGCAAATCTGAACCGGAGCCGGTAGTGACAACATATTGTAGAATGCTATGTAGTGTTCGCTTTAAATTGATAACTTTACTTACAACCGAAAATTTTAGCGAAGCATTCTTATATAGGTACTCTAATACACAGTAAGAACAATTTTACTAATTGACCTTGGGAAATTTTTATCAAATCGTATCAATTTTTGTCTTCTTTGTAAAAGAAAAAAGGATTTTCACAGTTACTTCTAATAATAGCTGAATGCTTAATATTTCTTACACGTCATATCACACCACACATGCAGACCACGAAAGCACTACCCTGTAACTTGACTTTCACAAAACTAGTTTAGTTTAGCGTGAGTAGGATTTTGTGATGTAATAGATATCAAAATTATGCAAGTGCTGCTCCCAATAGTAAAACATAGCTGAACCAGGGATGTCTATGAAGCATAGAAAGTGTCAAGGATTTCCAACTCTCAATCCCTAGGATTTATCGTAGGCCGGTTTTCTGGCCATAATTAGGTTTCTGGACATATGGCTTTCGTGAGTTACAGGAACCTTTATTTCACCAATCAACTGGATATGATTATGAGCAGTTACACAGCGGTTGTTCAATTGTTCCCGAATTTCAAGAAAATGATCTAAATGCAGATGCATCATTGCAATTATCAGATATACTGTCAAGCGCCTGAAGAATACAAATTTTCTTTCTTTTCGAACGACGATAGATGGAAAGTATTATAGGATGTTTTGAGACTGTGCAGCTGAATTTATGATCAAATTATGTAAGCCAATTATTTCTAATAAACTTCAATCAGTGGACGAGACAAAATAATAAATAGGGTGGCGTAGCTGAGGTTCGGCAATGTGCTTCACTGAGAAATTGTTTGATCTTTTGTGATCCTTCTGAACTAGTAAACAGAGAGTTTCGATTTGTGACATGAATATCTGTCTTTAGATAAAGTATGAATATCCACCGAAAGACTTCACAATCTCAATAGTACTCTCTAAAATTTGCTTGATCAATTTTGAAGTCAGTGAAGATACTGGTAAGAGATGCATGACAAATGCACGGATGGGTTTTCTGAAGCGAAGACTTATCCATCATTGCTAGAATACTACGGACTATTTATACGCGAGTCATCAGCATGTCCAATAATGTGTTTTCCGCAACATCTAAGAGATGACAAAATCTTCATCTCATCACACACCACAACTTGTCCAGGAGAACTTGAAAATATGCAGTTTTTGAAAATTTTTATTGATTCTGACTCCGAACCAATATTTTGGAAGTTTTCAATGTTTTCCATCAATGTAGTTGGATGTGGAAATTGGAGAAAAAATCATTTAGTATTATTTATTGTTTGCTGTATACAATTTTGATGATATCAAAATAATCAGTGATGCACTATACCTGCCCCATTGAATTCAATTTCAGACAACTCAATTATTTCTACACGGATTTTTGGGTCTTCATTCAAATTTGTTGGATTCCTTCATTCAGCTAATGATTTGATTGATTGGATAATATGTCATTCACAGTTTTCATAAAGTACAGCACATTTCCCAAATCCGTCTAATATATGCTAGAAACCAAGCATTGTGGGTGAAATTGAATATGAATAAGCTTGAAGGAAGACTATTTGACGCCTTCATCAATAAGCATCCATGATCAAGAATTTCTGACGGTGATATTAATTAAACCCGACATTCTCTGTACATGAAATCCGTACATTCTCTGATTCCGATTTTCAGTTGATTTTCAGTTGGAATTTTTCGTGACTAAATATATGCTCCACGAAGAATGCCTGTAGGGTAGTCAATGCATGAATCGAAAAATGATAGATTGCATGGCTATCAGATGTCCACTTCTTATTCAATTCTTTGGCGCATTGTAAGACCAGTGTCATGCACTTGTTTTCTATTAACCAATGATATTAGGAATGGCGTTCATCTACCTGTCTCCGTTTTTCCATTTCTGATTGGAAACTGCAATTTACGACCGTGTACTTTCTCAACATCTTTGATAAAATTCTGCAATCTGTATTTTCAAACCGGCCAAAGCTAAATCCTACAGACTGAGAGTTGGAAGTCCCTATCACTTTCTACATGTATGTTTCATAGACATCCCTGACTGAACAAACAACAATGAGGTTGTTTAACTCAAAATCTATGAGATAATTGCGACATGGATTTTTCGTTCAACAATTCTACTTTGTCAATCTACGGGCGCGAATTTTTGGCTATTTGTATTATTCTAAATCTTCATTAACATGACTAATGGGATAATAGAATGAATTTCATTAAATCAAAATCATCATTCATCACATTACATGCATTTTAATAATAATAATAATAGTTCTTTTTTGAGTTCACTTGTGGGTACATGAGGTGAACGCTACAATAATACTCGATGATAATAGTGTAAAGCGGAAAGAAGCTACAATGGTCACAGAGAAAAAAATTAAGTAAAGGTAATTTAAAAGAAAATTAAAAAGTTATTTGCAGAAACGAACAAAAGAATTTGCAAAACGTGCAGTTAGTATACGTGGGGCCCTGAGACATCTTCTAGAACGAGTGGTGATATGGCTGGGCACATCATCGAACATATCTCGCAGAAGATGCAAATCGTCCTTCACAATGCTGTGAAAAAGTTTGTAACACGAATTGTGAGCACTAGTGATGATATCTTCAGTCATACATACATCTGAACCAATTATGCGCATCGATCTTTTCTCAAGACACTTGACCTTCTGCAAAAGATGCTGAGAGGCGTTACAAAAAGCCCCAAACGAGTGCATCAAAAATGAGCGAATGAAAACTTCGTAACTATTTTTCAATTAGTTCTCATGGTAGGTGCCGTACTTTCTATGATAGAATTCCGGTTTGATCTCTACGTGTATGTCACATCACACAGAGATCACAATATAACATTAATCTGGATTTTTGAGGGCAACAATGTAGGACATTTGAAGGCGACCGGAAAATGCCCTACATTGTTGCCCGAAAAAATAGATGTTAATACTGTTGTGCGTAATTGAAATGGTCTTGGCAGCAATGTAGGAAAAAGCGGGCACGATGATATGAATACATGTATAAGATATTCCATGATACTTTTTATGGGAGTTATTTAGATAACTCCCTTTGATTTGAATTGTAAATTTGTTTGTGATCAACGCATCATGGAATTCTTATTACGCGTACATATAGATCTACTTCGGTTGCAGAGCTTTACTTTCAATACTATGCATAAACAAAACTGCAAAAAGGGGACTAAAATGGGCTCCCATAGGACAGCCTTTAATTTGGAGGTAATTTTTGCCATTTAGTCCACCTTTGAAATCACAGCACAATATATCTCCAAGCATTTATGCTCGATACATTGATGACGTAATTATGGGTCCCTTTGACAAAGATTTCGACTTTGATATAATATTAAGAACTTTTAATGGCATCGATGAGAATATTGAATTTACTGTGGAAGTTCCAAAAAACCTTACACTTAATTTCTTGGACATAAGCATCACGGTGAAAGAAGGCAGTATGAATTATAAATAGTTTGAGAAAGAAATACATTCGGGTATTTCACTGCGCAGCGATAGTTACGTGCCTAACCATATCAAAAACAATTACGTAAATAATAGCATCAACTACGTAAAGAGAAGATGTAGCAACGAAGCTGATTGCAAGGTAGCTTTTAATAAACTTGAAACTAAATTAAGTAAAAATGGATTTTCAATGAAACGAAAACATAAGAAAAGAAGTAAAAGATGCAAGGAAATACGTAAAAACAGTACGTATTTAAAACTCGGATTTGTTAACGATAAAACTGATCGTGATATCCGCAAATTAATTAAAAAATGCGAGTTACCGATAAATCTTGTTAGCTCCCCTAATAAAACTTTATATAATGCCTTGAAATTCAAACAAAAAGTAGAAAAACACGAAAGTTGCCTTGTTTGTGAGAGTTTGCCTAATAAGATGAAGTGTACAGATCGGTTTTTGGTATACAAATTTACATGCCATCATTGTAAAGATTTCTATATTGGTCAAACCTCGCGTCATTTAAGCATCGTTTTAATGAACACAAGCGTGCTGTAGATAAAGGTAATGTTGATTCGAGTGCTATGGCAGAACATTGTCTGAAATGTAGATCAAAACGTTTGACTGATTTTGACCTTGAAATTCTTGATAAACAGTTGATTCCAAAAATCAATCGAAGAAAAGAGTTGACGGTATTTTAAATATCTCTCAACCGATAGCATTGGATATTAGCAGCCCACATGAGCGGCCAGATCAGTTGGTTTTAGCGAATTACCCCCTGAGGAAGAGCGAACGCTCGAAACGCGTAGGGGTTGTACATATGTTTTAATTATCTATTTTAATCTGGTCAATAAATTTCAAGGAGAGACGAAAGCTGTTTTTAGCATCAACTCAACTATCAATTTGTCCTAACGCTTTTGCTCCTAGTGAGCTACAATGAGCAAATAGGCCTTATTCAAATATGCAGTTACATGCAAAACAATTTCTCCATGGTATCTCTGCCTATTATGTTATTATCACTCACATAGCGAATGTTTCAAAATAATTGAGCTATCATTAGATATCACGATGTGCCCGAAAATAATTAGTGGTCTAACAGGAATCGGCTTAGATTCCACTTTTGTAGGTTCGTATGGACTTTTTTGACAGCTTTAAAACAAATTTAAAAATCTTCCATCGAGGGCAGTTTCTGTAGGCAAAATGGCGACATGATTGCCATATATGGCAGGTGAGAAAAATAATTTTGGGATAACCCGTCTCACATTTTAATCTCTTAGCATACATAATATGGATCCAATACTGTTCAAATATACTCATTGACAAAATTTTGAAACATTTACTTCTTTAACTTCTTTCTTTTTGACTGGTATATAATTATACAGGTATGTATGGTACCTTCATAATTTAGTCACAATCTCCACCAAGTCGTTAGCACAGAAAAACAATGCATGTAGCAGATTCAACTTTAATAGCGCGTGTGCCCCCCTCTAGCTCCAATACATTCAGTAATCCGAGATGGCATGGATTCACAAAGTTTCTGAATGAAAGATGTTTCAAGGAGAAGCCACTGCTCTGTCAGTCTTTCAGAGAGAATCTTCAGGGACACTGGTGGTAGTGAATAACGGTCTCTCACTCGCCGCCCAAGCTCGTCCCATACTTGTTCAATGGGTGACAAGTCAGGTGAGCGTGCAGGCCAGTCAAGGGTTTGAATGTTCAATCTCCTAACAGTGGCAATGACAGCCGAGGAGCGATTTGGTCTTGCGTTGTCGTCTTGGAAGACGAGATCCTCCACCCTGACTACTGGGGCAACAACAGGAAGCACAATTTCATTGAGATACCTCTCTCCAGTCAACGTGCCTTTGATGATGACTAGTGCTGTCGTTCGTCCGCCATGCCAAATGCCACCCCACAGCACAACACTTCCACCACCATATCTGTCGTGGGCATCACACCAGGCAACTCGTCTTCTGCGGTGCTCAAAACTCAATGGAATTAGGACAGCTGGTCGGTACGATTGAATTCTCGCTTCTCGCAATCTTCGGTAAGCCGTTCGAACGCTACAGTCTATATTTGAGGCACTCTTCCAGTGTACGACTAGCTTTGGGACTGACACAAATCTATTCCTCTTTGCAGCTAAAACTAGACGTGCGTCTGTCCTTCCTGCAGACTTTCTTGGTAGACCAGATCCCTTCTTCTTTTTAGCATCTCCTTCTGCTTTCCATCGACACCACCACCTCCAAACAACGACTCTCGATAGTTGCAGCTCTTCGGCAACACTTGCACAACTTCTACCACAACGAATCATTCCAATAGCAATACCTCTGGTAAACTGATCGTGTGCCATTTTATTTTACAAAACCTGGATTTCAGCTCACGTTTATGTTCAATTTGTAAAGGCAATTGTGACAGTTGTATCGATATCAAAATTTGAAATATGACCACCATAGATCTTTCTCCATTCTCTAATGTGTTGAATGGTAATACATAGAAAGCGAGAAATTGCATCATATCTGAGAAAAAGATGAAACAAACTTCAATTCAAGCCAATGATAGTTTGTTTCATTAATTATGTCAATGAGTATATGTCAATTTTTGAGAAATCGACGTTGGCCTTTCTGTGCAACCCCAAAAATGTATAATATGGCGACTTAACTTCCATGTATGGCAGTTGTTTACATAAATTGGCATAATTGGTGTCATTAATTGGCATAAAAGTTTGTTATAATTTTTCATTGTCCTTGATATCGATAACCACATACATTTTCTTAGCATGATTCAATTATAAAGAACCTTACTAGTAGCAGCTACTAAAATATGATTCCATACGACAACAAGTGCACTCAAATAGCTAAAAACATGCGTAGGTCCTAACATACGCTGTCGATGTTTCTCTAAAGAATAGTCAAAGCCTGCTGGTGATGATAAGAGCTATAGGTGTTGACCATTTTAGTATTAGCGAACTGCTTGCAACAAACGAGACTAATGCCAAAGATGATTCATATACAAGTACTACTCTAAAACGTTTAGATTTCTCATTAAAATATAATTGGATTTGAATATTTGAATCTATGTCTATGATTGCATTCATTCTTTTGATGTCGAAATCTGCGTATGCATCCATTATGTAATATTCGCGCTAAGTTTCTTAAGCCCAAGTCCAAGTGAAATTGGTGCAACATTAAAGTCATGAGCTCTTCATTAAGTAGCTAATGAGCTACTTTAGTAGATTCGAACTCAGCTAGCCGTATATGAGTATGATGTGCGAGTACAGTACATAACATACAAGTACCAGTGACATGCAAACGCACTTCCTGATCGTTGACATGCAATCGATGCCGTAACATGTTCGCTGGATAACTGAAACTTAGTGATTCTTATGGTGTTTTAACACAGTGTAGCTTAAGTTGGCAAGTAGAACTGTGCATAATACAACAAAAGCCTTGAATTACAAAATGACGTTAAGTAAGTAACTTTTAAGATTCATTCATAAACGCCATATAAGCAGGAAGGTAAGTCGCCATCTTATACATTTCTGGAGTTGAAGAGAAAATCCCTCGCTCAATTTCTCAAAAATTGACATATTTGAATAATATTGGCTCCGTGCTAGGCTGAGGGATTGAAATCTGAGACGGGTCATCACAAAATTATTTTTCTCACCTGCCATATATGGCAATCATGTCGCCATTTTGGATTTGTAGACCTACAGAAAACTGCCCTCGATGAAAAATTTTAAAATTCTAGGTCCATACGAACCTACAAAAGTGGAATCTAAGCTGGGTCCTGTTAGACCACTAACTATTTTCGGGTGCACCGTGATATATTTTGTGTCGATATAAATTGTGTACGTGAGTATGCCCAAATATAATATCATTCTACACGCCAGAAGCAACTTACATTTCCATTTTGATTGCATCCATTTTGATAGCATCTGACCCCTGCATTTGCTCATGATCATGCGGAATCCTTTCCGCAATTTGGATACTGGAAATATAGAAGACTCATGTTACAATCTTGAAAAAGTCGATGTTGTCGGGCGAAAATTGCATTCATGTTGAACAGACCTATACAAATCACAAATTTTGCATAAAGTCACTAAGTATAAAACTATCGACGCTGATTACACTGACAAACTCCTTACTATAGTCTTACTAGGCAGTCTCACTTGAGCACCTTCCGTACTCCGTAATCTGACTGCCATGGTAGACAAACTTATTGACGACTTGTACCTCCTCATGTTGTATTCTCATCTCGATGTCAGGGTCTCCTTCTGTTCCCATGCACATGGCTTTCGTTTTTCCCACATTGATCTGTAGACCGAATGACTGAGCGTCACTACGAACCCGATCTACGCTCCACTGAAAGGCCTCCACACTAACTTCGATCAGTCAATGTCGTCAGCATATCGAATGTCGCTAAGTTTTGAACCATAGATCGACACAATCCTTGACAATACATGATAATCTTGGAGCAAGCGCTCCAAATAGATGATGAAGCGGAGAGGCGAAAATGGGTCCCTTTGCTGAACGCCTTTCTCTTGGTTGAACCAGTGGCTGCAGTGCGCATTACAGCCACTTTGGTATGCACTTTGGATCACTCTATTGAGTTTTACCGGCACTCCTTAAGACTTGAGGATCTTCACATGATATCCTGTCTGACGCTGTCAAACGCCTTTCTAAAATCAATGAAGCAGTGCCAAGTCTCTCTCTCTCTCTCTCTCCTACTTTCCACTCAGCGCTTCTTCCCGCAACCACAGTGTGAGAATCTGCTGTACTGTACATCTGTCGCGTCGGAATCCATTCTGTCTTTCTCCATGCCAGAAGAGCCTTCTTCTCTGAGAGGACCTTCTCCATCTCAGAGGGCCCTTCCCTATCTCCGAGAGGACGTTCTAAATCTCAGAGGCCTTTCCCAATTTCAGAGGTGCCCTCCTCCATCCCAGAAGCGCTCTCTTCGCATTGTAAGAGAGGTCCTTCTGCACATCTGAGGGCCCTCCTGCATCTTAGAAGGCCTTTCTCAATCTAAGAGGCTCTTCTTCATCTCGGAGGATTTTATGTCTAAGAGGGTCCGTCCTCTATCTCAGAGGTGATCTCCTATATTTTACAGAGCTATTTCATTATCTCAGATAGGCCTTTCTCAGCATCACAAGGACACTCCTCCATCTCAAGGGACCCTTCTGAATCTCAGATGTCCGCCTCCTCTCAATGTCAGAGGGACCCTTCTCTATCTCAGAGGGTACTTTTTCTATCTCAGAGGGATCATCTCCATCTCGTAAGGGACGCTCTCAATCTCAGAGTTGATCTTGCTTGTCTCAGAGGGTCCCTCCTAGATCTAAAAGTGGCCCTTATCAATCTAAGAGGGCTCATCTCTGAGATATGACCTTCTGTTTCTCTGAGTGGCTGGTCTCTCTCTCAGAAGGACCCTTGTCCATCTGAGAGGAGCCCATCTGTTTCTCAGAGCAGCTCATCTCTGTCTCTGAGGGGTCCTTTTCCATCTGAGAGGAGCCCTTCTGTTTCTCAGAGTGGTTGGTTTCTTTCTCAGAGGGGTCCTTGTCCATCTGTGATGAGCCCATCTATTTCTCCGAGTGGCTGGTCTCTGTCTCAGAAGAGCCCTTCTGTCTCTCAGAGCGGTTGGTCTGTCTCAGAAGGACCATTGTCTATCTGAGAGAAACCCATCTGTTTCTCAGAGTAGCTGTCTCTGTCTCAGAGGAGCCCTTGTTTATCTTAGAGGAGCCCTTCTGTTTCTCCGAGTGGCTGGTCTCTCTCTCTCAGAAGGGCCCTTGTCTATCTGAGAGGAGCCTTTCTGTCTCTCCGAGTAGCTGGTATCTGCCTCAGAGGAGCCCTTTTCTATCTGAGTGTAGCCCATCTGCTTCTCAGAGCGGCTGGTTTCTGTCTCAGAATGGCCCTTGTCCATCTGAGAGGAGCCTATCTGTTTCTCAGAGCGGCTGGTCTCTTTCTCAGAAGGACCTGTGTCTATCGGAGAGGAGCCCATCTGTTTCTCAGAATGGCTGGTTTCTGTCTCAGAAGGGCCTGTGTCTATCTGAGTGTAGCCCTTCTGTCTCTCAGAGTGGCTGGTCTCTGTCTCAGAAGGACTATTGTCTATCTGAGAGGAGCCCTTCTATTTCTCAGAGTGGCTGGTCTCTGTCTCAGAGGGGTCCTTATCCATCTGTCAAGAGCCCTTCTGTTTCTCAGAGCGGCTCATCTCTGTCTCAGAGGAGCCCCTGTCCATCTTTGAGGAGCCCATCTGCTTCTTCGAGTGAGTGGTATCTGTCTCAGAAGAGGCCCTTTCTATCTGAGTGTAGCCCTTCTGTCTCTCAGAGTGTCTGGTCTGTCTCAGAGGGATCCTTTTCCATCTGAGAGGGAACCCTTCTGTTTCTCAGAGTGTCTGGTCTCTGTTTCAGAGGGGTCCTTATCCATCTGTGAAGAGCCCTTCTGTTTCTCAGAGCGGCTCATCTCTGTCTCAGAGGAGCCCTTGTCCATCTTTGAGGAGCCCATCTGTTTCTCCGAGTGACTGGTATCTGTCTCAGAAGAGGCCTTTTCTATCTGAGTGTGGCCCTTCTGTCTCTCAGAGCGATAGGTCTCTGCCTCAGAGGGATCCTCTTCCATCTGAGAGGAGCCCTTCTGTTTGTCAGAGTGTCTGATCTCTGTCTCAGAAGGACTTTCGTCTATCTGAGAGGAGCCCTTCTGTTTGTTTAGAGTGTCTGGTCTCTCTCTCTCAGAGGGGCCTTGTCTATCTCAGAGGAGCTCTGCTCTATCACATGTTAGCAATTCCATATGTCAGATGAACCCATTTCTATCTCAATGTTGTCCTTCTCCATCCCTAAAGCGCCCTCTTCTCATTCTGAGAGGGGCCCTTCTACACATCAAACGGGCCGTTTGTTTCTTGGAAGTCTATTCTTGATCTCATAGAGCCCTTCTTTATCTCCGAGGGTCCTTCCTCTGTCTGAGAGGGGCCTTCTCCACCCCTGAAGCTAACTATATAATAATAACAGTAATAGCAAAATCCCTTAAACCTCTTTCAAGCTTCGAATCCTGACATCCAAATGCTTCCTCATTTCATCACCTGTCGTTTGAAGTGACATGTCCTGAAAGTCTTGCCAAGGTTGATGTAGTGGACAAAGCTAGGATGCAAGAGTTCAAGATTTGCTTGAAACAAATAGGGTTTGAAGCATTTTCCAATTTGATGCAATTGCTAATAGACTAAGCAAATATGTCGTCTTTTATATCGACATCTGCAACACTATCAACTGATCTAATAAAAATTGACTTCATTGCGCTTTCCCATTCATTGATAACTTTTTAAAAGATGCACTGAATTATCTGTTTATGATTAACTATCTGGATTTTCACGTTCTCTGATGGACTTAGCAAAAGCCAGACTATTTATTGTCAGAATAATTCCTTTGTCTTATTATCTGTCAATTACTGGTTCTACAACTTGACGGAAAGATTTTTTTTTGCGAACTAGTTTAACTGCAGACAAGTCAGAGAGGAATTCTACAGAGCATGTTGTGTAAAGTTAATGGATTACATTCAATGATACGTGTTGAAGACTCACTTGAATTTACACCAATTAATTGCTATTAGCTGATGCCATGATGAAACTGCTCCAGCTCACTCAATCCTTCAATTTCATACATTCGGCGTGAATTCAATTTCCAGTTCTAAGAATCACTGGATTAGAAGACAGCTACGTCGGGCAGTTAGGAAATGATGAAGGGACAGCGTCAGTTTTTAGACATCGAGGAAGAAGTTTTTCTATATTCATTGACTTTCGTTAATCGGAGCTAATTGTCTGAATATCATTCGGTGAAAAATGAAGCGAATACCTATATGAAGGAGTGCTGTGTCACCGTAACTAGGCGCGGTATCCAGTTAGTCCACTTCTGCAACAATCATGCATATGCAGCAATGGAAATCGATGAAAGTATTTGTAGCTGATGCGTTGCGCTATCCACTGTGATCACTTTTACATCCGGGCACAACTTTTGTAAACCCATTTTCGAGATGAATGTTCGAAACAAAACACAGTATTACTCAAATTCACTCCATCGACGCACGGCGATCCAAGATTAAGCAATGATTCGAAGTAAACGGCCTGCTGCTATTCTACTGACAAGTGAGTCAGCCAAATCAATTCCTATAATATGAATGGCCATCAGATGGCACGCTTACAGTAGAATCGTAACAAGTGAAGTGTCCTTCCACAAAGCACTAGTTGTGCATGGGCAAGCTAACCAACTTGATGCTACCTAACGGATCGATCGATTGCATGACGTTTGCCTGAGCTATTCATAACGCAAACTCGGTATATCATCGACGAGGGATCGAATGAGGACAGTAACAGAACAATGGCAGCGCATCCACACATTGGTGTGTGATGTATGACACCTCTCGTGAACGGTGGAGCAGTGAAGCGCGCTATCGAAGAAATCACATCGACGTAGATAAAGCATCACTTTGAAGACAATTCGTTAAAAAATGGGTTGCATATCCCGGTACTCTAGATATCCCTGGGCTTTTTGTAAATTTTTTTGCGGGAATAACCTGGTCTCAGGGTCCCAGCTTTATTACGCACCATTGCGTGTTTCAAAAACCAAACAGCAACGGAAACACAGCACCACCGCAAGTAAATGTACGTGTAGATAATTCCCCTAAATGTGATTAGCTATTTCATGTAATTTATCATAGAAAAATGCTTGACTTGCCCTCCATTTATTTCTGCTCTGTAAACAGTGGGCGCATCAGCGCCTCAGAAAAGCCGTTGAGGCTAATCACACTACGAATTGCTGAGATGCTCTCCAGTTTACTATTTGAAGAAGTTCTTCGAGCAGATAGGACCTATAGCACCATTGCAAGTTAAACATAAGAGGTGGCAGAACTTTTTCACATGCCCTGTCATCTCAACATCTTTGTGCCACAAATAGGACTATGTGCATGGTCAGTTTTCTGTTTCCACCGCACAACCGGTGAAGAATAGGAATGCACAGCAACATGGGCTGAAGACGAATTTATTTGCAATGAGGATATGTAAGCTTTAACAATCGCATCTACATTATATTTCACGTAAAAAAGCCACCATCATCAACCACTGAAGAACAGTGAATTTGATGGACGTGTCGCCTTGTGAGTAGATACGCATTAATTGCTGCATTATTCACCGAAATCATTGCTGGAGTAACACGTTGATCATCTCATGAAAAGGGCTTCCACTACCCTATGGACTGTCAATGTATTTTGTGAAAGACCGGTCAAATCAAAAAGAAATAACTGCGCATCATGTGATTGTTGTTTTCTAGTCGTCTCTTGTGACATGAGGCACTGTTTACACGTAAAAGCAGAAATAAATAAGCTTTATTCAATCTCTAAACGTCACAAAAATTTTCACTGCCATGTGTGGGCAATTCCATAGTGAGGACTGTTTCAATGCAGTTCTCGATGCTCGATAATTCAGAAAATTGAAATACTGATTATCGTTGCTTCTACTTCTATGCGCTTGTTAACTTAATGTTTTGCCAAACTTTTATTCTTCATAAGTGGCATGCAATTCTATAGTTCTCGCACTAAAATAACGTCTTTTATAGTGTTGCTAATCAAAATTTAGCAGGCAGAGTCCTTTGTGTAGTCTCAATAGTCAATCTAGCATGGATGTCATCAATTCATGTCCATTTTTTGAAAAAATTATTTACACGTTAAACTTAGTTACATTCGAAAAAACAATCATAAAATCGGAAATATTCAAATTAGCATATTTTAGCGAGAAATTTGTAACACATATCAACAAATGATTCATATAGTCTGGCAGCACACGGCATTGTCTATCAACACAATTCATATTATGGAAGTGCATTCGTATACTATAGAAGTTTCAGAAATTTTGGTCACATTTCCCTGTTTGATCAGCTGTCAAAATCAAACACATTATTCTGACTTAAGGAACGTGGTCATTGATGCATAGCAGAACTTAAACAAACTCACGAAGAGACCATTATAGCATATATCTCCTCTTATCAGCCTTGATCTTTCAAAACTCTAAGTAATCAAAAATTTATTATTCCTAGGTAGCGGAGCTCTGCCGCAGGTCAATCATAGTTTACTGCTTACCATCGACGATTCAGCGTGTTTTTTAATATGCTTCACAAAAAGAATGTATGTTGACTTGTGGCGAAATTGCACACGCTGCACTGTAACATGATTCAGATGTCGATAAAAATGAAAGCGGTAATGAGTTTAAATCTGCGGAGAAATTCTTTCAATACAAACAATTGATTTAGAATTATAAACCATACGCTGTCACTGCTCACGTAGCGCAACAGCAGTCCAAAAACAGATTGTAGACGCTTTAATTTAATTCTGTTGATTATATTATAGACCACACTGAGTTCCTACAAGCTATTTCTCTAGTTATTTCATTTGGCACATTTTGGTACATTTTCGTATATATGTCCAACAAAATGTACGAAAGCGGATACAATACCGCTTTGGTATATAGGTTTCGTAGCGTACGATTTACAGTGTAGAGGAGAAAATCCAAAATGTCGAGAAAATGTGGCCGTAAATGTTTTTCATGTGGCTCCTGTGGCTAAAATATTGGGTCTACAAAAAACAGCTGCCACTCAGAGAAAGTCAACACAAAGTTAGGAAAAGTCACTGAAGGAGACCTTCAAACAATTATTCGTTCCGGCGTGAGATAAAAAACCGAGGGGAGAGCCATGATGCCCCCAACTGAGGCAAATAGAGTCAAACCCAGTCAGGATGCCATCTCCTACTCATCCGTTGATGAATAACGCAAATTATGCACTTCATTATTGGAGAAGTCCATCTTAGTCAAAGTTGAATTTAGTCTTAATTTATCAACAACAATTATTTCAAACTGTGACAAGTATTTGAAATTTACAAGCTTCTCCGCCTTTTCTACTTCGGTGTTGATCTGACATCGCGCACATGGCTGGGATTCGCACATCTGAAACGTAGGCAATTCAATAAACAAATCACATGGATACTTTGATGAGGCCGTTAGCCGATATTCATGAGCAATAAAATGTAAAAAAATACATTTTATAAAATATAATACGAGTAGTATGGAATTGAGATCGTCTTGCATGCAAACAATGTAGATTAAAAGTGAAATATGGAGATGGTGTAGAGCAAAGCATAAAACAAATCAATCATTAGCGATGCAGCAGATGAGAAGTAGCATTGTCAAACTTCTTGAAAATTGATGAATACTGATTCTCTGGATTTCATCACTTGTTCGTATTAGAAATTCAGTTGTACGCAGACTGTTCACGTTTCAACTATTGAGACTTTCCACTTCATTCTGAGAATCGTTCCAATTTGACGGAACAGTGGAAGAAGTTCGTTGTTTCAATGACATTCACAGAAGAATGAAAACATGTCAGGAGGAGAGGTCTCACACATTTCTCTTTGCATCGAAGTCTTGGAGGGTGGAAGGGAAACGTGTGACGGTTGGAGGAGGAATTTGTGTTCTGAAGTTCATGAGTTAGGAAGACATCAAGTCTTGAAGATGTCAAGAACCGTCCTGCGTCCTCCGCAGATGAGCAGTCTTCCACCTGCTGTGATGTTTTTGAAGTCAGGTTCAGGTTCCCCTGCCTCTTCATTGCTGAAGATATTCCCATCTTTTTCCGAAAACTCAGTGTTCATCCAATGCGCCTTCCCCTCATCATCATGTTGGGAACAGACCTCCGCCACATCCTTCCCTCCGACCAACCCTCGGGCCTGCCTGATCTTTCCGATCTTTGCACCGCCAAAGATCTTCTCCAGAAAGGCGGAGACATCATTGAAGTCCATCCAACCGGCACGGGAGGACGGTAGTCGACACTTGATGAAGTTTTGGTCCGTCGGCATCCACTTATACCTCCCGTTGACTTCCACCGCAGGATGGGAGATGTCCGCAGTGAAATCGGAGGTCGAATAGAATATGAACAACTTCTCTCCACCTGAAAGAATGAAATGATAAACAGTGTTCTTCTTTGTCTATTCAGCGAACGATATTGTCGATTAGAATGATGAATCATTTTGATTGCTTCATTCTTATGTGAAATCCTTTGATACTTTCAGGTATATCACATTTCACTCACTATAGAAGGAATCAAAATTGTGATTTTTGCCAAATTTGCTTTACAGACTTGTAATTCATTATTTCTAGAACTTTCTGAGAGCAACACTAATAATAAGCTCCCTTATGCATCGGTAAAGAGTCTAAAATAGTTGATTGAATTTCATTAACATCATTCGTCAAAGTTTGCTGCTGAGGATATACAGAAGAGGAATTAATTCTGCACTTTTTTGTCTTTTTCGAACATAAGTTGCTATTTTTGAAGTTCATCTGATGGAGTTCAAGAGGCCAAGCCCTATTTAAGCATTTCACGCTACAGTCACATTCAACAGAATCAGAAACAAGAAACAGAATCCAAAATAATAAACTGAAACCGAAGCAGAATGCTGAAGCTGAAGCAGGAAACTAAAACTGGAACATCACGCAAGAACCGAACCATCAGAATGAAGCCAAAACTAAAGATGAAATCAAAACTATGCAGGAATACTAACGAAGACCGAGACATCAAACTTTCATTGGAAAGCAAAATGAATTTCTTACTAACAGCTTTAACTGTGTTACTGATAGATGTACTGATAAGACAGACATAAATCGAAATGAAGAAATATTTATCAACAGATTGAAGAAATCAGGATATTCTTTATTCGAAATAAACAAAGCTAAACGTTTAAAAATACTAAGCAAGCCAAAGATACTAACAAAAATACACAAATGGTCATTCCACATCAAATTTCGGAAAAAGTGAGCGGCGAAGGTTCTCTGGCTTTCTTGAAATTCGCATATGTTCATCATTTGGGTTTATCTAGATGAAATTCAAAATATTTCGGAAAAATTCTATCGGCAAGGTCACTTGCGTGGCATTGACTTATTCGAATTTTTCTATTTTTGGGCCAAAACGCGGAAAACGTTCACTACGGATAAATTTTCAAGTTTGCAATCTCAGTAAACTGACATGATTTTCTGAGAATATGACTCTAGAAGCATTCGAATTTAAAAAAAAATAATTTCAGCCATTCTATATTGTAAATTTGACTGATTCAAATTCATTATGCACCATTAACTTTAATTATCTCAAAATCATACCCAAAACCAAATAATAAATTATAAGACTATGTATCACTTTAAGTGCAGATATCTGCGCTGTTCTAAAACCTCAAATACTCCCTCTTATCGATCATGGAGTTAAATACATATATTATGTAGTTATATTTAGGTATACATTCGGTCTTATCAAGCAATTTTTAATTGTCGCGAGCGTTACTAATTTGTCACATTAAGTTATATAGGCAATTGATTCCGCAAGATAGATGATAAATTTTACCGTCAAGTATCAATGACTACTCAGCATAAACCTATAGTAATGTTGGATCTAATATTATGTTTTTCTTCTGCTTCACACACTTCATTGAAAATCTGTCGCGAGCGTTACTTTTACACTCCGTTTCTTATTCATTATTTTTAGTTGATGATTGCAGCAGAAAGTAAGATATCATTAGACATCTTCAGTCAGATTCATGGATGTTATTACCACAGAGATGAGAATTTGAGATAAATTCTCACGCCAAGAATCAGGCTGACAGTCGACGATAGCTTTGCGTAGACCATAGAAAATTACTCACGTAGTCACGTGACTATCGATAACTTCGACATAGGTATAGGATAAGAAACCGTGCACTGACATCAGTTTTACTTCGTTTGTCAACTGCGTGCTTCTAGTTCGTCTCTGATTCTGTTCAAATATGCCTCTAAGTGCCGCGGAGAAGCAAAGGCGTTATCGCGAACGTAAGAAGGCCTCCGAAATCTATCGTGAAAAAGAAAAGCAAAGACACAAGATATATCGACAGCGAATTAAAAGGTGTGATGCTGTCAAAGCCTACGACAGAGAGAGGCAAAGGAATCTTAGAAAGACTGAACGAAATCGACGTTTACTCCAAACTAAAGATAATCTTGAAAACAGCTTTTCGTCGGTACAAAGCCGAGCACGATGTATCCGCAAGGTTGTGAGAGCTTTACCTCGGTCTCCAAATAAGCAGAAACTGGTAGTTAACCTCTTGGCTGCAAAAGTAGGCGTGAAAACGATGCAGTGTGATCCCAGTGACAGTAACAGCCGTGAAAAGAAGGGACTTTCCCATGAACTACGAGTATCAGTCGAAAAATTCTACTTGTCTGATAAGATATCTCGAGTTTCTCCTGGAATGAAGGACAGTCGAATGTTTGTCATCGATGGTAAACGTCAACGCAAGCAACTTAGACATCTTTTGATGACTATCAAAGAGGCTCATGCCATCTTCTGCGAAGAAAATTCTGAGGTCAAGATCGGATTGACTTCTTTCCAAAAGATGCGTCCGACCTTCATTCGTTATGCATCTGAAATTCCTCACAACGTATGTGTTTGTGTAATTCATGAAAACCTTCGACTGAAGTTATCTGTCTTGACAGACTTCTTACAAGACTTCGAGGGACCTCCAAGGGCTTCAGATTACGTCAGATTGATTACCTGTTCTCGTACATCGGAATCTTGTATGATTCGGACATGCAAGGCATGTAGCGCCAGGGAACTGATGGCATCTGAGGAGGATGAACAACATCAAATATCTTTCTACCAGTGGAAGAAAGCTGATGGTACCAGGGATACCCGCATTGAGAAACTGAAATGTGAAGCATCGGTCAAAGATGTTTGTGCATCCGTGAACGAGAATTCAAAGACTTTATTGTGGCACATCTTTATCAAGGATCAGCAGCACTCAGGGTTCGAAAAGCAACTATCAGGTGTTGAGAAGATGCTTCGAGTTGACTTTTCAGAAAATTATTCTTTTTCCCAACAAAATTAAATCCAATCAGCACATTGGAATAAGAAACAAATTACAATCTTCACAGCAGTGTTCTGGTTCGGCGATACGGTCAAGTCATATGCGATACTCAGTGACGACCTTGATCACTGCAAATTTGCTGTCTATGCGTTCCTCAAGACAATTATTCGAGAGTAATGGGCAAAAGACCGTTCCAGGACCACCATAAAATTCAAAAAAATAGTATCTTTAAAAACGACATAAATTCATGAATTTGAACCCTTTTTCAGGTTTTTAAGACCTAAATACATGAATTTAATTCATTTAAAAAGTACCATTTTTTTGAAAAAATGGTATTTTTAAAAATGACATAAATTCATGAATTTGAACCCTTTTTCAGGTTTTTAAGACCTAAATTCATAAATTTAGGCGTTTTCAAAAAAACCCAATTTTTCAAATTTTTCAAAATCTCAAATTTGAGAATTACAATTTTCACCCTTAAAATCATGACCGTACAAGGACACTGTAAAATCATAAAAGTTAAGAATCTCAAAATTTGAGAATTACAATTTTCATCCCCTTCAAATCATGACCGTTCCAGGTGTTTTAGTAATTCCTGTTGTTGCTACTGCTTTGTACTCAGATGAACACTCAATTGTAGAGAACATCTGCTTCTCGCATTTATGAAGAAAAGCATTTCAATGTAAAGAGCTGTGACCTCCCACTCAAACATTTGAAAGGAAACAATGTATGAAAGAACAAACAGCTGCTACACCCACTTTGACATTTGTAAGACATGGAATATATATCCAGCAAATCCTACTCCGGCGTCCCTTAAGAAATTTTTTTATTATAAAATGAGCAACATAAATGAGTTTTTAAAATTATATGGAACGCAAACAACTACAAATTTTGATCTAAAGAAAATCGCAAATCAATTAGGAATAAAGAATTTTCATTTTCTAACGAGAGACGAATTACAATTGATCAAAAATAAGCCAACAATAACTATAAATTTCATAACAAATCTTCACACGTCAGACCAAAAAGGAGTACATTGGTCAGCGGGTCAAAGAAATAAAAATGGAGATAATTACTATTTTGACCGCCCGGAGGCTGAGAACTATTGGTTCGACTCTTATGGATTGCCTCCAACAAACGAAGCCAAAAAATTACTTGGCAATGGAACTTATAATACATTTCAAATTCAAAAACCGGGAACTACTTATTGTGGTCAATTATGTCTTTATGTTTTATTGAAATTACAGGAAGGAGTACCATTTCTAGATATTATGTTAGAATTGAATAAGGGAATTTCATTCCCGAAACGTTAGTTCCAATAATAATGATAATTAAAAATCGCCTCGTTATAATTCGTTTTCATAAAATCGGCCTCTGATATCCTCATTATCTAAATCTTTAATTTCATAAGTAATCGGATAAGTTTGATTTATTTTACAAATTTCAAATATCTCTTTCGTCCAATAGCCAACAAATCCTTTTTAAAATTTATTCTTATACTTAAATATTCGCACCCTATCTCCAATTTTAAATTTCGGCTTACGTTTCTGTACATTCGGATTATTCTCATTCGAATAATTATTTTCGAATATTTTCTTTCGTATTAAACCAGGATCGTCAGAAGCCTTCTTTGGAGTTTCTTCAATACCCGAATGAACTTTATTATTGTACTCATCTACAATTCCTGGTAATATTTTTAACCATTTCCGATTTCCTTGCTGAGTAAATTTCTTGAAAATTTTAATTTTTTTACGTCCGATTGAATCTTTCTATTACTACAGCCTTTCCAGCATTTTCAGTTGAATAAACAGTTCCATATAGTGGCTTTACATTTCTGTTATAAAATTCCCTCCCTTTATCAACAATAAATTTTTTTGGCTTTCTCTTACTTTCTTTAAAGATTTCTTCAAACGCATATTTAACTGATAGAGCACTTTTATTTTTTAAAGGCTTTACCCAAGCGTATCGTGTATATAAATCTATAACGGTCAATGCCTATTTGTAGTCCCTTTTATTCGGCATATGAATAAGATCAGCACTCCAAATATCATCTTTATTAAATACTTTTACTTTCAATAAATATTTAGGCCTTCTATATTCCTTGTGAATTTCGGACGCATAGCGTCCTAGGTCCTTCGACATTTCAGACGCGTAGATTCGAGCGTTGCTCTCAGACAGCTTTGCTGTCGTTTCATTTGCTGACGGATCAATACCCTGACCGAATAATATTTTAGCTTGTAAAGCTTTCTTAACAAACATTCTTTCAATTTTTTCTCTAAATGTAGGAGTTTGAATACTATCTAATTCTTGAATCATTTTCTTATCAGCTGCATGACGAGATCTTAGGTCATGATTTCGATAAGCCAAATCATGCCTGTAAGCTGCGGCATCTACTATATTTATTGGTTCTTCACCTGGTTTCGGATTATTATTCTCTTCTAGTCTTATATCTAATCGAGTTCCTAGACCGGTGTATGAATGACCAGGAAGATGTTTTTCTTTCGAATATTTACTCCAAATAAATCCAGGAAAGTTTTCTAATGTTTTTTGTATGTCGTTACCTTCATAAATTTTACAATTTGAGTTTTTATTTTTGTTTAATAATAATTGAGATTCTTTATCTTTCATATACCTAACTCTATCTTTATGTTTTTCTTTGTTCATCTTTTCAATGTCCATTAAAGTAGAACTACGTTCATATGATAACGAAGGATATGTTCTTGCGGTTTCTTCCACTTTTGAGGTTTCTTCCATTTCTGAGGTTTCTTCAATTTTCGTCGTCGCCGTTGCCGTCGCCGTCCCCGTTGAGGTTTCCATTTTTAAAGAAATATTTTGAATACAATCTTCTGGTATATTAAGACTACGTGATATTTTTTGGGCTACCTAAATTTTTATCTGCCTAAATTTTCGATCTTCGGCTACGTGATATTTTTCGACCACGTGATATTTTTTAGATTACGTGATATTTTAAGACCGCCTAAATTTTCGTCCACGTGATATTTTGAGACCGCCTAAATTTTCGATTACGTGATATTTTGAGACCGCCTAAATTTTTGAAATTTTGATTTTTTTGAAAATTTGTCACTACCTAAATTTTTGCCCTTCGGCCTTCGGCCACGTGAAATTTGAAATCTACCTAACTTTTTGAAATTTTAATTTTTTGAAAATTTTGAAAAAAACCCGCAAAAGTGTGACATCCGGCGCAAGCGAAGAGAAGCAAAGCGAAGTGAAGCGTCGCGCCGAATGTCACACTATATACTACTCACGCATATCTCCAATAGGCCAAAGTTTCCAATACATGTAGTTATAAGCTATTTTTCGCCCTTTCAAGCCGAACTGTTGAGTCCTTTTTGGACGAAGCGCATTGTCAACTGTAGCCAAATAGTTTCGTGCTGATTTCAAGTCTTAGGATATTTCCTACTAATCAGTTATAGCGATTAAAGAAATGATGACCTCTTTCATGCATTTATGCAACCATGCACTATGAGCGAAATATAGGCGGCTCCCTACATGCACAAAATATTTATAAATTTTCAAGTATGTTGCTTGGATTTGACTGAGTCACGGGAGCTTCGATGCCGTGTGTGTGAAGGATTCACAGAAAATTTCGGATGGTGCGTTATAAGCGGAAATTGCGAGAGACTAGCACATTACAGCAAAAAATTCTCATTTATTCATCAAATTTGAAGTCCAAAAGTATTCATCGAGACGACTAATTCAGGGAGATCCAAGAAGTAACTGATGCTAATACAGACCTACTCTCAGCGAAGGCATGAAATAACTTGGATGCAATTTTATCAAGCTGTAATTGTGGATAGACTTAATAAACTCTTGTACCAGAAACTATACGTACTGCGTGATTACTTAGCTGTATATAAGTAGAAATAGTGGAAATATTTACTGATTATCTTATGACCTTCTAATTATGATCGTTTTTATCAATGAATAATTGCCGCGACTCTAATAGCATCCGCGAACTTCTTGCCCAATTATTTTCTGGCGAGAGACACTCATGATCTGTTTACCGGCTTCACGTGTTGATGAAAGCAGTAAGTCTTTCCCATTCAATTCCTCGGTTTGTGTCTCTGATTCATCCATCTTGTCTGTAGATAATTAAGCAATTCGGTCAGCCTTTTGCCTCTCAATAAATTTAGAAAATTTATCTGCCTTTCAAATAACAGAAGGAAAATGTGAAACGTGTTTCAATATCTAACTGTTTAGAAATACAATCAAATCTCTTTAATTAAGACCGTGAATGAGTTAGGACCTTAGAAGGCCTAATGAACGGGTCTTAATATACGATGCCTTTGATAACACAAATTGAAAAGGTGAACAAGGCTGTGAAATCCGAGTTCGAATTAACGAAATTCGACAATAAAAGAATAGTATCTGCTAATTGCAAAGCACATACTACTTATAAATTTGATATTAGCAGCACAAAAAATGAAATATTTTTACCACATTTTCAAATTCAAAAAAATCATACTTCTGGGTGGAAAAAATTACTTCTGATTACAGTTTCAGATACATCATGTGAAGCGTAAAACACTCCACCTATCAGAATTGGCGTAGCTGCTGCGAGAAATTGTCAGGACTAAGTAAAAAGTCAAAAATTGAATATTGTTCATGTAATTTGAGATTCAAAAACCATTTTCCCGATCCCTGGTGATTTTCTAAATATTTTTTGCAATCAGTTGGATGCATTTGTAGTCGCCTATGGGAGAAGGGACCGCAAAATTACTTTTTATTTTTTAAGAAATGCTTGAAAATTCGATTTTTTCAAAAATTTTCTGAAAATTTTACTTTTTTTGAGGGCCCACAGAATTTTTCTCGCAGCGATAAAAAGTGCTGGATTCTGCTTCGAACATCTATGGTTGGGTATCAAGTAAGCAGTCTAAGAAGAATTTTTCTCAATTTCGCTGCGAGGTCGGTGATGTAGGCCGTCAAACATGTATATGATTTTTCACAAATTCTCTTAAAATAGAAAAATTCGAATAAGTTAAGGCCACGCAAGTCACCTTGCCGATAGAATTTTTCCGAAATATTTTGGATTTCATCTAGATAGACCCAAATGATACAAATATGTGAATGTCAAGAAAATCAGAGAACCTTCGCCACAAGCCATTTGACGCTTTGGTGTGCCCCATGAGTAATACTGCTATGCTGAATATAGATTTTGCCAGTGACAGCTTCACAAGAAAACCGAAAAGCTAATCAAGTAATATGAAGTTCCTGTTGGTCTGACGAGTAGCCTAGGTAGGCCTTTATCGCAGTGTCTAAAGAAACAAAAGCCGAGCAGGAAACATAACAATTGTGATATTTGTGATAAATTTCCTCACATTTTCGATTGCAACAATCGCTTTTTAGTACATTGTTTCACTTTCCGTATTTGTAACCAGAAATATAGGTCAAACTAACTGTCATTTCCATTTAAGATTCATAGAACACAAATCCAGTATTCAGAAGCAAGGCAGTGGCGTCTTCTCTGTACCTGCGAGGACTTCGGCGCATCGTCAAAAATAATTTCCAACAATTATAAAAATGAAAAGTGTAATCATTCATTTAAATTCAATAGCTTCTCGTGATAGCTGTGCAAAGCTTCCGTCTCAAAATCAGACTCTTAAGATCAGAGTGAACAGTTTTGCAGCACGTATTCGAATCACAGCTGTTTTCTTCGAACAATCAGACACACAACCTATTCGTGCGTTCAGACGGGCGAAAGAGAGTTGTGTGCGTGTGAGGCAGTAAGCGCACGCGACCGCGCCATTATTAGCTTTTCCGATAGACATGATACTTTGCCTTCTCCAATTTTTTCAATGAAATTCTACTTGATTCTTGATCGAGGCGCGATATCTATATATAGTAAGGGAAGCGCAACCCAATTGTTCCTGGATTCGCTTTATGTCAGAGAGGCCACTACGTCAACAGTAGCAGATGTCCGACGTTCAGACAAGACTGCAATCGGATGATGAGCGTTCTACAATGAATGCAGAGTAATGCATCGGACTCGAACACCCAGATTCGGTAGAATTCCATAATTTGTTTTTACGTGATTAATGTGACACTATGTTTATTACTGCAGATGAGATCATAACCACGCCTTTCGTCCCAAGGGAACTTACTGAAAAGATGACAGTCGTCAAGCAAGGTAGGCCAACACCTGACAGAAAAATTACTCACAGAGAAAGAAATATGAAATACACAAGACATTTTAATGCATCAAAATTTCAAACATGTGAGCGGCTGACCGGCCATCAGAAACGCAAGAAACTGTTGACTTTGCCTCCTTTTTTCTCGAGAAAATGTGGTCTGGACAGAGAGGGGATATAGTAATCTCAGTTTCTTGAGTAAGGCAGTTAAGCGACATGAGCAATCACTTCTCATGTGCACATTCACATGGCCTTAAAAATGTTCGGGAAATTGTTATAAAAAATTCAACTTTTATGAAAATTGATGTTGTAACATAGAAAATGTCAGGTATAGAAATAGCATTCCAATGCCGAGTGAAGGCCTATGGTCTGGGCGCACGCGACGCCACTGAATCAAGGCAATAAAAGTGCTCTATCAGAACATTCGAAAAATTATAATTATTCTCCATGTATTGATGATTTAGGCCCTGACACACTTCACCGTTGCTGTGATCCGATATCCACGAGATTGTCAAAAAAGTAAATTTATCAATCAATACCAACCTCAACTAAACAGGCAACATGAGCGCTGTTAAATGGTCTACAAATGCTCTATATAAAGCCGATTTTATGCACAGACGGCTATTTCCCGTGAATAAGTCGGCAGGACGACGAAACGTCGGGAAGTTCAAAGTTGCATTTTAATTCAATATGAAGTTGTAAATTGGGAGAGAAATTCTTTTTTCATATTTTCACCAAAAAGCACGTGCGAACAATTGGAACATCAAACCGAAACCGATACACCAAACTGTTATCAAACAGCAAAATGAAAGCGAAACGGTAAGCTGAAGCCAAACATCAAACTGAACTCAATCCCGCAAACTGAATCCGGACGACCTTCACTTTCATCCCTCTCAACATTCGTTCCCTTGTCATCAAGCTGCTGATCTGCTTGAAGGCTTGATCTGTACACTAACCTTGCCATTGATGTTATGCTGCTGGTGAAAACCTGACATGACCCAGAGTAAGTCTGCCTATCTCGTCTTCGCTCAGATGACTTCAACGTTCCGGATTGTCCCCGCTTGAGATCTCGACATGACAGTCTGACCACCAACTATGGTGGAGCTGCCTTCGCATGCGCCCCTGAAATGCTTATTTCACAGCTATCCATCAGTTGTGCACCGAAAAAAATCTCTTTAAATCTCTTGGTGTCCGTGTAATTTCTCACTCATCGTCTTGCGTCATCCTCGTCACTTACCGAACCGGTCCCGAGCCGTACAGCTTCTTCTCAGAACACTCTGATGTGTTCGACGAACTCCTGACTTTCAACGATCCTATCATCATTGCGGGTGACTACATCTTGCAACAAACGAGTCCTTTAAGCTTGCCTGCTTGAGATAAAACGTCAGAAAGCTCATGACTAGGTTGAGAGCACTGAATGCCTTTCAATGACCAACTGATCATGCATCAAGGAATTGGCTTTCAAACCACTTTACTTTTTGAATGATAATTATTATCACTAAGCGTCATTCGAAAAATTCACTGGTTTAGGATTTCAAAAACTTGTGGAAACGACTTTCTCTTAAACAAATAATGAGTTCAATATTCAATTAGAAGATTGTCTGATCACTTACCTAAGCGCTCTATGATTGATGCCATGCGTAAATTCAAGGACTCCTTATGCTTCTGAAACTTATCTTCTTGTTCGTTAAACTTTACTTGAAGGCCGTCGATCTGTGGCTGCATCTGATTTTGCACTGATTCTTTCAAATTGAAATTATCCACTTCTGCAACACAGGACAGATCATTAAGACGTACAGGTGCAAGTAAATATTATCATTAAGCAATAAGTATAAGAAACAGATATACTGTAAGAAATTAATAACAATATTTAAGTTCCCCAATCAGACAGGATGCAAAGTACATGAGTCTGAATAATTTAATAACTATATGTACATAATAGACGTTAATTTGCAAATTATAAGGCATAGTGTGTACATCATTCTGTGAAAGTCTCACTTTCGGCCTCGTTCCCTGCAGAAACTCGTTCTGGCTGCCGGACTAATAGGGTACTTTTTAAATATTCTCAAAATTCAAAAAAATGATTAATTTGAGTTGCATCAAAAAGCTGTCGATCTCATCAAATTCTTTCTAGTCAACTACAATTGATGTCATTTAACCTCCTGAAGTCGAATTCAGATTTGACAATTTTTTCAAGAAAAATTTGAATTTGAAGTGTGTCAGAAAGCTGTCGATCTAATATTTTCTAATTTTTTGGAATCGATTATGAGCAGGCTTGGGTAGCTTTTCCAAGTTGAATTGGAGTTGGACAATTTTATTCCACAAAAATGTTGTTCCGACTCAGCGTGTACTCTGAAGAAAGGTGCTCGCAGTCCTTTAAGTGTTGAATCGTATCGCCAACATCCGCGTCCTCTCAAAATTACATGAGCGGCTTGTTGCTCAGCAGCTTCGCTCTCACCATTCCAAGTTTAACCTTCTCCGGAAGTCCCAAATTAGCGTATCGGGCTATTCACTCCACTGAGACATCGTCGCTTAAAGTCTTCTTGGACCTAGAATGCGAATTACTTTTGCGCAGCTGCAACCAATGAATGAACATAATAAGCTCATACGCTGACAATGACAAACAACGATTGAAGGAAAACAATAACAATTATCAAAAACAATCATTCGAATACTTTTAAGTAAAAAGATTTACCATTAAGACCTAGGGTCTGATTTAATTTTGGAGTTTTATCATTTACTATACGCTTCTACTATACGAGTTTCAAATTCACTACGTCCTGTGTATTTAACAGAAAAACAATTATTAATGTCATTACTACAGTTTGGACATGTAGTCAGATGGCTACTTACGGCTGAGTTACCTCTTATATGTTCTTTTATTCTTCTTTATACACATCGATTTTTAGGAAAAGTACATTTACAGGTCTTTTAATGAATTATAATGCTACCTGCCCTATCCAATGGAAACGCACCCTTGTGATAGGAATGTTGCATAGAGCGTATAATGTATGCTCAAGCTGGAAACTTTTTGACATAGAGATTAAAAATATCACAAAAATTCTATTAAGCAACTCATATTCAATTGACTTCATCAACTCGTTAATAAAGCAGTTCCTGGAAATAAGATATAATACGGATAACAAAGCAACGAAGAAAGATGAATGGGAGGATACCAAGTTTATGATACCTCCGTTTGTAGGTAAAACATCCATAAAACTCCGACAGAAACTTGTTGAAGTATTTAGGAAATTGGACCATGATGTTAAAATAATATTCAATACTTGTAAAACAGGACAGTATTTTAGTCTGAAAGATAAAACAAATAAGTTGATGCGATCATGCGTTGTGCATAATTTTGAATGTCGGGTTGATCCTGATACCCAATACTTGTGACAAACGAAACGCAGATTACATCAAAGAATGAAAAAACATATAAGAGATAACTCAGCCGTTAGTAGCCATCTGAACACATCTCCAAACTGTAGTAATGACATTAATAATTGTTTTTCTGTTAAATACGCAGGACGTAGTGAGTTTGAAACTCGTATAGTAAATGATAAAACTCTAAAATTAAATCAGACCCTATGTCTTAATGGTAAATCTCTTTTCTTAAAAGTATTCGAATAATTGTTTTTGATAATTGTTATTGTTTTCCTTGAATCGTTGTTTGTCATTGTCAGCGTATGAGATTATTACATTCTTGGACCTCTTAACTGCTATTCATGACGGGAATCTCTGCATCCTCGCAAAACTTGATCTGTCGTCTGCCTTCGACTCTGTTGACCACTCCAGCCTCTTGCACGTTTCCTTTGGTATCTCTAGTCATGTCTTGCAATGGTGTGACTCGTTCCTGTCCTCCCGGTCAAGAGTTGTGCATTACAATAACTCGTTACAATCACGTCTATGCAGACGACTACAGCATCTACGGTTGCTGTTCTCCCTTTGCCACTTCCCAGCTCTCGCGGCGGATGAAGCTTTGTCTTCAAGAGATCCAGCAGTTGTTGAGATCAAACAAACGTTGACTCAACGCCGCCAAGCTTGAAGTTCTGTGGTGCTCTTCAAACCGCAAGACAGGCAAACTCCATTCAACCCAATCACTGCCAATTCTCCCAGTGTCCTAAATCCTTCGGTGTTTCGGGAGTGCATCTTGACTCCCATTTGTCTATGCAGTGTTCATATCAAGCAAGGTGTACACTGTAAGGCTGCTTCGTCTCACTTAGCAAATCCGGTTCATTCGCCAACCACTTACAATGCCTTCCTTCGATCGCTCGTCGTGTATTCTTCATTTGTGTTTGGTGATCTCCCAAACATCAAGCATCGTCACAAGCAGTCCATTTTTAATACTGCCGCAAGACTTCCCAGTCAATTCCTCCAGCCACTCTCACATGAATACCAATCCCCAAGAACCTCCACTGGCTACGCATTTAAGAGAGGATTCACTTTCCCTTGCAGTGCTCAGCTTTCAATGTCTCATTGATTCCGCTACTTTCTATCTCGCCGAGTCACTTCTCGGTGTACCAGAGACTGCTTCTCTCAAGCCCTTCCGCTTCGCAGCTCATTCTGATCTGCATGTTCCATTCTTCATCCGATCCATCGGAAACCGTTCTTTCCCATCTGTAGCAGCACGTACGTCGTGGAACTCACTACCGACTTCTGTAACCTGCGAGTCTTCTCTCATCTCCTTCAAACGGACTTTGAAAACGTTTCTTTTCAATCGTTCTTTCCGTCACCAGTTGCTTTTGTCTTCTCGCACATATTTTTGTTGGGTGGCCTTGAAGTCACCACTGACATAACGTCACTTAAAAATTGCACGTTGATTAAATGAATACATGTAAATAAACTTTTTGAACTCGAAGAGTGCTAACCTCGGGCACTCATTTCTCAGTCGTATTTAGTACTCAGGTTCAGCACACGCTCTAGCTATCATTTGGGACTGTATGAATAACAGTGTGGTCATGCAAGCTACATGTATATCATATAGAAAGTTTCATTAATTTCATTGAAAATATCTGAACATTTCTCATTTTTTGCGGGTTTGCTATCAGTTCTAGCCCATCGATTTAGCTGGCGCAGCGGTTATCCCTTGAGAAGAATGCTATTAAATCTGGGTGATGGCCCATCCTGAACACTATAATATAGAACACATATAGAACTTGGTTTAAAGCTTCTAGACAGTTTTTAAATTACCCGAAAAGTTCTTGTAATGCACTAACTTTCAAGTCGCAGGAGTATTAACATAGCATTATAAATGGTTTCTGTATCTTGTCTGGTCAGGTTGGGTTGAGTTCTGGTATCTTCTTATCGGGATTTGATAACATTTCTGGACCAAACCCAATCTCGGGTTCGGGTAGGCTTTTAGTGGGAGTCAGGTTTCAAAATTAATGAAATCCGACCTGACGCTCATCTTTATTTCAGACCCTAAGCGCTATGCTTGGAAATCTTCAAAACATGACTGAATCAACAATCGATGCTGCTTACCCAACGCTTCAGATTTCTTTTTCATGTTTTCGAAATCCATGTCCAATCTTTCGATGTTGCTCACGGTGTCATTTATTGTGTTATTCAGGAGGGAGTGGAGAGACCACGCGTGAAGCAGGAGGTAAGCCAGAATTCCAACGATAACTACGGCGATTGCTGCTTGAATTTTTATGACTTGTGTAGAACTCTTTCTTGCCTACAACATGAAATTGCAATAATGAAGACAATGAATGAAATAGAATGGCGACTTTCAAGACAATAAAAGACACCAACATCTCTGGCTGATCTACCGCACTTGAAGAATAGAACCAAAGTCCGCAGTGTAGACGAGCTCACACCTTCTTCACGCTGACTTTCTTCACGTTGACGGTGCAAACGGGATGCCAGTGAAGGTAGTCATCTCCGAGTGATACTGTGATCTGCGAGATTATTGTCCTGTTGCTATTCACAGAATGCTACCTATAATAATAGGACAATGCTGTCGATATCACTCGGAGATGACTGCTGCACTCACTTGCATTCCTTTTGCATCGTCAGCGTGGTCTGGTGAAGAAGGTACAAGTTTGTCTCCACCGCTGACTTTGGTTCGATTCCTGGTTCCGGCGAGTGTGCTGCTGTATTTCATTGACTTTATAGTTGACATTGTTAGAAATACAATGAACTGCGACAGACCCTTGATGTCAACAATGAAAAAGACTATCAGATATTTAAAAATTCACATAAATGATACATAAGAATATCAACTCGATTCGTACTAGGTACTGTTTCGAGTATTTGCTTCGTTAAGTATTTCTTGGAAGGATATATTAGGATTGCAATATCCTTGAATCAGTGTCTTTTTAACAAGATGGCGAGGGAGGTTGCAGATCTCTCCCCAAACTCATGCCTTCCGCCCACCCACTAAACGATCTTAGCCTCCACTTGTATTTAAATATTTCACTTTAGCAGCAAGGAAGGGATTTGCTTTAAAAGTCCAGGCTTCAGGCAGTCGACAAGTCGGCTACAATTCAACATGGTTGTCAACCATTGGAATGTAGAGAACGTACTGTAGATAGAACTCACAATTGACGTGAAAACACTTTTCACATGGATGCTGTACAGTACATGATGGCTAACTTCCTTTTTTTGCAGATATCTGTAAAATTTCTTGAGACTTAACTCTTGTCTCATGCGCGCGACCCACATCTCCTCTGGTTGACATCTACTTTCAATTGCATTCATTTTGCATGAAGGATACTAATTCAACAGACGGAATATAACTGCGCGTCTTGGTGGATTTGAGTCACCCACCTCTGACTTCTAGGTCTGAGTCAGTCTGTCCTCACGATGCCATCCATGGGTGCAGCCCGAAAATATGGTGCGCTTTATACTCCATTGCCCATCCTTCCCGTCTCTAATTTCCCTTACAAGTAGCGCATTACATTCGTTCCTTTAATTAAGGAATACTGCAACTATGATTAAAGGTGTTAAGTGATGTTAACATTCAGATAAAGCCTCATCAACGCACGCTTGAGGAGTGACCACCGTTTATGTGACTCGGCGGGGTACTGTCGAATTGACTCTCGATATTTCGGGTATTCCTCCCCAATGGAGGTTCCTTTAAAAAGGCACTGAATAGGAACACTTAACCGACAGTCTTTCAATGTTTTACATAGTTTTCTGTCATTCATATCAACACGCATCATCCACCATGTTGACAACACATTCGCACGCTTAACTCATGTGTAACTTGAATTATTTGTCACATTTTAGTCACTTTATCATGAATGCTCTGATAATAATCAGACCAATCCATGATGATGATTAATGAAATGGTGGAAGGGCCTCAATTTCTATGATCTGCAAATTCTGTAAATATGGCAAGCTATATTTCCTATAAAAGATAAAAATTACCTGTTAGAAATGTTCAGCTCTTGCTGGGCTTGCCTTGTAGATTCAAAATTCGAAAGTTCATAAAGATGTTCATCTAGAGATTATTGCCCTGATTATTTTGCAGAAACGACAGAGAGCTGACAAATCCAGGAAGGAATATTACGAACATAGAAATCTCAGAAAAAGAATTCCAGCAAAGATTATCTCCGAAGGTTGGGAGAAATTCCAACCCTGAAGACAATCTTCGATCACTCCTTCAATCAGTAGCGAAAGATGTGCAGTTTGTGTTCAACAATAGTTTGCACCAGCAAGTCGATGGCTTTGCAATGGGTAGTCCACTCAGTCGTTCGTTAGCGGACGTGTTTGTTATATATTTTGAACGTCATCTTGGCTCAAGAACAACCAAGTGCCGCCTTCGACCGCATGCTCGATACGTCGATGAAATCCATGTGGTCATTGACCGGCATCGGTTGAACGAATTTACGATATATGAACGACCTAGCCAGCTTGCATTCTTTCCTGCAGTTTGACTTTGACTAATTTCCTCGATGTCAATCTGCACCGAGATGGCTCGGAGATCAAAATTTCGGTTTATCGCAAGCCTTCTTTCACTGGTCTTTACATCAATTAGCCTTCTCCTCCAAACGATATTAGATCAATGTGGTAAGAAGCCTGCACGACCGAGGAAGAAAGCCTTGTTCTGCTGAGTTTCTTGCTGAAGAGCCTGTTTTCTTACGAGTTGTTCTGAGCAGAAATGACTTCCCTTCCTTGTTCATCGAGTTGCATCAGCGGCAAAGAAGAATATCCTATTAGGTATTCAGTACATTGGAGAAGGACCTACCCGAGAAATGAGTCACATCAAGAATACAATTCAGCGAGCCTACCCTCATCTCAATGCGGTGTCGCGGTATCGTACAAGGAGAATCGCAACCAACGCTCCTAGGGATTCTATCCGTCAGCTTAAAGACCCCAGATGGTCAAGTCTGCAAGCTGCGTGGGCAAGACTAAACGTACTGTTTGCAAGCGTGGGATACACCAAGGTGGTGTGAGAACAACATGCCTTGACCAAGATCTCACCATCCTCCATCCTCGTCTATTATTCAGCATCACTTGGAGTGCCCTCATCCTGACTCAGAGCTGTAAAGTTCTGTAGAACTGTATTGGAGCTCCACATCAGTGAGCCGGTACTCACACAATTCTCCAAACCACCGCTTTGTAGACACAAAGAGTTGACTTATATTTGTGCTTTGATTCTTTGATTTTTCCTCTCTAACTTATTTTGTAACTGCTTCACTTCACTTATTTTTGTGTTAGCGACATACTCGTATCACAATTTTTATCAGCATTTTTATATGCAGTATCTTACGTAGCGCGCAATTTCTTGGTCACTGAAATGTATTCGTGTCCGTGATGTTCTTTGCTGGATTTGGCATTTCATTGTATTTTCTGCCGTCAACCTTTGAAGAAGCAGCGTGATATCAGGGCAATAAACATCTTTATGAACTTCTGTGTTTCAAATCTAGTACAGTATGCGGAATATCGTACAAACATGGTGTTTTCAAATATCTTACCATTGCTAAACTATTGCTATGTTGACGAAGAGACACTTGCAACGATTCCTTCTCCGTCTGAAGCTTCTCGTCGAATCTCTGCTGCTGTTGACGAAGGGATGCCTCCAAAGTCTGCTCCTTATTATGCAATTCTTTGAAGCTCTCGCTTTGATCATGCACAGTTTCCTGAAGGCAACAAATGATTTCATGCAAGGATTTCTGTTCAGTTACAAAATCAGTGATTTTCTGCTCCAATTCCTTCATATAATTTTCAATATCTGTAGTTCTTTCACACATCGAGACCATAGAGGAATTTAATTTCGTCACTGCTTCCATCAACTTGCAACTGTCCAATGTCTCTTCTTCGCACATACTGTCGATTTTTGTCAGCAGTTCATTTAAGTCTTCTGCAATAGGAAAGAGAAAACAAATTGATATTCCCACGTAACTATCATGTTAACTAAGTAAGAATGATTCAATATTGAAAGATACAAAACATAATATCAAATATCAGTAATGGGTAAAAGACCGTTCCAGGACACCATAAAATTCAAAAAAATAGTATCTTTAAAAACGACATAAATTCATGAATTTGAACCCTTTTTCAGGTTTTTAAGACCTAAATTCATAAATTTAGACCGTTTGAGGACAAGACAAATTCAAAAAATGGTACTTTTAAAAACGACATAAATTCATGAATTTGAACCCTTTTTTCAGGTTATGAAGAACTAAATTCATAAATTTGGGCGTTTTTAAAAATACCCAATTTTTCTCAAGTGTGTGATTATGACATTTTTCATTGCTCAAATGATGATCGTTCAAGGACACCGAAAATCAGAAAAGTCAGGAATCTGAAATTTGAGAATTACAATTTTCACCCCCCTTAAAATCATGACCGTTCCAAGCCACAAGATCAAAAAAATTGGTATTTTTAAAAACATCTTTTAAGTCCATTTTTCTGGTTTTTAAAATATGAGATAACTAAAATTATGTGTCTAACAATATTTGAAGGAATTGGCATATTCTTAACAATAAGTTTAGGTACTTTTATAATTGTTTATATCTTCAGGTGTTTTAGTAATTCCAGTAGTTGCTACTGCTTTGCACTCAGATGATCACTCAATTGTAGAGAACATCTGCTTCTCGCATTTATGAAGAAAAGCATTTCAGAGCAAAAAGCTGTGACCCCCCACTCAAACATTTGAAAGGAAACAATGTATTAAAGAACAAACAGCTGCTACACCCACTTAGATATTTGTAAGACGTGGAATATATATCCAGCAAATCCTACTCCGGCGACCCTTAAGAAATTTTTTTATTATAAAATGAGCAACATAAATGAGTTTTTAAAATTATATGGAACGCAAACAACTACAAATTTTGTTCTAAAGAAAATCGCAAATCAATTCGGAATAACGAATTTTCACATATTGATGAGAGACGAATTACAATTGATTAAAAATAAGCCAACAGGAACCTTCACTTCCCGGAACAAAGTTCCAACTATAAATTTCATAACAAATCTTCACACGTCAGACCAAAAAGGAGTACAGTGGTCAGCGGGCATAGAAAAAAAAATGGAGATAATTACTATTTTGACTCTTATGGATTGCCTCCAACAAATGAAGCCAAAAAATTACTTGTCAATGGAATTTATAATACGTTTCAAATTCAAAAACCAGGAAATACTTATTGTGGTCAATTATGTCTTAATGTTTTATTGAAATTACAGGAAGGAGTACCATTTCTAGATATTATGTTAGAATTAAACAAGGGAATTTCATTCCCGAAACGTTAGTTTCAATAATAATAATGATAATTAAAAATCAAGCGAAGCTAGCTAGCTACAGCGCCACCTAAAGGTTAAAGCTCGCTTCGTTGTAATTCATTTTGATAAAATCGGCCTCTGATATCTTCATCATCTAAATCTTTGATTTCGTAAGTAATCGGATAAGTTTGATTTATTTTACAAACTTCAAATATTTCTTTAGTCCAATAACCAACAAAGCCTTTTTCAAATTTATTTTTATACTTAAATATTCTAACTCTATCTGCAATCTTAAATTTCGGCTTAAGTTTCTGCAAATTTGGATTACTCTCATTCGAATAATTATTTTCGAATATTTTCTTTCGTATCAAATCTGGATCGTCAGAAGCATTCTTTGGGGTTTCTGCAATACCAGAATGAACTTTATTCTGGTACTGCTCTACAATTCCTGGTAATATCTTCAACCATTTCTGATTTCTTTGCTCAGTAAATTTCTTGAATATTTAATTTTTTAATGATCTATTGAAACGCTCTATTAATACAGCCTTTCCAGCCTTTTCAGTTGAATAAACAGTTTCAAAAAGTGGCTTTACATTTATGTTATAAAATTCCGACCGTTTATCAACGAATAGCTTTTTTGGCTTTCTAAAACTTTCTTTAAAGATTTCTTCAAACATATATTTAACTGATAGAGCACTTTTATTTTTTAAAGGCTTTACCTAAGCGTATCGTGTATATAAATCTATAACGGTCAATGCGTATTTATAATCTTTTTCATTCGGCATATGAATAACATCAGCACTCCAAATATCATCTTTATTAAATACTTTTACTTTCAATAAATATTTAGGCCTTCTATATTCCTTGTAAATTTCAGACGCGTAGATTCGAGCGTTGCTCTCAGACAGCTTTGCTGTCGTTTCATTTAAACCCTGACCGAATAATATTTTAGCTTGTAAAGCTTTCTTAACAAACATTCATTCAATTCTTTTTCTAAAGGAAGGATTTTGAATAGTCTCTAATTCTTGAATCATCTTCTTATCAGCTGCATGGCGAGATTTTAGGTCATGATTTCGATAAGCTAAATCATGCCTGTAAGCTGCGGCATCTACTATATTTATTGGTTCTTCACCTGGTTTTGGATTATTATTTTCATCTAGTCTTATATCTAATCGAGTTCCTGGACCGGTATATGAATGACCAGGTAGACGTTTTTCTTTCGAATATTTACCCCAAATAAATCCAGGAAAGTTTTCTAATGTTTTTTGTATGTCACCTCAAATATGCTGACAATTTGAGGTTTTATGTACTTTTAAGAGATAATTCAATAAATCTAAATTAGCAATTTTTAATTTAATTAAATTTTCGGAATTTGTAGAATTCATTTTAAAAGATAGAAGAAATGTTTTACCGAATCATACTAGGACTGAGATATATTCCAGAACCATCTTTAGTTTCCTTAATTTCAATTAAATAGGAGAATATTTTTAAGAACTCGTTTTCCTTCATCAACTAAATTTAATTTACTAATAAAATTATCTACTATTCTTTCTCCCTTAGCAACTTTCTCTAACTCTCTATTAGGACGTTTTTGTTCTTCTAATGCTGCCTTCTCTGATTTATTTTTATTTACTGCTTGGACAATACCAGCTGTCCCACCTGGGACACTTCCCCCAGCTGCTGTGCCACCTATTATTAGAGGAATTAATGGGAGAATCCCGCCATTCTTTTCTTCTTGTAATTGAATATTCTCTATCATTGGTTTACTTATGTAATCCTTTTTTTTGTTAATCGTAATAGTTTTAGGGGTATTTTTGTCAACAATATTACATAATTTTAATTCAACAGTTTTATTATTATTACTTTTCGCTTCCGACATTTTTAATAAAAAAATGTTAAGTTACGAAATTTTTAATCTATTCTAGTTATGAAAAATTTTTAAGTTAACAAAAATTTTAAGTTATCAAAAATTTTAAGTTAAGAATTTTTTAATCTATTCTAGTTATAAAAAAAATTTAATCCATTCTAGTTATGAAAAAATTTTAAGTTACTAAAAAATTTTAAGTTATGAAAAAAATAATTAATTAATCCTAGCCATCTTTCCATTAAGAGTTTCAATAGAATATGTTACATCTTCTAGCAATAAACCATAAGCCATCAATTAAGTTGTGGAATCTTTTTTTTCAATATTAATTGTTACATCACAACCAGTCTTGATAATAGCTATAGATTGTGCACTTAAATCGAAACAGAAAATTGGATATAAATGTCTCCAATCTCCAGGAGTTAATTGTGGTTCAACTCCAAATTCTATACAAAGATTTCGAATCTTAATGGATCAATTGGATATCTGGTTTGATTTAATGTAACTTGTAAACTTCGAATTGTATTAATATGAAAAAGATTGTTGTTCTTATCAAAACTTGGACAATTATTTCTTTGAAATGTTAGTAATAAATATCTTGGAGTATTCGAAGTAAGTTCTAGTAAAATGCCAGTTAAATCTTTGCTCAGTAAAAGTTACTGAACTAGCAGTACGCTTTAGAAAATTTACTGGAATTGGTTTGTTAGTATTTAATCTTTTTGCAATTGCTGTTTCAACCTCTAAACTAGGAGTAATATGCTTAATCCAACATTCAAGTCTATCAATTTTTAAATATGCTTTTTTCCAGTCTTACCAAAAAATACTAATTCATTATTTGATGTACGATGAATTATTAACTTAAATTTTAATTGATATGATATTTTATCATAATCTAAATATCCGAATAATGGAGACAATGACTAATTTACTGTCTGTTTACTTTTCTTGTTAAATTCACGTCTTTCTTTATATGCAGTATTATTTGTTTTATTTAAATGTTTTGCAATATTTTCTACATCTTTCGCAATTCCTGCTGCATCTGTTCCAGCGTGAGATAAGTCATCAACAATTATACCATCATTAGTATCAGGAAACCAACCTTCGATTTCATGCTTTTTATTATTTTCACCAATTGTTACAAATCTAAGCATTGCATCAATTACGCCTGGAGAATCACTTATTGTTTCTATATTTTGAGTTGCAACATCTAAACGCATTTGTGTAAATAATCTTGGAAAGAAATTATTCTCTAATGCAATATTATCGGTATCTGGTAATGGTGTTGTAAAATCGGCATCACTATATAAAGAATATTCACACACTAAAAGTATTTACTCTACTGGAAGATCCGGGATTCATAGCAATTCTTATATAGTCATTCTTTTTTTTGATTATAACTGACGAAGGGAGGATCGTCTAATCTAAATTTATTTTCGATAAAAGAAGACATTTTTTGAAAAATAATTTGACTTTTTTGTTTTTTCTCACACATAGAAAAAATTTTACTAAAATATAATTTTAAAATTTTGCTAGACCATTACCTCTTATTTCTTCAATTGAACAAACCGCAGGTTCTATGGCTACGCCTGATTTCTTCTCCTGTTTACTATCAGACCCCACAGCTATGTTCGCAATTTCCTTTTTTGTTTCCTCTTGAAGTTTTTTAATTTTTTTTAGTTCTTCAGAATCATTCTTAAGTTTACGAATAGTTTCTAGTTGTTTTAATTCGTTTCGAGACTTAACAGCATTTGATATTGCACTAGCTGTACTACCTATAGCAGCTGCTCCTTTTGCAGCAGATGTAATCAAATCTTTATTATTTTTAATTAAGTTAACGATACTTCCAATACCAGAAAAGATGCCAGCCCCTTCTTTTTGAATTGTTTCTACACTGGCATAATGGTAAACAGATTTCATAGATGGTTCATGAGCAATTTTTTGATTTGAAGCAAAATGTTTAAGATTGTGTTTATAAATTATAGGCATTTTTTTAGGAATAAATTTGATTTTTGGGAAAAAATATTTACGTTTATGATCGGCTAAAGCCTCTGAACAAAGTTCTATCAATATTTACGTTTGTGAATGGACAACAACTTCGAGATAAATTTATTAATTGTCTGTTTCACTTTATCCACTGCGTCAAGTAGCGTGTGATGTACTTTAATTTCTTTTCTATTAACTTGCATTTTCTGCTGATTAATCTTCAACGCCGTTTTGAGAGCATTTAACTTAATTTTAAGAACATCTAATTGTCTTTTAACAGAATCTAACTGTTCTTTATTTTCTTTAGAGTTTCTTGTAAATTTTTCTTTAATTCATTTTCTAAATTGATTTTAAGATTTTTCATTTTATCAACCTTTTGATTAAGTGAGTTTACTTCATTTATTATTCTATTCATCTTTTTCATTTGTTGAGTAATTTTAGAACTTAATTCATCAACACTTTTTTGGAATGTAGTTTGTAACTGCTTAAATTTTTTTTTAATTCTTTCAGGTAGTTTTTCTATTTCATCTTCTAATTGTTCTTTTAACATTTTTATGTGATGTTTATTTTTAATGACTGCAGATTTTAACTTTATAGAAAGTAATATTAAAATTTTTGATTGTTCTGAAATCTTTTTAAAAAGTTTTGCTATATCTGCTTCTAGCTCTCTATCCTTTTTATCAAGTTTTAATAACTTTTCGTTTAATGATTTGTCATTAAGTTTTAGCAACTTTAATTCATTCATCAGTGGAACCAAAACATCGTTTATATATTTTTCTTTTAAGTCATTTATTTGTGTATCAACATATTGTTTATTTGTTAACTCTGTATTTTGTTGCGGAAGAATAGAAAGATGCAATGGACCAGATAAAACGTCTCCAGTTTTCATGATATAATTTTCTATTTCTAATTCACGATTATTCGGGATATATGCACCTCAACCAACATTTGGTAACATCATTTTTTTGCAATAAAAAAATAAAATTTTTTTCTAATGAAAATAAAAAAATGGAAAATCCAAATTTAAAAAAAAATATATTCGCCCGTATCATCCTGTTCTTCTTATTCGACGAGATCAACGGGATTTGAAAATAAATGTTTTGATAATAATAAAATAATCCATGTATTGATGTGAATCTTTTATTCGAATTACAAGCAGAAATATTTAAGGAACAGACTAAAGGATTACCTTCTATTGAAACTAATTATTGTATTTTACCAGGTGTTCCATTTATTAAATTTATGGATATTGTTAGTAAATATAATGATGTTGCATATGTAGAATTGAATAGAGAAAACATGGTTATAATTGGTCATAATAATGTTTATGGATTTATTCGCGCAGTTTTACCAATTAGTAATACTGATTGGATAAAAAATTAAAATTATCAATTATATCAATATTCGAGAATTAGTTAAAAAATTAAAATCCTTTTCAAAAGAAAAAATTAGATTATTTGTGGATGAACAAAATCAATATAATATTCATATAGAGAGTAAAGAACATAATGAAGAATTATTATGTCAAGTTTGTCATAGAGATACAATTTATAAACAAGAAACATTAGAAATGCCACAAAGATATGATGATGATACTTATATAGGATTATATTCAAATTTAAATATTAATTTATTAAAATCTTACATAAATGGGTTAGCTCAACAAGAGAAAATTTATATGTGGACAACACCTTATACTATTAACAATGACCATAATCATAATCATAAAAATTTTAAAGAATCTTATAATAATAATTTTAAAGAATCTTATAATAATAATAATGATGATGATAATAATGATGATGATAATGTAGATGATGATTCTGAAACATCTGAAGAAGGTGTGAATGGTAACAAAGGTTATAAAAATATTAGTAATTATAAAAATTTTAGTGAAGAAAAATTTATATCTCAACATGATATTAATACTACATATAATCAAAATTTATCTAAATTTCATTTTCTTACAATTGAAAATAATAATGATGGAATAGTTGAAGATACTGTTAGACAACTATGTGTCGGGTCTACAAAATTTAAAATAGCATTTACATCTAATCAATTTAAAATTTTATCATCTTTGATAAAAACTAAAAATGATTCAGATTATGGTGGTGTTATTAAATTTTCCAAAAGAGATCAACGACCAATATTTTTCACTATTATATTATTATCAAATAATAAATGTAATTTGGAATTATATATTCCTATCAGGGAATGGCATCCTATACCAAAAAGTGTAATTTATGATGTTGAAGAATCAATTTATGATGATGATGAAGAATCAATAGTTAGTGAAAATAAATTTAAGTTATCTTTTGATAAAACGTTATATGATAAAACTTAATGTGATAAAACTTAATGTGATAAGACGTTATATGATAAAACTTAATTCGATAAAACTAATGTGACAAAGAAAATAAAATAACTAATGAACGTGAAATATATAATAATATAAAATAACTCTCAAGACCTTGATATTAGAATGTTTATATCTGAAATTAAAACACAAATTTTTCTTTAAAAAATAAAAAAATGGAAAATACCAAGTTTTATTGTAACTTATGTAAAAAAGTTGCAAACAAAAAGAAGTTATCAATCTCATTTACAAAGTAAATTGCATTTACAAAATGTAGATCGAGTTCATGAAGGAAATATATTAAAAATAAATAATTATAAAAATTATCTAGAAGCATTGCCTACTGATATAAAAGCTAAAAAAATATTTGATGATTATTCACGTTCGGAATATAAAAAAAGTTTTTAATAGTGAAGATGAATCCATACCCGATGAAAGATATTTATTTTGCGATACAGATGAATTTAACGAAATCGATGAATTAAACGAAATTATAAAAACAGATGAAGCCGAACGAACCGAACGTTCTAGGGCTTCGCCATTAACAGATATAAAATATTTATTTAATGAATCTGTACGAACCGAAGGTTCTAGGGCTTCGCCCGTTGAACATAATGAAACCGATGAAACTTTTGATAATGTATTAACAAACTTTTTCAAAATATTTAAGAAATCTTTCAAATATTATATGAATGTAGAAGTACTTTATACAAAAAATGGACCTGATGGAATTCCTGAAGAAATAATACAAGGACATTTTACAAATTCGCAAGAAATTCATAATGTAAATGATATGCAACCCATATTTGAACAAATGATACTTAAATTAGAAAATTGTATAATTGATGCCCAGTTACGTGAATCTGGTTGGAGATTTGTTAAAATACTATCTAAGAAAATAGTAATTGATAAATATAAAAATAATACTGGTGGTAGTTATGTTCCACAAATAATCAACATAAAAAATGAAGATGATTATTGTTTTCTGTGGAGTATTATAGCACATTTACATCCTGCAGAATAACAAAGTTTCATAAAAGAATAAAAATTTAATAGAAGTAAATGTTTTTGAATTAAAGGTGAAGTATGTTTCTATTGGTAATATTACTCCACTTTACTCAGATTCAAAAAAATTTTATTTGAATCATAAAAATTTATGTCAATCAGAAATAGTATACAATAAAAGAGGAAATTACATGCATCATAAAATTTTTACCAAGGAAAAATAATATGTACTGAAAAATTTGAAATTGTTAAAACACTATCACCAATAGTGATTAATCATAACAACTACAAAGGACGTAATTATAATTATGATTATGATTACAATTATTCATCTATATCTTTAGAATATCAACAAAACTTAGAAAATTTAAATAAAAGTTTACAAAAATGTAAAACAGATTATCAACAACAATTAAAAATGTTACTACAAGAATATCACCATAAATATCAAAATGAGATAGAAACAATTCAAAAATTAAATGAAGAAAATAATGAAGAAAATGAAGACAATAAAGAATTAAATGAATGTTTAAAAAAGTGTCAACAACAATATAAAGAACAATATGATAAAGAATATATTTATCAGCTACAAATATTAAATCAAAATTATCAACAGTCTGAAAAAGATTTACAAAGATATATCGACTTAACACATGAAATATATCAAGATAAATTTGAAAAACTAGGACAAACAAAACAACCAGCACGAGCGAATATATTATATTATCAGGGTCATTTATATTGTGTAAAGATGTTTCTATATTTACAAAAACTTCAGATATTGCTAATTTTCCTTGTCTCCAATGCATGACGAGCTTTAGAACTAAAGAAGAAATGAATAGACATTTGGAGAATTGTCAACAAAACGAAGCAGTTGAAAATACTTTTCCTAAAGATGATTATTTAGAATACAATAAATGGTATTTCAAAAATAAAGTACCCTTTACAATATTTTGTGATTTCGAAGCATATAATGTAAACATAACACAAAATTCTGAAAAAGATAATTATGAAAATGATAATTATGAAAAAAGTGCACCTGAACAAATTAAAGAAAATATTTATTTGAACAAAAGCCATTATGTTGGGGAATGTACATTCATTCAAATTATCCTGAATTATTTAAATCAGAATCTTTTCAATACTATGGTGAAGATAGTTCAGAAATGTTTACAAAGAAAGTAGAAGAATTACAAGGTCGCTTTTCACAATTGCTTGAAACAAATATACCAATGCTTCCATTAACGGATGAAGAAAAAAATAATTTTGTTAATGAAATAAAATGTTTTTACTGTGGAAAAGAATTTACAAATAATTATAAAACTGGCAGAGGTAGATATCTTGATAAGCGAAGCGGCGGCTCTGCCGACAAAGTAAAAGATCATGATCATCTAAATGGATTATATAGAGGTGCAGCACATAATTCTTGTAATCTTAATGCTAATAAATTTAAATATAACTTTGTTCCTCTATATTTCTATAATGGTTCTAAATATGATTTCCATTTAATAATGAAAGATTTATTTTCATCTGAAAAATTACAACAACAACAACAAATAAATGTACTATGTAAACAAGAAGAAGAATATTTTTCAATGCAATTAGGTTGTATTAGAATTTTAGATGCATTTAGATATTTTACTCCTTATTCATTAGATGTTATGGGAAAAACTTTGAAACCTGAACAATGTAAAATATTAAATTACCTTTAATCTAAAAATATTAATTTAAATATTAAAGTCTTTAAAAGGCATATTTCCGTATCAATATAACTGGAGATAGAACCTGCGGTTCTAAGTCGAAGACTTATATAAATAGAATAAATGAAATAATAAAAGAACAAAAACTTCCTCCAATAAATAAATTTAAATCAACATTAAAACAATCACAATTATCAGAAGAAGACTATGCAGAAGCTGAAAAGAATTGGAGAGAGTTAAATTGTAAAACAATGTATGATTATACAATGAAATATCTTCAGATAGATGTATTAATCCTTGCTGATCTTTTTGAAAACTCTCGTGACATGTGTTTAGAATATTACGGAATAGATCCATGTTATTGTTATTCTACACCAGGTTTAACATGGTTAGCCGGATTAAAACATACTGGTGTTAAACTTAAACATTATAAAGAAAATACATATGATAAATTATTATTTTTTGAATCTGGTATTAGAGGTGGAGTTTCATCAGTTTTAGGTAATAGATATGTTAAGTGTTATAATAAAAAAGTAAATCCTGATGATTATGGAATAATGAAACCTTTATTTCCAGAAGAAAGCGATCGGTTTCTAAAATTGTTTAATCAAAATATAGAAGGACTTATATCAAATGAAGATAGTCAAGCAGCAGTTAATGAAATCATGAGAGAAAACTATTTGTTATATTAATATTTTAATAGCTTATATTCTTCTTGCATGATACAAGAATTACCAACAGGTGAAATGACATGGTGTAATATTCTTGATTATCAAAATACACATGATGGAAATCGTAATTTTGGTTATATATATGAAGTTGATTTAGCATACCCTGATTATATAGAAGGTGCAACAAAATATTATCCTTTCTGTCCCGAAAACAAAATTACCCAATATAGAAGATTTTTTAGATTATCAAAAGTCTATAATTCCTAAGAAATACAGACCAACAAAAAAACTTATGTTAACACAAGGTAATAAAGGAAAGTATGTTTTTGAAGGAAGAATGCTAGATTGGTATTTAGAACATGGAATGATTGTCACTAAAATACATCGAAAACTAGAGTATAGAAAATCTAAATGGTTAAAAAATTATATAGAGTTCAATATTGAAAAACGTAAAATAGCTAAAAGAAATAAAGATGATTTTGGAAACGTGTTCTTCAAATTAATGAATAATGCATTTTATGGTATTATTATATGGTTGTGCGTAATAGACAAAATATTGAAATAGTTTATAATAAAGATAGGTTTCAAAATTTAACAAGGAAACCTACATATAAAATAACTACTAGATTTAGTGATAATCTGTGTGCTGTACATTTACGTCGAATCAGCGTAAAACATGATAAGTTTAATTTTATAGGATTCACTATATTAGAATTAGCTAAACTATTTATGTATAAATTTATATATGATTATTTAGCACCTGCTTATGGCAAAAACTATAAATTACACTTTACAGATACCGATTCTGTTTTCTTAGAATTAACAGTACCATATAATTCTTCACTTGATAAAGAAATAGATAAAATAAAAGATATCATTCATCCTTCTGATTTATGTAAAGTAAAAGATGAACTAGAAGGAAATGAAGATTTCATAACAGAAGCTATATTTTTAAAATCTAAATGTTATTGTTATAATACAACTAATAATATTAAAACACATAAAATATTAAAAGGAATTTCAAAGGCATCAGTGGCTAACCAAATAATATTTCAAGATTATAAGAATGCATTATTTAATAATGAAATATAAAAGGCATGTAATTTTATACTTAATTCAAAGAAACATAAAATGTATTTAAAAGAGGAACATAAATTAGCATTAGATCCATTTTATGATAAAAGAAAGATTTTGCCTGATGGAATAACTGCTGAACCTTTTTAATTTTCTATTTCCTAAGATAGACAAATTTAATATATATATATATATATATATATATATATATATATATAAAATAAAAAAATGAAATATTATAACACTATATTTGTATATTTTTTATCACTCGGTAAACAAATGTTCTATAACTCTGTCATGAATTTTTTTATCAATATTAATTGTAATGAAGCCATAATCTTTTGACCAAGCATTGTTACACGATTGTTTAAATTCATCTTTATTTCTTACGCATAAATCTCTTAACAAATCACTTAAGTTTCTTGCATTTATTTCAAATAGTATAAATATATTTGCATTCTTTCTAATAACACTTCCATCTAATGAATACATACTTTGTGTTAAATAAAAAACACTACAGTTATTATGTCTACCTCTTGTGAAATAATTTCTCTGAACTGACTGATTTTTATCATTAACACAATCATCAAAAATTTCACAATGTTTCATTCTTTTATCTAGTTTACTGGGATCTTGCATATTACCACTATCATCTATTAATTGTATCTTTATGTGTTTATTTTTATTGGATTCAACTAACTGATTATTTTTTGCTGCTTCTTCACACCACGAACTTATTTCTTCTTCATCTTCAGATTTTTCATATTCTTTGAATAATGAAGCAATTGTTGTTTTTTTAAGATTATTTTCAAATCCATATTTTAAAATTTGATAGACGGTTTGTTCTGCTGTTGTTGTATAAATTATAAGATTGTTATAATCCAAAAAATTTGGAGTCGTTAAAATTTTAAATAATAGATACGTTTTTCCACAACCTGATCTTCCACAAATAACTGACAAAACTTTATTAGATAAATTTGGATGATGATTAAATTTAAGTTTTTTTTATTTAATAGGGGTACTTCACTAATTTTTTAATAAAAAAAATTATTTTTATTTTATTTTTTGTTTTTAAAGAAGAAGAAGAAGAAGAAGAAGAAGAAGAAGAAAATTAAACTTCTCTAGCTTCGCGTGGGAGTTTATACCTCCCGAACCAAAAGATCTATCATAATCTCTTCACCTCCAAAATTTATTTCTTGTCCTTTTTCATCAGTCATTCTAATGTTAATGTTGTTAATAGTTTTTCTTATAATAGGGAAATATATTAATGTTTGGGGAAATACATTTAATCTATAACCAATGGGTACAGTAAAAGCTGAAAAACTGAATATTAAATTTGACAATTTACCATTTATATATCCTCCTTCAATAATGTCACAATGTACAACAATTGAATTTATTTTAGTTATTTTTGGAATCTTCTCACTTAAATGATAACCTTGACTATAGGTTTGTTTATTAAATCCTAATAGCTTTGACAATGATCTATCATGATTAAAATCAACTTGATGATTTTCGTCTAAAGTAAGAGAAAATTTATTAACTGCCGGTTCAACCGCAAAATGTAATTGTTTCTTATCTTTAAATGCTATACCTAAATGTCTCTTAATTTCATTTGATTTTGATTCAACTTCGTAAGAACCAGGAAGAAAAGTTAGTATTTTCGATGTTTTACCTTTATCAGTAGAATATCTAAATTGATCATTCACATCTTTGATAACGTTTTGAATAGTGTTAAATGTGGAGAAACTAGTCAATGCAATTTGATAATTTTTATTTTGTTCCAAATGTAGAATGGGTTCTAAATTACAAGTGTGTGATGAAGTAGTTGCTAATTCTTAACGTCGTAGTAAATTTTGATGAACCCAAAATCTCTGTTAAATTTTCAAAATTATTATTAATTTTGTCAAAATCTACTGATGATAATTCTCTCGAAGACATTTTTTAGTTAAAATATTAAATAATTATTATAGATAAAATCGTAGATAAAAAATCATAAATAGAAATTATAGATAAAAATTAGAAACGACATATTTCAGCTACGGGCGAAGCCCTGGAAGACATCTCCGATGTCCCGTTATACTTTTATAATCCTCTTCATTTAGAATCTTCTTTTCTAACAGTCTTTTTAATATAGCATGAATTTCATTGAAACTAGAATTATGTCCTTCTTTTATTGCCTATATTAAAATATTTAATCTATTTAGTAATTCTTGTGGATCATCTGGTAAAAATACAGTTGTTTCTGTTTTAAAACCTTTCCCTACTTTAGCTCCCGTTGATAATAAATTTTCTAATTGTTTATAGCGTCTAAGAGTTTTTACTGCACCAACTCTATCTAACATAGCTTTATATTTTATGAGATCTTCTACAGCATAATTATTTAAATCTGCTCCTCTTAAAAGATCAACAAAATTTCTATCTAAACTAAAAGAAGATTTATCTGGTGAAAAAATTAAACCTCGAAAAGGTTGTGGAAATATTTCTTTTTGTCCGAGATAAAATCTAGGTATTGTTTTTCCATCTATAAATGAAATAGAATGTTCAAATTGCATAGATTTTGGTAATTTCTTATTAATGTTTGATTCTAGTAATCCATAGTCATCTAATATAGTTTTGTGCTCTGGATCTGTTATATCATTTTGTTTATCATTATTTGTAAGTTCATTTTCAAGAGTTTTAATTGGTTTTTCTCAAAATCAGTTTTTACTTGCTCGGTTTGCTGCATTTTTTCAAACATATCAGATTGAATACCAGCTTTTATCATTCTATGTTGAAGACGATTTTCTTTCATAATATTTCTTTGTTTTATTAACTCTTCTAATTGTTTTATTCTTTCAAAATGATCACCTTTAATTTTATCAATTTTTAAAATATAATATTTGAATTTCGTGGTAACATTGGAATACAACAAAAACATTTTACTGAACAAATTATTTTTTATTGCTTTGTTGTTTGACATCTTTTCGTTTAAAGTTTTCTCGTTTTAAGTTTTGTTTAATAAAGTTTCGTTTAATAAAGTTTTGCTTAAATTTTTGGTTAAAGTTTTTAGCTCTTCTAAAAAAATTTTATCATTTTCTTCATTAGAAATTTTACCATCACTAAAACTTTTACAATCACTAAAAATTTTACCATCCTGTTTATTCTTATCATCAACTTTTTCTGACTGTAATTGAACTGATATCTGATTTACTTCATTAGCCATTTGATCAAATTTTTCAATCTCATCTAACGTAAAAACATTATCATCACATACTCTTTGAAAGTAGTAATGGAATTTGTCATAGACTTCTTTAATATGTAAATGCTTATTTTGTAATGATTTTCGTTTCTTAGTTATTAAAGATTTATCTAACATTGTAACAAGTGAAGTTGCAAAAACACCCGTACCTGCTAAAGCTGTAGCAACTACTGGAATTACTAAAACACCTGAAGATATAACAATTGTTAAAGCACCTAAACTTATTGTTAAAAATGCACCAACGCCTTGTGTCACATTCTTAGCTATCGTCCATCTTTTTCTTAATTTATTATAATGTTCTAGTCTAAGTAATAATTGAGATTCCTTATCTTTACCAATTCCTTGTGTTACATTCTTAACTTTAGTCCATCTCTTTCTTAATTTTTTATAATGCTGTAATCTTAATAATAATTGAGATTCCTTATCTTTCATATACCTAACTCTATCTTTGTGTTTTTCTTTGTTCATTTTTTCAATGTCCATTAAAGTAGAACTACGTTCATATGATAACGAAGTATATATGCTTGCGGTTTCTTCCATTTTCTTCCCCGTTGAGGTTTCTTCCACTTTTGTTTCATCCGTTTTTAAAGAAATATTTTGAATAAATATTTTGAATACAATCTTCTGAAATTCTATTTAAATCGAAATTCATAGTTTTTTGTTTGCCGTATATTTTTAGGAAGTCTCTAATGTTACTCATTTTTATAGAAGACAAAATGTTTCTATTATATTCCCGTAAATGTGAATTTAAAAACAACACATGGATATTCAATATGTATATTTACAAAAATGCAACCACACAAGTCTACAAATATTGATGTCGACAGCGTGGACAACGAATTTTCGTTCTCCAGTAAGAGAAAATAAAATCAGCTACTACTATTCAACTTCTTTAAAACAATCGGTTATTAACTATAATATTACAAATTGCATTAACAACATGTCCACAGCGTGGACAACGAATTTTCGTTCTCCAGTAAAAGAAAATAAAATCAGCTACTACTACTTTTAAGTTTCTTTTAAGCTTCTTTCCAAAAGCTTTCATATTTTCGAAGACAATCTTCTAACAATGATAAATTCGATTTCAAAAAACGTAAGGGTACATTTAGTCTACAAATCTTTGGAAAAATAGATGCCATCTTATCTAATTTAATTGCAAATGCAATTTCAGTCCTTGAATAAGAAATGTTATTAGTTTGCAATAAATGTTGAAAGTATGCCTTATCCTTTTCACACAGATTCAGTAAATAATTCGCGTGTTTTCCCAGGTAGATTTTCATCATTATGTTAATAATGTTATTTTTCTTCCCCATCACATAAAGAGTATTTAAATTTGCAATGGCTTTATCAGTATCTCCTGAAGGCTCAACAAAGTCTTCTAAGGAATCCACAAATTCATATCGGGTAGATAAAGACGTCGATAATTGATGATGAAGGTCGTCAATCTTTCCGCCCCTTTCTCTTTCTTTCTTTTCTTTCACGAGTAAGCGTTTTGCTTTTCTTCTCCGTTTTCTTTCCTTATCAAAAAATGTAGGGTCAAAAATAATAGGAAATTTTTCTAATTGTTCAATGATGAAAGTGTTATATTCTTCCTTCTTATCATTGGAAATATATCGTTTTGAAATTTCTGCAAATAACTCCGGAAACGTAGCAATAATGTTTAACTGCTCTTCGATAACTTCTTGTGTCATGACTGATCACAGCGCAGCACACGATACAATGGCAGACGAGATAGATAAATGAAACAGTACAGCTGGCAGATATCTTAACGTCATACGGGTGTGCTGACGCACTGACAAGAATTAAAACAACTTGCCTAACGTACAATTAAAATCTCATTGTTTCACAGAGTAGTAGCAGCAGCAGCTGTTTGTTCTTTAATACATTGTTTCCTTTCAAATGTTTGAGTGGGGGGTCACAGCTTTTTGCTCTGAAATGCTCTTCTTCATGAATGCGAGAAGCAGATGTTCTCTACAATTGAGTGATCATCTGAGTGCAAAGCAGTAGCAACTACTGGAATTACTAAAACACCTGAAGATATAACAATTGTAAAAGTACCTAAACTTATTGTTAAGAATATGCCAATTCCTTCAAATATTGTTAGACACATAATTTTAGTTATCTCATATTTTAAAAACCTGAAAAATGGATTTAAAAGATGTTTTTAAAAATACCAATTTTTTTGATGTTGTGGCTTGGAACGGTCATGATTTTAAGGGGGGTGAAAATTGTAATTCTCAAATTTGAGATTCCTGACTTTTCTGATTTTCGGTGTCCTTGAACGGTCATGATTTGAGCAATGAAAAATGTCATAATCACACACTTGAGATTTTGAAAAATTTGAAAAATTGGGTATTTTTAAAAACGCCCAAATTTATGAATTTAGGTGTTCATAACCTGAAAAAGGGTTCAAATTCATGAATTTATGCCGTTTTTAAAAATACAATTTTTTTGAATTTGTCTTGCCCTCAAACGGTCTAAATTTATGAATTTAGGTCTTAAAAACCTGAAAAATGGTTCAAATTCATGAATTTAGACCGTTTTTAAAAATACCATTTTTTTGAGTTTGTCTTGTCCTGGAACGGTCTTTTACCCATTACTAATATCAGAACTATAAAGAAAAATGAAAGTTCCCAGCATTTACAATATGTAGTCATAATGAGCTTTTATGCTGTGCTCAAAGAGATAAATTGACCCGACTGCGTGTTTGGGTCTCGAGATGAGATTTTTAATAATGATGATCACGACCTGAACGAGTCTCGAGGGACAAAGAAATCAATTTTCCATTCAACGTAATAAAAATTCATCTCTAGATTCTGACGATCTAAATTATTGACACCGCGTTCAACGTACACAGTCAGTAAATTTGATCGTGAGGGGTCGAACGGTATAAATAATGCTTCCATTTGACGAATTTATCACGGAGAATCATTGAGTCAAAGGCTAGTACTGTTCACTTGGCAGATGTTAGGTATTCAATGTGACAACGACTGCTCGTGTGTTACCTAATACAACTTTCCTTACGCATTGCGCGCGCTTGGCCGATCACATAAGCCAAATGGAGACAAATCTCTCCACATCGCACACAATGGCAGGGAAAGAATCACGTCACCTCTGGAGTACCACCGAAAGACGAATCCATCCCTGTGACTGCACTGCAATTATGCACATGATGGATACATGAGAGAGAGAGAGAGATGTTTATTGAGATCCAAATTGAGAATCAGAAAGTAAATACAGCAAATATGATTACGCACAGGTTACAGATATGGTTAAAAAGAACGAGGTATTTACTAAAAGTGCATAAAAATGCAAACAATGCAAATCAAAAGAATTTTAACTAGTCACAAAAGGTCGCTGACTTCAATATACTCACTGTCGGGGAAAAAGGAATTGCGTCGCATTGAAGGTCTACAGTATGGAACCGAAATTTGGCCACTGGACAGTTTATGTGGAAGCAGTTGTTCGAGTTCGAGTAACCTCAAAGCTGCTGAGTACCTCCGAGAGTTAAGATCCGAAACTCCTCGACAACCCTTGATCTTCAAGCAACGATTCTGAATTGAATGAAGTCTGCTTGAATCTCCCTTAGATAAGCCGACCAATGCTGGTGATGCATACTCCATTAATGAACGAACAAGCACGTTATAAATCATAATAAATTGCTCAGGATTTGTGAATGATCGCATGCGACGTAGAATATACAATCTCTGAGTGCACTTCTTCTCGATGTAGTCGACATGAAGTTTCCAGCCAAAAGAGTCATCCATTATAACACCAAGAAACTTTACGCTTTTACATAGATGTACTCCCGGGATCGACAATTGAACATTACAGCATTCTTGAAATCTTCCTCTGTAATGAACAAGACCAGTTGATTTTGATGAATTCAGGGAGATTTCAAAGGTTTCTGCCCATTCCGATATATTCCTGATCTCAGAAAGAATTAATGATACGTCATTCTGAGGACAGGTCTTTCGGATGCCGGCTGCAATACACACGTCGTCAACATACTTGACAAGGCATGTAGGACCATGAAGAGGCACTAAAGAAGCCATGTAAATTCCAAAAAGATACGGACCTATTAATGATTCCTGTGGAACGCCACTTGTGATGAGTCTAATGTCACTTTTATTATTGTTCAGACGAACTCTTTGATATCTATCGGATAGGTAGTTCGCCATTAAACGAAGAAACCCGCTTGGAAATCCAAGACTGTACAACTTGCACATAAGGAGAGCATGAGACACACGGTCAAAGGCCTTAGTGAAGTCAAAGCCAATAAAAACTGCCGCTCCGTAAAAAGGGTCATCTGCTAAAGAAGTCAGGTAGTCATGAACTCTGATAATTGCGTGAGTAGTACTGGAATGCCTCCTGATGCCATATTGGTATTCGCCCAAGCACCTGTTAAAATTAGCTAGTTGATCGTCGATGATCAACTAGCTAATTTTAACAGGTGCTTGGGCGAATAACAATATGGCATCAGGAGGCATTCCAGTACTACTCACGCAATTATCAGAGTTCATGACTACCTGACTTCTTTAGCAGATGACCCTTTTTACGGAGCGGCAGTTTTTATTGGCTTTGACTTCAGTAAGGCCTTTGACCGTGTGTCTCATGCTCTCCTTATGTGCAAGTTGTACAGTCTTGGATTTCCAAGCGGGTTTCTTCGTTTAATGGCAGGGAGTATATAAGAGTATGTACATGCGGCGGGAAGCATTCTAGACGACCTTGTCGATATGAATGTTCCACTTCATGTCATTTTGGACAAATTAAGGACTAAAACTTTCAGAGACGAAACAGTCTCTAAAGCAGAGTTATCCTCTAGTGTCACTGGAGTTAGAGGCAAAACTTTCTTTGTGACGATGTTCATTAACTTACATTTATAGAGTCATCTATTGACAAACCAACATTTCTGGACCAAGATAGTACATTATCAATTAATTCTGATTGTAGAATGTCCTCTTCAGTCGATCGAACATAATGTAAAAGGGTTAAGTCATCTGTATACATTATCACAGATGAATTGGAGTGTAGGACAGAAAAACTTTCAACGGCCATACAGAATACAGTATGACCCGATAATACTGCCCTGAGGGACACCTGATGGAACGGAAAAATTCCGTGAGACACTGGAGTTGATGCACACAGATTGACAACGATTAGTGAGAAAGTCGCGTATCCAAGTCACAACAGGAGTCGGAAGTTCAAATTTTGTGCATACATTCATAACAGTATCATGTGGCAATTTATCGAATGCTTTGGCAAAATCAATTGCTAGCACGCGAACTGCACCTGATTTACGAGTGTTTGCAATGGAGGATTCTTTCGATGCTTTTGCAACCGGAACAACATCCGCTAATTTCCAGTGTGATGGAAGTTTTCGCTGTTCAAAGCATTGAAACAATATTCGGCTAGTATTAATGCACTTTTCTTATACAAAATGGTAGGAACACCAACTCTGCCAGTTGATTTGACTTTCAGGTGCGAGAGGATATTCCAAAGGTCTTCAGCCCCAAATTCTGGCATCCATCCATCATCACTAAGAGTTTCGTATTCTGGAAGCACCGATTGTGGATTCGTCTGGTAACAATAAAAGTCATTGATCTTATTAAGGCCATCCATTGCTGACATGGGACCATCAACAATAATTTCGAGATCGCTGTTGGAATTTCCACAATCCAACTTGATAAATGACCATAGGCCTTTGACAGATGTTGACTTCTTTTCAAAGTACTTCTGCTTTGCTTTGAATATCTCTTTTCTCACCTTCTCCTTTAGAGTACCATACATGCTCCAATTGCGACTCCGGAATGCCTCCCACCTCTTATTGATCAAGATCTTGACGTATGGCGTCATCCATGGAGCATCTGAATTGGTAAGGAATACTGTATCACGAGGAATAACATTCATGGCGCTATTGATAATGTCATAAAATAATTGACACTTCTTATTAATGTCCGTTTCTGAATAAAAAGAGGATAAATCACTTCGCAAAAAAGATTGCTCAAACGCAAGGATATTTGATAGACGGAGATCATAAAAAAACATTCCCGAATTTCACGTTTGTTCTGAAAATTCACATGTTTGGCAAGAATGCTGTTGTGGTCTGAAGTTCCCATTGAGGGACAATTTCAACATTACAGGATGGAAAGAGACTGGTGATGCTCGCGTCGACGAAGATTTTGTCAAGTTCAGAATCGAGTCGTGTGGGACCATGAACAACGTTGATCAATCCGAATTTCGAAGTTATAAAAGTCATGTCATAGCGATTGAAATCACCAGCTACAATCAAATAATGATTTGGATACTTCATGAGTACTTCATCGATAATATCACAGAAAGATTCGCGGAAAACATGAAAAGCAGCAGCAGCAATACCAGGTGGTATATACAGGCCAACCACCAGCAGCTTTTGTAGTGAAATGTGAACACAGCAGATTTCAAGAGCATCAAATGCCGGTAGGAATAGCTTCACTGGTCTCATTGAAATTCGAGTCCAAATGGCAACTCCGCCATAACCTGAATCGTTTGCTCTATCAGTACGAAAGCAGCTGTAGCCAGGGATATTGAAGGTATAGACAGGAACAAATGAATCCAACCAAGTTTCAGTGCAAATGATGACATCGGGATTAGATGAAAAAATCTGACACTTAAGGTCATCAAATTTGTTCTTGATGGAGCGCAAGTTGGTAAGGAAAAACGCTGGTAACTTTGACTTGACAGGTTTGCTTGTATTGTGTGTAGGCCTACATGTAAAATCGCGTCCTAAAAAATCTCATTGGCATTCCATTTATATAGAGCTTCTTGTTCTTCACATAAGCTTCTTCCCCTGTGTTCTCCTGTCGATGTTCGTACGCCAGCTTTCTGCGATCAGACAGCTTCTTGTTCATATGTGGTGGGAGATCTTCCTGCAAGTAAACTCGATTCAGTGGATGTGGTGCCTCCTTCAGCTTCCTAGCCTTTGACAAAAACTGCTTTGCTGTCTTGGCAGTTGCGCGAACCATGATGAGTCTAGCCTTTCCATTCTCACTAGGTTTTCCAATTCTGTACGCCTCCTCGATGTTGCTCATTTCATTCAAGATGCCTAGGGATGCTGCCACAGACTCCACCGCTTCTCGAGAGTTCGATATCCTTAAATTGTTGATGTCGCATTGTTTCTCTGGAAAGTTCCTGAGGATGAATGATCTCTTCCTCTCTTTAGAATCCAAAATGGCAAATTGTCTCTGCACGTCCTTCATGAATTCCTTTAAGCTTACAAATTCTTCCATTTGATCTTTGTTTCGATTGCTGACTTCCATGACATCGACTTGGAGAGAACCCAATTTAGTTTCATTTGACTTAAGTCAAATGAAGAGCATGGAGAACAAAACTGTGAGATTGGATACATGTTCCATGTTCCGAGAGAGATACATGTTCCGACGGATCATCATTTTTGGACAATAAAAAGTCTTTTTAAAATATAAATTAAAGATGCATTTATTATGTCTGGTGTTCTATGCCGCATGATACGTGAGCAAAATGGAATCTAGCCTTGAATAAATTATCACTGGCCTTTTTTAGGTTGTGTTAATAAAAGGATAAATTGAAGTTCAGAGCTTTATAAAACTGCAATGAGAACCATTTGTCTAGTACATGAATCTCGTTTGTACATTGATTTTACATGTCCATTATTCATATCCACATCAGCTGCTGTGATGGATTATTCAGTTACATGTAGGCTAGATGTGGATCGAAATCAAATGAAAAAATTGAAATATCTAATTTTTACATGTAGTTTTATTCAAAAAATAGCTTGTGTTATTGTTACATGGTATAAAAGCAGGTCTGATGGCAGTGTTTGACAGTTCCTGAAACGCTCATGTCAATACACAAGCGCTACATGCATGCACGTTTATCAGCAATTATCTCTTCAGTAGGAATATTTTGCTCTGTAAAGCGACTATCTTGTTTATGTGTGTGTACAGCAGTTCAGGTCGCCATGAATTAAGTCATCAAATGTCTCACGCTCCGCAACCCTTGGAGCACAATGCCACACCGTATTTCTAGCATTCGTTCGCGGGAGACCTTGACACTGAGCCAAGCCGCAGTATAGCTTCTTAGGTACAGACATGATCCTGTCGTTAAGTATTTTCTGAGATTCTTGGTGTGGGCAAGGACTAAAGGCAGTGAACCAATGACTACAGGGATGACTTTCATCTTGATCTTCCACAATTTTTGCATTTCCATCTTCAGGTCTTCCTACTTCACGATCTTCTCTCTTTCTTTGTTAATTGTATTTCTGTCTTCTGGTGCCGAAATGTCAATGATGCATGCACTCTTTTTCTCCTTGTCCACTATCACGATATCAGGTCTTCTCGCTGTGATTTTCCTGTTCGTGCGGATTTCAAAGTCCCACAAGATCTTCACCAGATTATTTTCAACCACAGGTACGGGAGTATGCTGCCATGGTTCACGTGGTACGTTGAGGTCATAGCACACGCTGATGTCTCTGTGAATGATTCTTGCTAATTCACTCCCTGATAATTCTGCACTTTGCATCTGCGCTTGTTTTCAGGATATATGCTGCGTGGGCTTTGGTGCTCAGTGCCTGATCTTGAGTAGCAGTGAGTAACGCTTCTGTTTCAATCTTGAGGTTAATCGCTCTTAGCCAGCTGTAACATGCCTTCTTTGATGCAATTTCTTCCATCTGTCTCGTATATTGCCCATGTAGTGCTTTGTTTTTCCAACCTTGATATTGATCTTCTACTGTCTTCTTCTTCCAGTCTTCGAGGGTCTCTTGCCGTTTCATATACAAGTCACTAGCTCGTGCCACCGTCAGCAGTGGGTCGTTGCCATGTATGTGCTCTGAAAGGCCTCGGTTCTCTTGTTCTATGACTTCGACCAGGTTTTTCAGTCCTCTTCCTGCCCAATCCCGCGGCAAGTAGAGACGGTCCACGTCTGCTCTTGGATCTCCCTCCATATATACAGCCCTGTGAATTATATTATATGTATTCATAATATATTTATATAATTATTACTAATTATAATTAATTATATATAATGCGTGTATATATGTAAACATATGTAAACATATTATACATAATAAACATATATTATATATTATAATAATTTATTCTACTATACTAGTATATATAAAAAGTTATTGAAACAAAAACCAACGATAGAAAATATTGAAAAACTTGTATAATGTGTATCACTAGCACTTTCATGTATTCAATCTTCAAGTGCTTTATAAACCAAGTGACATAAAATATTCAAAAAATTAGTAGCATACTTTGTCTGATGAGATGGGCAAGTACTCCATCGAAAGCGCTAGCCAATAAATTATTTAAATTGATTTCTCATTGGCCTATTGGTTTACTTTATTGATTTATATATATATATATATATATATATATATATATATATGTGTGTATATATACTCTAACAAAAGAAACCTACCAGGTAGATTTTCGAAATTTTTACAATGTTGAAAGCGTTCAATTTGACTTAAAGGCACATGTCTGCATTCATGCAGTCTTAACAAGCATTGTGAGGTAGGTCGTGGTGAATACAACTCACAAGACGCCTGCCTCGTAACAATAGCCTTTTGTTAAATGACGATTTCATGATTTTACGGTCTGCATTTTGGCGAAATGAATTGAACTGTGATAATCGAGTTCTGTCGGTCAGCAGGTATTTAAAAAACAGGTTATTGCATCGATTGGAAAGATGCCACGACTGAAAGAAGACGCACGAAACCAAGCGATTGGCCTTTTGACTGCTGGCTGGTCTATCTCTGAAGTTGCACGCCACTTTGACGTGTGTAGGGCAACAATAAGAGATCTGCAGCATAGATGGAGGACTAGAGGGAGCACAAATGACCGAACCACGGACTGGGAGACCGCGTGTGACGTCCCACAGGGAAGATCGGTACATTCGGCTAGCACATCTACGTGATCGCTTCAGAACAGCACAATCGTGATGGAAGACGGATGAGTAACATGACCGTTTTGAGACGTCTACGGGAAGTAGTCTAAGGGATGTCTACCGACCTTCCCAACAATGGCGTTTATCATCCTTCCCATCATATCCGGGAGCGGCTGAGATGGGCTCGAGCACACTTTCGTTGGAATTTCATTCAGTGGCAATCAGTTGTCTTTTCTGATGAGTCAAGATTCCTTTTGGAGCGGCATGATGGAAGGGTTCGTGTTTACCAACGAAGAGGAGAACGATTCCAGGCCTGCTGCATTCAAGAAGCCGCACACTTTGGGCGAGGAAGCGTCATGGTGTGGGGAGCAATGTCGGCGAACTACCGCACTCCACTCATCCGCATTCAAGGCAACTTGACATCGTCCCGGTATGTCGCGGAAATTCTGCAGCCTCATCTTCTCCCTTTCATGGAGCAACATGGACCTGGCTACTGAGTCTTTTGTTAACCTTATCTTTGCCTTATTAATAAATTTTTGCTTGGAAGTTGCTGTCTCATGTTTTCCATAAACGCACTTTTATCTGAAATAATCTGATCAAGTAATGCAGTTTTCATCCATGGGTGTACGCTTCACAAGATATGCCTCACAATAGCAGACTACGTAGCAATATACGATTTAATTGATTTTCTATTGGAAAGCATTAATATAGAGTATCATATATCTAGAATATACCGTATATGGAATACAATATAGAATATAGACATGTGCCTTTAAGTCAAATTGAACGCTTTCAACATTGTAAAAGTTTCGAAAATCTACCTGGTAGGTTTCTTTTGTTAGAAAGTATATATATATATTTATATATGCAATCGCGTAATCCGCTACTATGAATGTCTGAATAAGTATCTCTTTCAGATAAAAAAACCTCAACGATTCGTGCGCTGCATGACATAATTAACGATGCAGAGGATGCTAATTTGATATGTCCCGTTATGAGATGGTGAAGACAGTGCAGAGACAGTGGTAAAGTGGCCGTGACGATTATATATATCAGGTAGGTCTGATTTGTGCATGTACCTACTAATATGAACAAACAAAATAACAACAAAATCGTGAGCTATCAGCTTGTTTGGCTCCTCTATTATCTTGCATTATGCAAATCTTGTGCAAAGTATTGTAGGTAGTTAACGACATGTGAGATCAGCATTGACATCAGTAGGCCTACCCATGGCTTGAAAATGATCGACACACTCTGACCACACTTGCGCCACTATTTGCTTGAGAACTTTCGTAGTTGCTATTACTAGAACTTTCTCCTCCTAGTGTAAACCGGCATGTTAAGTTTTTGAAGACACAACATTTGATTATTTTCGTCTCTTGTGATGCAGGATAAGCCTGATTTTGAAGCTTGCACGGTGCAGCATGCGGAAGCTGTTTTCAATAATTCTCTTCTATTTCAGAATAGCAACATATGGCGCCCACTGAAGTTAATGACCACAGTCTAGATGAGGAAGACAATTATAAACTCTAAAAATGATAAAAAATAGTTGCATTGGAGAAGCCGAATGTCAGAATTTATCGGTGGCAATGCGCAACGATTGGAACGCCTATAAACCATTGGATAGTCACACCTGAGCAGCTGCTAAGCTTTGGGTCAAGATCTTTCACGAACGAAATGCTAAAAATGCGGTGTTCCATTGTGCGACAAGTATTTCAAAGCATACGACATTTGGTGTCTTATTTCATGACGACATGAACTGTTAAGCATACGCAGATAAGCGAGATATTCGTTTTACAGAGGAAAATTGGCCTACTAAAGAGAAAATTGCTGATATAAGTGCATGTGTACTTGCATGAGAGTTTTAGAAAAGAAAGAAAGAAAGAAAGGATTTATTCACGGCATGATGCATGCATGTGACTACGTACAAATACTATTGTGTAACTACATGTAACAGATATAAAAGTCAGATGAGATGAATAATTAGGCATGTAAAAGTCAACTTTGCAGTCTCAGGAATCCTTTTATTGCTTGTATTGCTGCAGAAGATTTATGCGAACAACTTCGAGTTTCCACAGGCAGCTTGTTCCAAAAACTGGGCCCAAAGTATCTCAATGTATAAAGACCGCTTCTCCTTGTTCGACATCTAGGTTGGATGAACACGCTTCGATGCGATTCCGATGGTGATGGTCGAAACATGCTCAGAAAGACGACTGGAGCATATCCTCGGTCAGTTTGGCAGATTTTGGCAATTTCCATTTCATCCACAGTTTTACTTCTCAATAAGGTTGTTTCAACTGACTTCATGAACCTGTAGAGATTTTGGTGAAAGCGCTCATTCAAATTAAGGGCATTCAAGGAGGCCTGAAGTTCTGATAGAGGGGAACGATGGTCCATCGTCGTAATTCGGAAACATCTTTCATACATTGCTTCCAGTTTTCTTTTCGATGTGCGGCTAGCAAAAATCAACAACGGTGAAGCATAATCGAAATGCGGAAGAATGTAGGTTTCGATTAATCTCCAGCGCGTCTTTCTACCCACAAACTTTCGCAATCGATTTATACCACAAAGTTTCCATGCAATAGTGCGGATAGTCTTCCTTATGTGGAAGTCGTATAAAAAGCTTCTGTCAATCGTCACTCCGAGAAGTTTGATGCTGTCCTGGCTAGGAAGACTTTCTCCGTTGACATGGAATTGAAGCTGTTCGGAATGATTTCCTAGGCCCATGCATTGAGTCTTGGCTTGATTAATGCATAGTTTATTTTGCCTGAGCCAATCAATAGCCAAAGACAGAACAGTCGATAGCTTATCTTGAACATTAGACACAGTCCCTCCATCAATCCAAATAGTTATGTCGTCTGCGTAAGCGACAATGTGAGCATCACATGAACTTATGAGCAGAAGTAGGTCATTGAGGAACACATTCCATATCAATGGACCCCATTGTGACCCTTGCGGAATACCTTTTTGCATAGTATACAATTGATCGTATGATTTACCGTGTAGTCGAACGCAGTTCTTTCTTTCATTCAGGTAATTCTTCATTAACTCAATTGATGATTCTCCCATACCGTAGACCGAAAGTTTCATTAGCAAAAGCTCATGGCAAACGTTGTCGAACGCACCGGAGAGGTCAATTGAGACGATTCCAACAACTGTCTTTGCGTCTAAAGCATGCTTCCACGATTCAGTCATAAATATCAATGCACGTTCTGTACTATGATTTCTTTTGTACGCAAATTGATAAGGTGAAAGCATATGCAAAATGTAATTTGAAAATTGTAGCGTCATGATGGCTTCAAAGACTTTAGCGCACTGTGAAATAACTGTTATTGGTCTATATCTGGCAACATCAGTTCTGCTACCGCTTTTGAAGACTGGAGTCCACGAACCATTTTTAATTGCTGACGGAAACTTTTTCATCGAGAGGAATGCGTTGAACAAGGCAGCCATTACCAAGCTGATGACAGACGCTGATTCCTTCAGTGCACGAGCAGGGATTCCATCAACACCAGTTGCCTTTGAACATTTCAATCTATGATTAATTACAGACTCTACTTCAAGTGGTGTTGTTTTTGAAAAATCAAACTTGCCACCATCAGCACCGCGCTTCTGAGTTGTCACTCTTAAGCTGATATGGTCTTCGGTCACAGCATTCTGGACAGGTTGACAAATCTCGCCTTCCACTCTAAGTTGCTTCAAAATGCTTTCCAAATTGGCTGGCAACTGAAGTCTCATCGATGTGAAGGGTGTCATTGTTACGGTCAGCGAGTACGATTTTTGTTGTATCCTTTGCCTTTTTACTTCTAAAGTATTTTCCAAAGGTACGATAGAAGTCTTTGGGACTCTGAGTTTCTGATTTTTCATGGAAATATCTTGAAGCCGCTTTTCGATTCAGTTGGATCTCAACCTTCTGCCAGTAGCACTTTTGCTTCCAAGCATAGCTGTCCTTGTCTCTCTTTCGTTCTATGATTGGTGTTCGGTTGAGCCATTTGTGCTTTTCTCGCCTGGCATTTAATATCTCATTATTGAACCAAGGGTGGCTATTCGATTTGATAGTGACATTTCTCCATGGGGCATGACGATCTAGTATCTCGGTATAAATTGAATGGAATACTGAATACGTATCATCAATGTTATCAAAAATGGTGCATACGCTGAATACTGGGAGAGCTTCAGACAGTTCATTAAGAAACAACTCAGAATCAAAAGACTTAAATGAACGACAGCTAAAGGATTGCTTTGAAACAGGTGGTCTATTGCACATTAAAACAGTTATCACCATACAATGATCTGATAAATCAGGATCATGAACACCAATTTCTGCAACAATATCTTCAGCCGCGAGGACGATGTCGAGGCATGATCCACTTGCTGGTCGCGTTACTTTGTGGACATGACATTCAATATCATATCTAGGACATAGATCCTAGATATCCTAGAAGCATGCAAAGAATTTTATGCACTGCTGTGAGATCTGTTGCATATCATGCAACAATGGCACAAATTATTTTTGAGTAAAACTACAAATAAAATTGTAAATTGTACATTGTTATTTTCTAAATTCGATTCACATGTAGCCTACATGTAGCTGAATAATACATCAAGGCAGTTGCCATGAATAATGGACGTGAAAAAGGAAATTTGAAATGTACAGGCAAGATGTTCGCATCAGACAAATTGTTGGTACTGCAGTTTTGTAAAGTTTAGTGTTTCAATTTTGTCTTTTATTGTCAAAACCAAATTTTACTACTTTTTAGGAGTGGTAGGACGCGATGGCATATATACTGTATATGCGATCTTCGAGTTCGATCCAAAATGGCTCGTATCCATTCTACATGTGAAAATATTGATGCTTCGTAATGTTTCAAGCTATGTTCATTGATATAATTCGAAATATGCAAAGAAATCACAGCCGCGTTTACTGGGTTAATGCGTCGGAATAGTCCAAAGCTGCACATCATCTCTTACTTTTGGTGAGAACTGGCGCTCGTACTTCCAATTCCTTTGACTGCTTGCTGCAACAGTTTGCAGGAATGTTTTGGAACTGTTCTTCCTCTTGTGAGAGCTTCCGACCACATCCTCTGCAATAAAAGTCAATTGTACAGAAATCTCTCTCCAGTTCCTCATTTACATCTGCATGAAACCTCGCTAAGACATTGGTGTAGGAAATCGGTCGCTGTCGTGTCTCCCAAGAGAACGTCTTTCCGTTCACCAGAACACTTAGAGTCAATTCTTGTCTTTTCTCTACTCGGACAATGCTGCTGGAGATATTTGCTATTGTACCAATCATTTCATCGTCATTGTCCAGCTTTCTCTGTCCAACTATGAGATCAATTTCCAAGTCATTCTCAAGATTAGAAACAAGTCGCTTCAGATCTGTGACTGTTGCAGATTTTGATAACCTTGTGGACACACAAAGTCCATCAGATAGCTCCACCGGGATTATTATTGGATCTACAACTATGATCCCGTCTTCTTCAATGTTCAAATTAGGTAAGAGAGTATCGGCAGGAACGATGCCATCTCCTTGAAGAGCTGATGACTTGGAAATGTCTGCAATTCTCTGTCCGACACGCACCAGTCGTCGTTGGAGTCCATGGTTGCTCAGTATGTAAATGTTCCTGGTGATGCTGATAAGCAACTCATATCCTCTCCTCCAAGGAGCTCCGAAACGCAACAGAATATCCATCAGCATTCCGATGAAGTAAATTGGTCTGCTGTCTAAATGAAGGTGTATATACTGCTGTAACTTATCCTCTGTCACGTCGTCTTGCATCTCATTGTCAGAGTCTTCTGCTTCAACTTCCTCGCCGTCTTCTTCAATTTCTTCTTCAAGTCCTTCTTTCTGCGGTTCCTCCTTAAAGCCTTGAAAAACTTCTTCTATAACTCCTCTCAGATTTCCGCTGTCCTCTTTGTAATGCACATTCTGAAATGTTATTTGCAGGTTCTCCCACATATTCAAGAATGTTATTTCGGCGTCCAAATCCAGGAGAATTGTTCTATTTTCCCCCTTCAACGAAGACATTTTTGAGTCCATTGTAAGCACCAGACCACCATGAGAGAATACTGCTGCATTGAGATCCTGTTCTGGTTTCATATACTGACTTATTTCGGGAATGACTTCTTCTAACGTCTGACTAGGCCAAACTTTTACCTTCCATATCGTATCAATGGCTCCCGACACCTCAATCTCTATCGACAATTCCTCCTCATAGAAGAATCTCAGAAGACCCGGGTAATCTTTCTGAATATCTTGTAGTTGTTGCTCTTCCACAGCCGGTGTTCCATCATTATTCAATAACCGGACGGACTCCGTTATCTGTAACTCCTGTTTCCATTTTGCTGTTACCTCTTTAACTGTAGCAGTCGCCGGGAATGCGTATATCTTCCGCTTCGCTGCATCTGTTCCAGCAATGACGACATCAACTTCATCTGGAGATAAATATGGTTTGATAACTGAATGAAGTAGAGACGATGTATCACCAACTCACTTTGCTCAGGAATTGCAGCCATTTTAGTTTTAGTTTCCTTAAATTAAAGTGAAAACGAAGAATTGTGGAATCTGTTCTGAAAAACAAATGAAAGAAAGGAAAAGCGCTTAACTGTTTTTTTAGTTTTTATTCGACTGGAAAATTCAATGTTTACAAATAAAATATATTCATGTCTGTACTGAAGAATATGAACTAATTGAAGTTTGAAAAGAAATTGCACATTTTTGCTAAATATTCTCACACAAGTTCATGCTGAAATTATGTATAGTCTGGCAGCCAGAACGAGCTTCTGCAGGGAACGAGGCCGAAAATGAGACTATGCCTACTACGAATCGGCAAGTCTGCCGAGTTCTAGTGAGTTCCTCTTCTTGTGAGACAAGCTCAAAGAAAAAGACATGTAAATACAGGGACGCAGATTGCAGGCTTTGGCTAAAATGAAATTTTGTATGTTTTCTCTAATTAAACGAAAACTACTGAGCCCAGATTCATAATTTTTGGCATGTAATGTCTTCAAATCCTTTTCTTTTATATGCATGCAGTAATAACAGTAGTAACATTAATGTGATTTTTATTGACAGAAGGCCTTAAATCAACATACTTTGGACATGATTTTTGTTTTCTTTTAACATTGTGCTGGTATGGCTTTACTATGTAAAGCATACCACATTTCAAATAACATACGAAAAGCATACGAATATATGCCAAGAGAATACAGAAATATAACGAAAAAATATTTTGGCATGCATCCTTCGTATGTGATTGGTATTGAGCGATTTACACTGTAGACTTAATAGTTTCCAGTTGTATTCCAACATAGAACATTTCATTTAAACAAAAAACACCAATAATGTGTTTCCATGTGTTTTTCTTTGATTCTGTCTGAAAAGAAGAGGAACTTACCAGAACTCGGCAGACGTGCCGATTCGTGGTAGGGATAGAGTGTACATCATTCTGTGAAAGTCTCATTGTCGGCCTCGTTCCCTGCAGAAGCTTGTACTGGCTGCCGGACTATGAGGTGCACATCATTCTATGAAAGTCTCATTGTTGACCTCGTTCCCTGCAGAAACTTGTTCTGGCTGCCGGACTATGAGGTGTACATCATTCTGTGAAAGTCTCATTGTCGGCCTCGTTCCCTGCACAAACTCGCTCTGGCTGCCGGACTATGAGGTGTACATCATTCTGTGAAAGTCTCATTGTCGGCCTCGTTCCCTGCACAAACTCGCTCTGGCTGCCGGACTATGAGGTGTACATTATTCTGTGAAAGTCTCATTGTTGACCTCGTTCCCTGCACAAACTCGTGCTGGCTGCCGGATTAGTGGTGTAGATATCATCATCGACTAGAAATTCAGGTTTTCGAAGGAGAACAGGAGTCAGAGGCACCATCTGATTCTTCTTTAGATGCAAGAAAGCACTACGTGATCTTTCAATTCTAGTGAATCAATGGAGTGTTCTGATCAATCTGTTTTGAATGGTACATGGAAGTCGCCATAAGTATCTCTTTATTGAACTCATGGCTGTCCTGAGCAAATAGATAATAGCCTACATTTAAGACACGTGTTGTAAAGGACATGTCATCTGACCGACGCTTCCTGTGAGAATTCTGTAACATTCTGAATGAAAAAAATAGCGGCATCAAAAGGATTTCTCTAAAAAGGAATTAAAATAATTTCAGCATTACTTCAGGAATTTCAGACAAATCAAATGCCAAATCAGGATTCGTGGAATATTCATTCAAGAGTAGTGATTGTTATGAACGACCACCTGTCTGTAACGACTTTATTTGCTTGGCAGAGAGCTTGTCGTGATAGAGAGGGACTACAGTAGTTGATATTTTATTCAGCATAATTTTCAAATAAGCTTGATTTGGCCAAATGTAATTCATGATCTATTGCCAATTTTTTGGGGTACACTGTAATCTGTAGCCTCCTAAAATCGAAGAAACCTGTATCCAGAAGGGGCTCACTGTTGACTGTTGACAGAAAGTTGACCCACTGTAGAAGACCAATAGACACAATAGTGCGGTAGTCCCCTAAAAAAGCTTTGCTTTAGGATTCTTTGCTAGTTACCATTAGTATCTTGTTTTAGGAGGAGATTCAGCTCGCTTTAGAAAGTAGCAATATGCGTTTTATTCATGTGAAATGGAAATCATGCATTGCAGAATGCACAGATGAAATATACAGAGCCTAAATGCACAGTAGAGTGGAGAGAAAATATGAAAGTTTGAGTAATCCTCGGTCCTAGTATAAAAGTTGTCTATACTTTATTCAGAAGGCCCAGTAAAAATTTCGAGACTATTATTTATGATTAAGAGGTGCCGCCATGTGCTTTAATCAAATAGTAGTTTTGTAATATTTACGTATTTTTCAATACGCCTGTTTTAATTGTGAAGTTCATTTCGAGATTCATAAATCAATTCAATTTTCAATTGTGCAGTTCAACGGTTTTATGACAAAAACAAAAATAATAACAATCCTTGTTAGCCTAACTCACGAGGCTCTGTTCAAATTAATATTTACGATGTATGATGGTGAAATTGTATAGATATCTACAAGTTTACAAGAAGAATGACGTCTCCATATCACGTGATCCAGATCATCAGCGGTTTATACCATAGAAATCGTTCGCTGACAATGAACTATCTGTGAACGATACGGTGACTCATGAAAAACATCAGTACAATCATGCGTTTGTCAAATTCATTGGCGTTTGTGAATGAGAAGCGCCACCCAATAAGAAAAGTGGTTTTTACTACAACACTTGCATCTTCGAAAGCTGCTTGCGACATGGGTAGCAAGCTAAGTACACGTAGTGAACTTTGTATTGAAGCTGAGGAATTACTAACCAGTGTTCTGCTGACGCAGAACCATGTACTTGAATTCTACCAACACCATCGCAACGAATTGAAACTTTAACAGATAAAGAGCAAAGCACTAGTGAAGTGATTGATATTTTATTGCCAAATACCTTAACTCTGTAATAAAGCATCTATCCCTGTAATCACTGAAATGAAAATGAAGGAAGGGGTGGAAAACTACATGATGAATACCGAAACTTGACGAAATCCAGTAAGAAACCAAACTTTGACTTGACTTTTTCAACAGTTTGCTGAACGAAGAAATATCCTTTTCGATATCGCATCCTCCAAATGTGTGCCAATCAGTGAATGCAAATGTGATTCATCTGAGAAAGTTCCGAAAGAAGAAAAGACCTTTTTTTAATTGATCAGCGGCCTGACGCCGAATGATGATTGGAGGAGTTGAAAAGAAAGTTACCAAGAAACGTTTGAGATCTGCGAAACGGAAAATGCAAAACGTCAAACAAAAGAAGACTGTTTCCGCAAATGTTTCACCAAATTGTCTTGACTTCGACGACGATGAACTCACAGAAGGTAATGAGAGTAGTGACAGTGACATCTTGCTTACGACTTATCGAACATCCGCGCATTCAAAACCAATTAAAAGAAGTGATAGAATGACATTGACATTTCCTACAGTGACCAAAACATGTGATCGCTGTAGTGTGTCTGACCCAGGGTTGTAACCGGTCAGGTTTTACTCGACCAAACCCAACCGGTAACCGATGTGGAAAATCTCAACCCAACCGGCCGGTCGACCGGTCGACCGGCAATTTTCTAATGACATGTTTTTTGCTCATACAGTATATATATATATATATATAAATATATATATATATATATATATATATATGTGTGTTTAGACAAGTAACCTGGCAATTGATAAATTTATCAAATCTCAACAGATGTAGCCACCACGAGACATGTTTCGGCCTGTTGGGCCTCATCAGTCGTGGGTAGGTTTGAACCAGCGACGTTGGAGCTAGAGGACGTGCAAGCATACCCTCTAACCACAAGGCCACCGGACCATCTGTTGAGAGCGTGAATTAGCCAGGAAGGCACTGCTTTAACGCAGGCACGTGGAGGGCGGACTGCATAAAAAAAAAATATATATATATATATATATATATATATATATAAATATATATATAAATACAATACATTTTTATTTACGGTACTATTTTTGTTATACATGTATATAGTTATGTATTGGTAATATATTACGATCATATTATTATAAAAATCGTCATTTCAATTCATGAATTAAATGTTAAAATGAAATAATTTAGAAAGTGGATCTGGCATTTACAGATACGTTACCAATGATTGTTTGATCTTTATCATGTGAGATTTAGTATTGCAAAAACGTACGTTCATGTCAGACTGAGTTATAATTACAAAATTAATTCATAAGAATTCTATGAATCAATATGAAAACTGATTGGATATGCAAGTAACATTCACGTCAACTACCAAAGACCATTAATATGAGCTTCTTTAAGCACAACTAAAGTTTCGACACTGCTTGCCGATAGTAAAGATCGATCGGAGGAGGCTATCTTTCCGGCGATAGAAAAATGTTGCTCACTTTCTCCGCTTGATGCTTGGGCCACGAAAATCCGACGGCTTATCTGTGATAACAGTGGAAATGCATCCCGCTCTCGCTGCCAAAAAATCAATGGATTCCTTGAATCCGAAGTTATTCGCTCACTTTTAGTATAGCGCTGAAGCTCATACTTCACTTTGTCCGATATACATGTATTCGTGTGAATAGACTCATTATCTGATGTAGGCCTACTATTTCTCATCGAGGCGAAGGGGTCAATTTCGGTAGTGCTATTTTCAACGGTAATCCTTGGCCGTTTCTCTACTCTTTCTTCCTCTTGTCTTTGATTTTGTGAATCAGTGATTGTGAAAACGTCTGCTGCTAGCACTTGAAGATTTGCCATTGAGTCCTTCAACAAGGCCTTTGAGTTCAGGAATAAAAGTCAATTGCCTGAAGTCTGGGTCAAAAATAGTTACAAGAACATGTGTTGCCTTAATATTCGTCCAGTATTTGGAATCAAGAGATTTCTTAATGTTCTTCTTCAGAGTCGATATAACAATTGAATCGGTGATAACAGCTGAACAAATTTTATCTCTAACTAGATAGTATGAAGGTAGTACATTCTGCAAAGTCGGCGTATTACTGGATTCTAGAAAATCAAACACAGAATTATATTGAGAGAAATGATCAGCGATAGCTGTACACAAATCACATGAAATATTGCTCAGTCGATGAATTTGGCCAACAGAAGATAAAGATTCCTGAAGACAGGCATATGAGCGCGTAAGTGCAATATGAACTGAGTAGTATGATCGCCATGGCCTCGTACCACTGTAACGCTTGATTTTGATTGGGACTCTTGAGAAATTCCTGAACGATGTATGTATGAAATAAAGTCGCGAACAGCTGAGTTAAAACAGCGAAAAGATTCGCACTCTGCTTCTGTCGAAGAAAATTCATCATGAAGCACAGTATTCAATCGATGAGCAAAACATGCAAGTCTCGGCTCATCGTGCAACGCTGCTACAATGTTCGCACCACAATCTGTAGTAATGAAAGTTTTTCCTTTTAGTAATCCAAATTCATCAAAAATATCATGTAACTCTTTGGCGATATTTTCCCCGGTCTTTCGTTCATCCGGAAAAACTTTGCATCTCAACATAGTATGTTTCAGGCTATCACTTATCCAGAAGGCAGTTAGATCGAGATAGTGTTGTCGGTTAACATCGTCTGTCCACAGATCAGTAGTATATGCTATTTCACCGCGTGCGATTGGTTCATGTAATACAGCTTTTATATTTGATATGAAAGACTGAAATTAGTCGGTGCACACCTTCTTGATTGTATTTCTTCCATACCATATGTTTTCGATAGGTATCTTTCCGAATTCTGCACCGATTGCGATGCATTCGGTGGCCAGCTGTTTGAGACCTGGGTTTTCTACTGATCGATAACTGCTAGAGGAACTGACAACAAACATAGCTTCAGCTCTCTTAAGACGCTCTTGAACATCTGATGTTATTCCACGCTTATTGAAAATATACAGCATCATGCTACTTTGAGTTGGAGGCACTTTATTAGTCAATCCACTGGATGATGACGTAGAATTTAGAGTTGATGACTTCTTTGGGCAGTTCGATACGTGTCTTGTAAGTGTGCTCAGACCAAAGTTCTTTCGACGACCTTCACAGTTAGCCTTGCTATGAGTTCTGAAGCCACGATAACAGTGGTTACACGCGCACCATCCCAAAATATGTTCTGATTCATCTGTAGAAGTAGTTGTGCATGTCAGTGACATACATACTCCTCCAGACTTCATGTGTGCTGCTGTGTTTCTTGAGAATCAGTTCCTTTTTCTTAAGCATTGACGTTATCATTTCTGATGACAGCTTATCTGGGTCCATGTTGGCCATCGCCGTTGTCATGAGTGGAACTCGTTTGTCCTAACTAAACACAACTTCATCTAACATTGATAATGAATGGTTTGTTGCTTAGCAGAGTATTAACCGGGATATCACGTGATAAGATATCTTTATACCGAAGATAGAGAACAGAGGTAACTCGGAATGACGTCACTTGATTAGATGAATTGCCCAATCATGTTGAGCTGACGAGATGTGAATGTCAAATGAAGCGCTATCAAAACTGCAACTTGATCTGCAATTGATTTTATGAGAACGTCTCCGAACCCTTTCAAATTTCTCTGCATTAAGCTGGTTCAGTCCAAAGAGGAGGGCAGCATTGTACTGCATTGTTGAAAGGACGGTGGCATTGTAAATATGAATGATCTGAGACACAGACAGGTATTGTTTTAATCGCTTTGTGACATAAAGACGGTGATTGAAACGCTTGCATAAATTGTTTACAAAAGTATTCCAAGATAGATTTGAATAATAAATGACTACATTTATCTTTTTGTCATTCACAAAATGAATATCACGAGTCACTAAAGTATTCTGACTTTTGGCGATTAGCATGCGTTGGATTTTTCACAGTACATGAAAGTTGCACCAGTCTTTTGAATAATAGATTTCGTCTACAATTTACGTGCTGGTTTATAATACAGGTACACTGTAAATCGCTCAATACCAATCACACACGAAGGATGCATACCATATTTCTGTATTCTCTTGGTATATATTTGCATGCTTTTCGCATGTTATTTCAAATGTGGGATGCTTTACATACTAAAGCCATACCAGTACAATGTTCAAAGAAAGCATCAATCATGTCTAATGTATGTTGGTTTAAGGCCTTTTGTCAATAAAGATCACACTAATGTTACTACTGTTTTGTAAGGAGTGAGATAATGACATGCAAGAGTCATACTTTCAATACTGAATTCGATTTTTATACACGTAGGTCTAAGGCATTTCATGAATAATCAATAAGTATTCAACCATCAACAATTATGCATTATGTAATTTTTAAATTAAGCATATTATCAATCCGAAATAAAAACACATTATAATTCATGAACGCAAAAATAGTTATGCTAGTGATATATACATTAGGTCAACATGATTGCAAGAAAGATATCTTTTGAATGAACTGATGTCTTGGTTCATAAAGTAGAGCTAACTAAACGTCCTGTTAATGTTGCTAGACAAGTAGCGACGACGACAATCTCGTAGAGCATAATCCAGGTAACCGAAAATATACGTCGGATAATTGTAATAATAAAATAGCCACTATGTGAGAAAATCTCTGTTTGCTGGACAACGTTTCGGGAGTCACCTGCTCCTTTCCTCAGGTCACAAGAAATGAAAGATGACAAAATTTTGTCAAAACACACATCAATCGAATGGTCATTGAAAAGGGATTCATAAAAACAGCATTACTTTTGTTTTTAAGGTCATCCCTGGCTGAGGTGAAAGTCAAAGGTCAAAAAACGCCGATTTTTGACAAATTTCCATTACCGGCATATCAATATTTGAAATAGAAAATGACAACATAAACTGATTAACCATACACTAATCGGAAGACTTTGTTAAGGTGGTTAATAAAATGGTGATTATTAATCGATATAAGATTGCCTCATTGTATTAGATGATGTCAAAGGTCTAATAAACCCAAACTTTACTTCAACTCAAATAGCACTAAAATCGCACTGTCAGGTGAAGAAATAACCCAATTCAATGACTTTATCGAGACACTGAGGCTAAAACTTTCAATAATTGCTGATTAGAACTAAATGGTAGAGAAATAATAATGAATCATATTTGAACTCTGAATTTTATATTTCAAACATGCATTCATAACAAACTGATAAATTCAAATACAAAACGGTTGCATTTGTGAATATCTTTATATTAATAGGAAGAATCCTTTATGTACATATAATACCAACTTATTTCATCAAGAATTGATTCCGCAATAAACAGTACATTAGAAGTGATTTGTATCGAAAACAGCCGAAATATTCCAACCATTCAACATTTAAAATAGATCTCCCGCCGAAAGTATTTAGCCAAATTTATTTTCCATCGGCCAAACAATGCATAATACGTAGAATGTAAACTGTTAGAAATCCGGTGGCCATAGCTTGCCTGGTTTCATTTGTTCAAAAAATTCGCCTTGCGGGCGAACCACCTCCCACCAACGGGGCGAGGGTTTCTATTATTATCTTCTAAATTTCCAATCAACTTTATAGCATCGCATTATACAGCAGTGACTTTCCTCTAGCCGCTACAATTCCGCGAAACTGTTTTTCAGTTACTATCGTGCAATAGCAGAAATACCAGCGGATTCGCACACACTTCTGTTATCCGAAGACTCGAAATCATTTTCACTCAAATACATTTGGATTATCTCTTCTTGGACTCAAAGATAATCTTACAAAAGGAAGTGATTTTTAATTCTTCAACATTTCAGTAAAATTTATAATGACTCGATCACTGTTTGGAAATATCTGGTTAATAAGCATTTTACTGTGCAAATGAACTGTAGGACTGCTGTCTAACACTCTGTACCGAAACTGAGGCTTACTTGAGAATATTGAAGATCAGCTCCAAGATGGACTTGAAAGAAACAATTTCTTTTCTTATATATTGCCAGACAATCATCAGATTCACGCATGAACAGGGCCTTTCTTTGCTGTTCAGTTTTGTATACCGTTGCCTTGTTTTGGTTGACAACGGGGTCTGGACATCATCAACCATGAAGACTAGACAATGTCTTGCGTTTTGAAAGCGATCTCATGATGACACACCCATCCGGATTTTGTTCAAAATTGATGATTCGATTATTTAGGAGTCGGATAATTATGCATATTTTCAAGGCATTCTACATATTCTTTGAACGAAAAGATTAATGTGACATTTATGCCCGAAGACTTAAAGAGCACAATTACCATCAGCGTGCGTAACAATATGCAGTACAGAGGAAGCACGCAAGAGAGAGAGAGAGAGAGAGATGCAGAGAGGAGAGAGAGAGAGAGAGAGAGAGAGAGAGAGTGACGGAGAGAGATAATTTGCGGTAAGGTAATTTATACAAAGATATACTCTTCCAATAAGTTAATCTGAACGATGTGCAGGATAATTTCGAAGAACTTTTCTATTGCGGATTAGGTGCGGTTTCATCGCGTGGTAAGTATTTTGAAGTTTTAAGGATACAGATCGGATGCCTTCGCCTGGAAAGAAATGGCCTCAATTGCTTTTGCATAACCTCTTCTCGTTAGTTTCTATTTGCATGAACGCTGCATTGCTATCAGCAGGGTTTCGGAGCCGCCCAGAGCCGGGGTGACAGGTTGGAGCCGACAGAAAATACCACGGCTGCGGCTTCAAGTTTCAAATGCATTTGAATTCAATAACTTTGTGAGAAAAAGGGATAGTTGACAGTGTGGCTGGAACGAATGCAAGTGTGTCACCGTTGTAGACCTCCCAAAATCTGATGGCCTTCATCTCCTCTCAATACACAACCTGCTGCGAATCATTTGTCTGTATTTAAAAGGAGATTGCGGAATTCCTTTAGATTGTGTTTCAGGCGAAAAGCTCTTGGTGAACAACATACACGTGCATTCCTGCCTCAGATTTCATGCTGCACATATCAGGATCGGTTTTAGTAGCGCCGACCGATCGTCCGGACCGGTTTTAGTAGCGCCAGCCGCCGACCCGGCCTCAAATATTGAAGACCGGCGCGCCGACTACTCATTGCGCCGCCTGCCGGTTAATTTAATTAGACCCATGTCGACCGTTGACGACTTTTTTCGAGAAATTGCAGAGTCAATCATTACAGCATTAAGAGCATGTAAATGCAGCATCATTAATGTTTTAATAAGTCAGATAGAAGCTCAATTTTTTGTGACTTTTAGTTTGTATGTATGTTGAAGTTTCAGTAAATATTTGGACAAAATCGATTATTGTAAAAGGTCAGCTTCAAATGTCATTTTTAAAAGTACCTTTTGGAAAATTGATGTTTTTCACTTAAAGTAGCATTGATTATTATTGCTTGAATGTTTCTGTATCATATTTACATAATATTTATGCATGTGCAATTTAGAATTGTTAACATATACATTCATCTTATCTCCCAAGATGGGTACATGATCTATGTAGTATAGACCTATAAAGTATATGAAGTTTTGATGTGAATTTTTAGATATGAAACCCACAGAATAATGGAAAATACGCATCACCATCCGAAAGATTGCATTCGGAATGTATCATAACCTTGTCTTTGCAGCGAATACGTCATTAGAACGAGACATTTGTTAAGATGAATAAATGCAATAATACATGAAAAGACATTATTTACGTTCAAATTACAAATCGCTATTTATAGTACTAAAATGAAGATAGAATGTTACACTTATAACACTATATAGATATGCCTGCGGAAAGGTTTTCAGAAATCCTACCAGCCGCACTTCTTTTGCATGGGAATTTTTATCTATCGTTTATTTAATTTTATTGTTGTTATTTGTATTTGCCTGATTTTGATTGACTTCAAAAATGCAGTTAACATCATTACAAATTCTAAAGAAAACTAAAGAACTTATTAGAATATTAAAACAGCCATTAACGTATCTTTCTAATTAATAACCATTGTAACGTCCTGCCATAGAAAAAATGTTACTTCAACTGTCAAATAGGGTCTCCTGGACCACCATCGCTCTAATGTAAATTATTGTCACTTTTTGGTGCAAAGTAATCGACTCAATTTCATATATTCATAAACTTTGAAGCACACCAATGCCTGGAAACGTTTTCAGACAGCTGTAAATCATCCACGACACATCAGAGTGTAGTTTAGAGCTCCATTAATGTCTGCTGTCTGCATGTTATTAGCAAGAATGATGTATATTTTATCTTATCAATATCAGCACTTCAATAGTAAAAATTGAGTTTGATGATGCTAAATAAGTCATGTTCAATGAATGCAACACAACTTTTATGCAAAATGCATAATTACATGATGTACAAATTGCAGAGTTTAAAGATATGTTCCTATTATGTCTGTATTATGTACTAGCGTGTGTACCTCATCATGCTACTTGTATCCTTCATTCTGCTTCTTTGGATGTGATCACAATTTGCAAAAGAAAAATGCCAATCAAAATCCTGATCTACAATGATAGCACTATAACTCAAAGTGTTTAAATATATCAAGTGTGGGATCTCCCATTAATCTAATGTATTTTTAGTGGCGACAAATCCGCAATCGTTTTTAGCCATCGATCCGCCATCAAATCCGCCATCGATGTTCTAAATTTTGCTGTTCAGTGAATCATTATGATCTGTGCGTGAAATGGCGTCTGGTAAGTTGATGTTAATGATAGTTAATTGAATCAACTCAAAGTTTTGCAACACGAGTATAGTCACTACATCTGATGCAGTTGATATCACCCATCCACGGTTATACATTTCATTTAGTAAAAGTAAATATAATTTTTAAGTGGCAACTCACTGATGGTTAACTACATAGTCCACACAACCTCGTTCATGATGATGCTCAAGGCTGACAAACACTCTGTCTAATGGTCGATCTTGTAAAAAAAGTTTGACACAATCAACTGGATCAGTAAGTCGGTCAAAGTTTTGGCATATAATGAAACTATGTGTAAAGACGATAAGTGTATAAGGTGCAATAATTTCCGCCATGCCCATTATGACTGGGCAACAAGATCAATTTCGCACTGCTGATCCGATTCAACCCAGTTTACCGCATCATGAATGTTATACGAAAAGCTTCTTCCAAGTTACTATGTTTGATAACGAACACGCTTTAATGACAATTTTAGTAGGCCTATTAGAGAAAGAGTAGTGGCAGCTGAGAGAGTCTTTTTGTGAGAGTACTTTCAAAAAAAGAAAATTAGCGGTTCTTTAATTCAATTAGTAAAATGAAATTAATTTTTAGTTACCAACAAGGCTTGAATTGATCCGATATCAAAAGACGTGAGGTTATTCGCACGCAATGTTGCGTGTAAATAACCAGACAACTGAGACCAAGTTATTCCCACGTAAAAGTGGGTGCCAGCAGCCATAACTATGCAGTGAGGTTTTCAGACGCAACAATTCGTCGAAATGGTAACTGTCTTTGCTGAACGGTTATATTTTTGCATGATCACTTCAAATATTCTGCATAATTTATTTAGGCATTCATCGTTAGAATTAAGCAATTGCTTCTTAGAAGTGGTTGTCTACTGAATACGTTACCAACGTTTCATAGTACCAAATTTATTGGAAATTTTACAGATTTTTAGCATATACATGTAATGATATACTGAATCTGTCTTCTTGGCAATTCGTAGTCGCTGCTCATCCGCGATTTCCACATGATCATCATTATTCTTCATTAATTGTACAGTTTTTAATTTGATGTGAAATCAACATGTTTGAGAAAAGTAGTAGGTATATCAGAAGGAACAAATTGATGCACTTGTTTAATCTGATTGATGGGCATTGATTCCTTTGCTTAGTAATTCGGATGAAGTTTTTTGGACATACGGTAAAATAGGGCGAATCAGACATTGTCGGTGAGAAATCTGTTTATTTGCTCATTGATAACCACTATGACATGATGACTTATGTCAGTGGTGGGCAATCAATGTGGTAGCCACAAGGAGTGTCCCGCGAAAAGGCTAGCGGGCCACCAATTTCAAAAGATAGCAAGTAGTAAATTCCATTTATTCCCATGCATCGTATCCCTGTCTATACAGTTGTCGTCTTAAATAACAAAATTTTACATGTAATTGTATACAGCAGTACTGTACACAACTAATTTGTTTGATGTTAAGGAATCATGAATGACTTTCTATAATTCATGTGAATATTGAGGAGCGAATAGGCCTATACCAAATCATGGAAGCTTTTCTTTTGTGCAATTAAACGCCCATTTGACATTTTGTGATATGACTGATATCACCTTGTTTCATCCAAAAACATGGGTTTGCAAATAGAGCGCAATTATCCGCCTGAAAGCCGTGCAAGATGGAATTGATTTGGCTACAATTAATCATGCTATATATATATACCTACGTGTACATGCATGTCACCCAAGCATAACGGCTTTCAAAAAACGTGCACGAGCTCCATAAACGGTAGTCGCGTCCTAGTGCCAATCGAGTACAAAATACATTGGTGTAATAGTATACAAATGAAATTCAGCAAGAAACTTTGAAAAAAAAATGCTAGTCTGTCAAAATCATGCGTTTGGATTCCTTCATACGCAGCCTAGGTCTACTTAGGCCCTCATATAACCTATTTACAGGTTCATTGAAGCATAGTTTATTACGTAGTGAAGCAAGCTCAACAGGGCATCGAATGCCATATACGACAGCATAGTGATGGCTATTTTCCACAAGTATATGGCTAGTTAGTTACTAATTAATTGTTTTGTAAATTCTAGAGAGGATCCCTGACCCTTTGAAGCATCCCTCAAAGGTCGAGATAAGAGGGAGTCATTTTCACATCATCGATTCAAATCAGGGAAGCGAAGTCATATAATTTTGATAGGACTCCGACTCCGGGAGGTTGATAGGACCTTTGTTGATTGCCTCCTTTGTTTGTATTGTATGTCGGGTCTAGCTATGGGCCGGAGTCCGGAGTCCTATCATTTGATAGGACTCCGACTCAAGCAAAAATGATAGGACTCCGGGACTCCGGGACTCCGACTCCGTATCCCTGATTCAAATAATGTCAACGGGCCACTTACGATACGAGAAGCGGTAGCGGACCACCCAATATGTCCCGGCAGGCCACGCATTGACCACCACTGACATTATGTCACAGTGATTGTTAATGCATGTCTATACATATGTCTATACATGTGTATCGTAATAATTATTAACGTAGGTGTCTATATACAACTTGCAACACACCAAAAAAATGGTAGACTTACAGATCTAGTTTATTACATCACAATTCGTTGTACTGTATCGGCCGTTAGATGAATCGAATACCTTCTATGATGAGTCTGACACCTTTGCTGCAATAGTTTTGTTTACGCCTTTAACAGAAGCTTAATAATCAAATTTTGATCAATTTTGAAAAGCTGTTTCTTCAACCGAAATATATATTTATCATGAATTGAAAATGTCCAAAATAACTACGCTACATTTATTTTATGATTTTAGCTACATAAAATGATTTTTTATGGGTGTGCGCTGGGCTCACCTGCTCGCACCGAAAATTTTCGAGGTCATGCTGAAGCAATCATTAGTAGGCCTTAAAGGTAAAATATAGCTTGTTAAAATAAAGATAGCCTACATATTAGCAAGAGGAGCAACAGCGGGGTATTCACATCGAAATAATAGAAATTCTGAGAGATTTCGTCGCCAAAAATGATTTGTCATGAACTTGAATCATCGAATTTTCGCCACTTCTTTCACGTTTTCCTCGCGGCCAAGAATTTAATTGGCCGTGGTTTCCAAGGTATTTCACCATCATGACATACAGAAATTGAAAGTTTGAATTGGATAATTTATTAATGCAATAATAATCGAATAATGCTCACATTTGGATAAATTATACTGCTGATGTGTGTTTGATGCCCTGAGTAAAACTCCATAATGGCAACTGCTTTTCATTTCTAGACAATGCCCAGTAAATTTCCGTCATAAAAAATGCTATTCATGTTTATTACTTTCTTGGAGTAGGAATAATGAAAATATTGCATTAGGAAGTTACTTTTGATCAGCCCTATATGTGTGCATTTTTGTCAACATCGTGAAGCAGTATGAGGCAATCAGTATTCAGTAGTCTATACTGCACTTTGAAATGCTTAATACCGATGTCAGATGAACATGTACGGTGGAATTAATTGATAAATATTCGCAACGTCTAGACATAAACTTGAATGAATAGCACTCGAAATTGAATTGGCACAAGTGATCAAACCAAAAGTGAAACGTTTTGTGGTTTATTCTACTGTATATAGCTTTATAATACAAATTTCGGTTGAAGACCTTTTGTGAATTGATGCAGCCTATGATGTTCCAACCGATGAAATCAAATCTGCGTCACAAATGCTTTCATCTGCACCTGGATGTTTCGTGTTGCTTTCCTTTTTCTGTTATGAATATAATTTTACTTTTCAGTGATTTGCCGAAAGCCGAGGAACTATTGTATTGATTGCTCAATATACTCGAATGCAATTAATGCAAAGTATCTGCAGCTTAAGGCTGGAGCGTCATTCATCATTTTTCATTATTTTCATCACTAACAAAAACAGTCATTTACGTGATACATCAATAATTTAGTGACAACAAGGGAATACTCTGATTTAAGAAGAAAACGAGATGTTAGGATGTCAATAAAAAAATTAATAAATTTCACATAGGATGCTTTCATAATCAGATGAAAAAATTAGGACTAAAATAGTATATAATGTAGGTAAGGTCCATCATGCTTCCAACATACATTCATGAATGGAACTGTAAACCTGATCAATGAATGTATGTACAACTGGTTATCAATAAGTAAATGAAATATTTCTAGATTCGATACAAAGATTTTCAGATCTTCAGTGGGCAAAAGTTTGTAAACACGTTCAGATACAGTACATGAATACAATCATAAATGCCCCCTTTAATCGTATAGAGTGGTTTGTAGTCGTCTATTAAGTACCTTAATAATCAATTAATTTCTATGCCAAATCAAATCTAGCATTTTAACCATAGAAATGGATCTTCATCACATGTTTTTGTCTTCCAGATGTCTACGGATAACTATGCAATTTTTCCCTGATTCATAGTTTTGACATAGCTATTCAGTCCCTTCCATTCAGTATTTCAATACTATTCTGTTGTCAATTGTGATATCAAATAAAACTGCTTATAAGAGCTGGCGAAAAAGTAATATCATAGCTGTCGCCACAAAGCAACCATTGATTCCATACTTCCCTTATATACTTACTTTGTATAATTCCGAATACCTGTAAGTGTTCGACTACCTACATACAGTGCCTGACAGCAAGTTTGCAAGTTTTGACTTTTTCCATATTTTCTGATGTCTTTTCTAGTTTCTTCTTTTGATAAACCTTTTCGAAAGCTATGAATTCTGTAAGTATGTTGCAAATGTTGTTTTTAAGTACAATGATGCTCATTATCTACTCTTGCAAGTAGTTTATTAACAATTTATAAGTAGTGTAAACACACAATGAGCGAAAAACATAAAACTTTTGAAAAATATTGTAATTCATTGCTATTAAACTGACACTCAGATATCAATTGCATGCTTAAAAGCGGTTTGCATATAAATTGATTAGAAATGCATAGAAGCATTCACGTGATTAACATTTGTGACATAAACATAGCATTCATGACCTTTAGTGCGTGAGTTTGTAAATTCAAAATGACTTGATTTAGGGTATAGTGGGGTATAAAATGTTTGAACACTGTGTGTCAAAGATAACTGAATCTACAAATTTGATATTGCTGTTGATTGAAATTTGCTGAAAGAATTCGAAATCAAAGCGTATGGATATCTTGCGAACAACTTCAGCGTGTAAGTCAAAGAAGAAGCCATGCCATTATCTTAGCAATTCACTCGTGTCTCGACGATACCAATGGGCCCTTGACCACAGTCACAGGGATAGGGATCAGTGGAATAATGCAATCTTTATCGATGAGACTGTGATAGAACTTACAGATAGTTTTCCCCAATTCGTGAGGTGTGTGGAACGTTTCCTCACGAATGCACCCTATGACCAACGAGCACTTCCAATTGACAGTGAAACACACTAAAAAGGCTATGATTTGGGCCTACTTCTCAGCCAAAGGTGTATGACGAAGTCACGTGGTCGATGGTTTCATGGATTCTGACACTTACTTCAGCAAGATAATCAATGGACGACTTGTCCAGCAAATAAAAGACTGGTATCCTGATGGCACAGGGACATTCCAACAGGATAATACTCTCTGTCATGTCAGCCGAAAATCAAAAGAAGAGTTCCGCGTTTGGGCATCAATGTCATGGATTGGCCCCATGTAGCCCGGATGTTGGATCCTATTGGAAACATCTGGACCGTGGTCAAGAAAGGAGTAAGCAAGGAGAAACCTCGCAACAAAACGCGAGACTATATCACACTTCATTAAAATCTGGCATCGGGATGATTGAGCTGGTGGCGGTAGCCAGTCTTTGATTATTTCAATGCCAAGACCTGTGAGAGCTCTTTTTCAGTCGAGAAGGACATCATACAAAGTAGTAATAACAAGATATCTATGTTATTGCTTGCGTGAGCCATTATCAATGTTCCAGTTGCACACCAGTGTTCACATGCAATATAAATGAGTATTGGCACCGTTTTCAAGTTTTCATTCACATCGCATTATGGGGATATTGACATACTAAGATAGAAATTTCGAAACTTGCAAACTTGCTGTCAGTCACTGTAGATTCCGAATATGCGTTGGTGTCCATCAACCTACAAAGAATTCCGAAGATGCGATATTGTTCGTCCAACTACAAAGAATTCCGAAAACGAGTTAGCGTTCTTCTAACTTCATACAATTCCGAAGACCCGTTGGTGTTCGTCCAACTACAAAGAATTCCGAAGATGCGATATTGTTCGTCTACCTACAAAGAATTCCGAAGATGCGGTAGTGTTCGTCCAACTACAAAGAATTCCGAAAACGAGTTAGCGTTCTTCTAACTTCATACAATTCCGAAGACCCGTTGGTGTTCGTCCAACTACAAAGAATTCCGAAGACGCGTTAGTGTTCGTCTAACCTCATACAATTCCGAAGACGCGTTAGCGTTCGTCTAACTTCATACAATTCCGAAGATGCGTTAATGTCCGTCTAAACCACATACAATTCCGAAGACCCCTGTTGGTGTTCGACCTAACCAAATAGAATTCCGAAATCTGTCGTTTGGGGTGCCAGTCAACCACATAGAATTCCGAAGACGCGTTAGTGTCCGTCCAACCACATAGAATTCCGAAGACGCGTTAGTGTTCGTCCAACCACAAAGAATTCCGAAGATGCGGTAGTGTCCGTCCAACCACCTAGAATTCCGAAGACGCGTTAGTGTTCGTCTAACCTCATACAATTCCGAAGACGCGTTAGTGTTCGTCTAACTTCATACAATTCCGATGACGCGTTTAATGTCCCGTCTCATAGGAATTCCGAAAGGGACGCGTTAGTATTCGTCTAACTACATAGAATTCCGAAGACGCTTTTAGTGTTCGTCTAACCTACATAGAATTCCGTAGACGCGTTAGTGTTCGTCTAACTACATAACAATTCCGAAGACGCCGTTAGTGTTCGTCCAACTTATCACATACAATTCGAAGACCGCGTCTAGTGTTCGTCTAACTATCATAGAATTCCGAAGACGCGTTAGTGTCCGTCCAACCACATAGAATTCCGAAGACGCGTTAGTGTTCGTCCAACCACATAGAATTCCGAATTTGCGTTGCTGTCCGTCTAACCACATAGAATTCCGAATTTGCGTTGCTGTCCGTCCAACCACATAGAATTCCCCGAAAGTACGCGTTAGTGTTCGTTCCAAACCACATAGAATTCCGAATTTTTAGCGTTATAGTCGTCCGTCTAACCACATAGAATTCCGAAGGACCGCGTTAGATGTTCGGTTAAACCACCATACAATTCCGAAAGAAGACGCGTAGTAGTGTTCGTCTAACTTCATACGAATTCCGAAGACGCGTTAGTATTCGTCTATAATTCATAGAATTCCGAAGACGCGTTATGTGTCAGTCTAAATACATACAATCGAAGAGCGGTAGTGTTTTCCTAACTACATAGGAATTCCGAAGAACTGCGTTAGTGTCATTCCTAAAAACATTCTACGATTCCGAAGACCGCGTTAGTGTTCCTTCTAACTTCCTTACACAGAATTCCGAAGAACGCGTTAGTGTTCGTCTAACTTCATACTACAAAAGAATTCCGAAGACGGCGTTAGGTTGGGTGTCCGTCTAATCTTCATACAATTCCGAAGACGCGTTTAGTGTCCGTCTAACTTACATGGAATTCCGAAGACGCGTTGGTGTGAGATGAGTTTTGTAATTTATGTCCGATTAGCGTAGATGTCATTATCATTCTCAATCCTTTGCGATGCCTATCAATTCAGAGAAATGATAATCTGCGCTCTTGATAAGTGATATTTATGCAGGAAGTTTGATTCCAAAACTCTGATCAATATTCTTCCGTTACCAACCATTTTAATTTAAACTCAATTACAAAGCAAATACGCTATACAAAAGGAGCATGCACCTCTGGACAAGTTGTCAAAGAATGTAGGCGCTTCTATATTCCAAATCTTTTCGAAACAACGTGCATTGCCTATCCGATTGCTGAAATGGGGTAGGAAATTGTACAAAAAAATAGTTCCATATTAGTTGTCTTATTGAATCAACATTTCTGATAATTAATTATAATTCACTTATTGCTGAATTATTGGAAACGACAGAGATTTGCAGCCAAGTCCCGTCCGGCTCTGCAGATCTCCCAGGACTCTCTTATTGTTTAAGAAAATCAGTCTGATGGCGAATGATTATAAGCACATTGTTGTAAATGTCAGTCCTTTCAATGAGATGCGGAGGAAAATGCCAAAAAGGCAAGCAGCGAGACGTTGTTCCGTTGCATTTCTCAAAAATGTTTGCTTTTCACCTTACACAAGCAGTCATGTTGGACCAGTGAGACACACTTATCTAAGATAGTTTTAAAAGGGGCTTTGACGTTCAATAGATTGTATGATTTTATTGAATACGTTGTGTTGTAAAAGGTACATTTGCTCTACTTGATGTTTCTATAACCATTGAGAAAATATCATCAGATCCCATTAAATCTTGTTATTGAATTGAAAAAGGATTGTGTGATTATGGCGCTCTCATTCCTCGGACAGCATCTGATTGAATCAGACACTCACTCTGCATGGCAGCAACGCGACGGCTTATCGATTGTGCTAGTTCTAAACAATATCATATGATTGTCCACTAGGTTTTTGAGATACATGCAGCGTTATCTGATCGTCAAACTGTGTCTGTCTGCTACTCTGCTGTGACTTACTTGTCCTCGAAGAGGTGTGATTAAAACTTGTGCTTGTAGGAATTTCATCGTTTCATAAATGCGTGAATTATAGGGTGAATGAATTGTTGGTTCTTTCAGTATCTTAAACAATACGATATTTTTGTTTCAGGTATTCAGATTGAGTGTATAAGGTATCGTAAATATCATACAATAGACTACATGGTTGAACGCCTTTCAATTAACTTCAATACCAACTTCCGGTCAGTCTCGGATTAGACTGTCATCGTCCGATTGATCTTCTGAAAGCGTGTCGTTGTTGGTCTTTTGCATCAGGTCAGTTGGTCTTTGGAGTGCTTAGACCTATCTAGTCTACTCAAACTATGAATGGATAGAATCAAATTGGGATTTCAAAACATTGAAAGTACCATTTTTTCATGTGTATTAATTAAAATTGTATCAAATTCAAATACATGTAAGTTGGAGGTGTCAGTTCAAGTGACTTTGCATCAATTTTATAAGATTTCAAACAGCAGAAGGACCACTACATAACGTGGATCTCAAAGTACAAACTAGCACTGTAGTTCAGACCAACCATTCAGAGGGGGCCGTCCGTGATTTCAGGGGGGGGGATCGAGTAACTAACCTCCCCTGTTTTAACGTGTGATTCCGTCATCACCATTGTACCCAACGAGCGCAACTGAGTCATGAGTCAAGGGCATCACAACGCTGAGAGTCGAAATGAATTAGAATGAGAGGACATGTAATATGATAAGTCCAAGTTTATGTTTCTTGTTGATAATTTTTTGGCAGTAAGAGACTATGACAGAGATCAGAAAGATACGTAAAAATATTGAGACATGTTTTTCTTGACTACCGGCGCTGCTCTCAGCCAGCGAAATATGAGTTCAGCGACAACATTACTGATGCGTGAACTGGAAGTTAAAAACCATGATGATGTTCGACAGACATTTCAGGTCGGATGTTTAGTTTTGTTGGATACATTAATCATTATTTTTACACATGGTTTTCTTGAGGCATCAGACATGTTGATATCTGGTTATGACAATTTTTAACTTGAGACGAGATTTTTTTGATGTTTCTGCAGGTGTTAATCATTACATCAATGTTACGAACTTCACTCTCAGGCTCAACGGTCTACCAGGCCGGGAAATATGGAGCCACGCACGGTGGGGTTCCCAAAACAAATGATTTTTACATTTAGTTCAGGTCTACTTTTTCAAAACATATAAATATTTAAATGGTTTCACAGTGCAATTCAGTGAAATTATTCTCAAATTTGATTATTTTTGAATTTTTGAGACATATACTTATATTTAATTTTTCAATAAATCTTCTCGAACAAAAAAATAGTACTGAAACTTC